>CAUYUJ010014717.1:204471-246971 GCA_963575745.1 Prorocentrum cordatum
GTAGTAGTAGTAGTAGTAGTAGTAGTAGTAGTAGTAGTGGTAGGAATAGTTGTAGTTGTAGTTGTAGTCGTAGTAGTAGTAGGAGTAGTAGTAGTAGTAGTACTAGTAGTCGTATTGGTAGTGGTAGTCGTAGTAGTAGTAGTAGTAGTAGTAGTAGTAGTAGTAGTAGCAGTAGTGATAGTAGTAGTAGTCGCCGTCGTCGTAGTAGTAGTAGTAGTAGAACTAGTAGTAGTCGTAGCCGTAGTAGTAGTAGTAGTAGCAGTAGCAGTAGTAGTAGTAGTAGTAGTAATAGTAGTAGTAGTAGCAGTAGCAGAAGTAGTAGCAGTAGTAGTGGTAGTAGTAGTCGGCCTAGTAGTCGTAGTAGTAGTAGTAGTAGTAGTAGTAGTAGTAGTAGTAGTAGTAGTAGTAGTAGTAGTAGTAACAATAGTAGTAGTCGTCGTCGTCGTCGTCGCCGCCCTCGTCGTCGTAGTAATAGTAGTAGTAGTCGTAGTAGTAGTAGTAGTAGTAGTAGTAGTAGTAGTAGTAGTAGTAGTAGTAGTAGTAGTAGTAGTAGTAGAATTAGTAGTAGTAGTAGTAGTAGTAGTTGTAGTAGTTTTATTTTTGTGTGAGTAGTAATAACATGGGAGTAGGAGTGGTAGTAGTCGTAGTAAGTAAGTTAGTAGTAGTAGTAGTAGTATTAGTAGTAGCTAGTAGTAGTAGTAGTAGTCGCCGTAGCGTAGTCAGTAGTAGTAGGTAGTAGTAGTAGTAGTAGTAGGAGTGCAAGTAGTAGTAGTAGTAGTAGTAGTAGTAGTAGTAGTAGTGGTTAGTAATAGTAGTACTATTAGTAGTAGTAGTAGTGTAGAGTAGCTAGTAGTAGCAGTAGTAGTAGTAGTAGTAGTAGTAGTAGTAGTAGTAGTTCGTAATAGGTAGTAGTTAGTAGTAGTAGAGTAGTAGTAGGAGTAGTAGTAGTATAGTAGTGGTTTGCGGAAGTAGTGGTAGTTAGTCGTAGTAGTAGTAGTAGTAGTAGTAGTAGTAGCAGCAGAAGTAGTAGTAGTAGTAGTAGTCGTAGTAGTAGTAGTAGTAGTAGTAGTAGTAGCAGCAGTAGTAGTCGTCGTCGTAGTAGTAGTAGTCGTCGTAGTAGTAGTAGTAGTAGTAGTAGTAGTAGTAGTAGTAGTAGTAGTAGTAGTAGTAGTAGTAGTAGTAGTAGTAGTAGTAGTAGTAGTAGTAGTAGTAGTAGTAGTAGTAGTAGTAGTAGTAGTAGTAGTAGTAGTAGTAGTAGTAGTAGTAGTAGTAGTAGTAGTAGTAGTAGTAGTAGTAGTAGTAGTAGTAGTAGTAGTAGTAGTAGTAGTAGTAGTAGTAGTAGTAGTAGTAGTAGTAGTAGTAGTAGTAGTAGTAGGAGTAGGAGGAGGAGGAGGAGGAGGAGGACGACGAGGAGTAGGAGGGGGAGGGGGAGGAGGAGGAGGAGAAGGAGGATGTTGATGATGAGGAGGAGGGGGAGGAGCTGCTGCTGCTGTTCTCTGCATCGATGTCCATATCGGTTAGCCAGAGCAATCTACTTGTGGGACTTGTGGGCGCCGCAGAGCCTGGACTTATGTATTTACCAGGGGCCTGGGACTCCAAAGTGGGAGCGCAAAGCCTGATGCCGCTGCTCGGGGCGCGCTCGACGCCAGCAGTGGTGCCGCGGCACGGGGGTACTGAACCGCTCTATTGGCGAGCTAATTCTCAGCGTCTGGCTCTGGTTCTGAGGGGCACCAACTTGTCCTCCTGGGTTGTGGTGCGGAGGGGGCGGGGGTAGGAGAGCAATGGAACCTCATAGACAAAAAGGGGGGGAGAGGGAGGGATGTGCTGCGCGGTCTGGCTGCCAACTCCTCCTCCTTCTCCATCTCTACTGCGCTCGCCAACTGCTTTCATTCCGCCCTCACTGCGTACGCGAGCCCTCCCACGGGTGCCTTCCCTGTGAGATTATGCATGCCCATCGTTCGGGGGCACAGTGTGACGAGGCGGCGGCGGTTGCTCACCCACGTGTATCCTCCATTCGTGTTCAGCTTTAGCGGGTGGAACTTCAGCTTCGCCAGCTCCGATTCCTGGTTCTGGTTGGCCGCCACGGGCGAGCTCCCCACGAAGTTGAATCCGAGTCTCGCTCTCGGTGCCACACCTGGTTTATGCTGCATTTCTCCTGCTCGGCAAGTGACGCACCAGTCCTCGAACTCTGACGGGGATGCGGCCTTTCTTGCCTCGTCGAGCCTCTTGAGCGCCGAGAAGATGCATCTGATCTCGTCGCCCTTGCCGTCCATGTTGCTGCCGCTGACACACGAGAGAAGTGCGCCTGCTGCGTGATAGTGTGGCGGGCCGTACTCGTGGCCTGCCCCTGCTTGTCTGACCAGTGTCTCGTACTTGGTGGTCGCCTCCCTGATGGCCAAACAACAGGGTGGCCGGCTGGGCCTTTGCAGTGCATGTCTGGCGCCTCTCGTTCCCTATGCCAGCCTCCATCTGCAGTAACAGCTTCCGCTCCTGAGTGTCCGTGCCTCGCCTTGCTCCTTCGTTCGGCTTCTTCGGGAGAGGAGCCTGTTGGTCGCCGTCTATCTGCTGCACTGCACCGAGCCACGTCGACATCCAAATGAATGATGTGCTGCTGGATCCGAGGTACCACGTGTGTCTTCGCCGAATGCGGGTCCAGGTGATCTGGCGTCTGAGCAACAAACAAGCACAACGGACAATGTGTTTGTGAGTGTGTGTGTGTGTGTGTGTTTGTGTGTGTGTGTGTGTGTGTGTGTGTGTGTGTGTGTGTGTGTGTGTGTGGGGTTGCTTGGGATGAGCTCGTACGCTAAAATCAGATATACACCTTTTGTTCCTGGCCGCTGCAGCCAGGTGCCTCTGGACTGTGGCTCGACCTGCAAAATTGTCATGGCATAAAGTGCAATAGTTCGACAAGGTGGCTACGTGGGGAATTCCGTCAGTGGCACAGACCTCTCTGAGAATCGCCTCCGTGTCGCTGCGCCCTTTGGCGCAAACCTTGACACAATGTGCCACCATGTTTTTTGTTCATGACGCTCTCACCGCAGTGGGCAAACAAATCCTGGCACTCCTGGCGCAAGGGCTTCTGGCGTGGGAGGGTTGGGGATTCCCTCCTCGACCGCGGGTCCCTTGCCAGGAGGAGGAATGGATCTAGCTAGTCCTCTCGACCTGATTTCAAATACATCAATTCTTAACAACAAGTCCCTGGCCTCCCATTTACACACGTTGCAAAAACTGCCATTGAATTCAGCTAGAAAGTCTGGCCCCTCCGAGGTCCCCTCGAGTGCCGGAAGAGGAGGAGGAGGAGGAGGAGGAGGAGGAGGAGGAGGAGGAAGAGGAGGAGGAGGAGGAGGAGGAGGAGGAGGAGGAGGGAAGAGGAGGGAGGAGGGAGCAGGAGAGAAAGAGCGAATTATGTATATATATACACATATATATATATATATAGAGAGAGAGAGAGAGAGAGAGAGAGAGAGAGAGAGAGAGAGAGAAAAAGAGCAGTGGAAGGAGGGGGAGCCAACCACCCAGGTGCCGCCTGGAGCGTCAGCGTGCGCACGGCGGTGCGGACCATCTGATCGCGGTGGCCGAAGAAGCGCACGGCCTGGGCCGGGCCGGGCCCCCGAACCATGCTGGCAGAGCTTGGGCCCGCGGCCCATGCGAGCGCCGGAAACTTCGTGCAGACTCGCGGCTGCGCTGGTAGAAAGCAAAAGGGCGCCTTTCCATCTCATCCGAAAGCTCTCCCGGGGTCATCCGTATAACACAGAAAGGGCAAGCGTATGGAGTGCAACTGGTGCGGTGCATGCGACAGGGTGCAATACATGCGGTGAAATTTATGCAGTGCTATCAATGGGATACTTCCGATGCGATGCACTTAGACTTTCATGCAAGATTGCATTCGCGCTTCACGCTGTGCCCCTTGCCCCTCATTGCTACGAGCCGTGTGGGTGGCCGTTTTGGGCCTTTCGGGGCTCTATGGGGTCGTCTCGGGCCCATATGGGTACAATCCTGGATTGTTTTGAAGCGCCCCGAAGATCCTATTGGCGCGTTTTGGGGCTCTCTTCGGGCGGAACTTGGAGCTCTTCGGCCAGCTCGGGCCACACTGAAGCGCTCCGAAAGCCATTTGATGCCGAAAAGCGTGCGAAGCAACACAGCGCTAAACACACGCAAACATAACTGCTGAACGATTTCTGCTCTGCGGGGCCTGTCTTGGCGCGACTCCCAGGCCATCTTGGGAGCGTCTGCTCTATGGGCAATGGGGCACTTCTTGTAAGCGTCGTGGGGCCTGCAAATGGTTTTCTGGCGCCCGTCGGGCAGTCTTGCACGGACGGGTAGGTCGACACCCCCCCTACTTGCAATTCAGGGGGAGGGGGGGGCTCGGCTCGATCCCCCGCCTTCAATTCAGGGGTGGGGGCTTCGAATCCCCCTCCCCCCATAAAAGGAGGGCAAAGGGGGGGGGCCGGTTCAAACCACCCCCGCCCCCGCCCCCCTTGAGAAAGGCCCCCCCCAATTCGAACCGAACTCCCCCCTCCCCTGCAATTCAGGGGGGGGTCCTCCCCCTCCTGGTAAGAACCCCCCTTCCTTGAGAGAGGGCCCCCTCAATCTCTTCCCCTCCCCAGCGTCCACAACACGCGCTCTTTCGGATATGATGTCCGATGAAGTCCGCTCGAACTCGGTCCCCGGACTCCTCCCGGGGTCCGCCCGGACCAACCTTTCACTCCAGATATCTCAACGTTTGACGGCACCGAGGCTCGAAAAGGGCCTCCAGGCGCTACCAACAAAGAGAAAACGTAGATCCTACAATTTTGGCTCGCGATGTTCGTCGCTCACGATGTTCCTCGCCCGTGACCCTCCTCGACGTAGAGCGGGAACTGCTGAGAGTTCTCGTTGAAGAAAAATTTGATCGTCTCCCTGTTGAGCCTGAGAGCCTGACCGTGGGAGGCGGCTCCTCTCACTGGCTGGCCGCCTCCTCTCACCAGACAATTTGATTTTGACTGGGCCACCAGAACATTTCACAGTAGTTCAATGTTATGTTGCCTCCGACTGGCCAATGTAAAGCTGCCTGGAGCCCCAGGAGAAGAGACCCTCCTGTCTCGCCCTAGAAATAGCACAGACGAGTCATCATCCACAACGGGCAATCTGCGCAGGGAGGGAGGCAGGACTGACAGCATACGCGCACGATAGGAAATCTTACCATGCGAAATCCGCCGACCCTTCGGCACGTGGAGCAAGCTGTCGTCTTCGTCGTCGCCGCCGCCGCCGTCGTCGTCGTCGTCGCCAGATCCAGCGAAACTGAGGAGCAAGGACAATGAAAACCGTAGTCAAGTCGGGGAGAAGCCCCTTCCGTTTCTGCCTCCCCTGCTGGGGGGGTGGGGTGTTTTTTGGGGGGGGGTCCAGGGCCAAATGCTGCCCCCCGGGGATGGCCTGTGACCTGCCTGCCGTAAGGTGCCCCAGGGCTTGTGTGGGTCCCCAGATCTGTGGGTGGATGCCGTTTTTGTGGAGCACCTGCTGGCAGGCCAATTTCTCATCTGACGCACGGCAAGCGCGTGTCGCGGTGGCGCCGGCTTTGGTTTCTGACGCTGCGTGGATCCTTCAACCTTGAACGATTGTGGCTTTCCGATGGCGCAAGTCGTTCGATGCGTCGGCCGATTCCGGGCAACAAGCGGCGTTCAACCTTGAACGCCCGCGCTGGGGTTGCCGTCGCGTCGACGCGGCGCGAACCTCCCGTGCCGACTGTGGCATCGCTGGTTGGCCGCCTCCTCCTGACCCCCTGCGTGTGATGGCGTGGCCACCGTGGGAGGTGAATCTTTGTACCGCTCCGCCTTCGTGCGCGCTGGATGGACTGCAAGCATGGCGCCTGTGGTATCCTGACCTGGCTGGCACTGAGGGGGGAGGAGGCGGAGGAGGAGGAGGAGGAGGAGGAGGAGGAGGAGGAGGAGGAACGAGAAAAGACGAGGGCACACGGACAAGAAGCGAGACGAGGGCAGATGATGATTCCGCTCGCTCCCACCCGCAGCTACGCCTAATATTCTGCTGCGCTGCAATATATGGCTCTGGCCGCAACCTTCGGGCGTACGTTGATGTCAACATTCGGGAACGCGGGACAAGCAGTGATGGGTGGCGGAAGCGACGCGGTGGGAGGACGGGCAGGAGACGAGCGAAGCGAAGGGCACCAAGACGGGGACGGTCGGGGTGGAGCGAGCCAGACGGTGGACTCAGGGCCACATTGGCGGGTGGCCCCAGGGGCCCGACGTGCAGCGGCAGCCACGCTAGGCGGCGGAACGGCGCGTGCATCAGCATGCAGAGCTTCTCCGGGATGTGCTGCGTCAGCCAATCCGTCGCCACCGGCGGCAACGTCATGCAGGACGGGACCTTCAGGATGGAGACGTTCGCCACCAACGGCAGCGTGATGCGGGACTCGTTCGGCGGGAGGGGGTTGTGTGCCACCGGCGGCGGCATCAGGCAGGACGTGATCGTGGGGATGAGCATGAGCGGCAGGGCCTGCCGATCCATTCCACTGTCGGCGCTCGTAGTCCCAGCAGATACCCCACCCGTGGTCGTCAGCTCCATGTTGTTGGACGGCGCGAGCTGCATGATGGGCTGCGGACGCCACTTCAGGCAGCGGAACAGCACGGGCATCGTCATGAGGCGCGACAGCACGGCGCACAAGTTCGTCGACCAGACCAGCGAGAGCCAGACTGCAGAATCTGAGTTGGAGCAGATCGGAGCGACGAAGGTGCGGCGCCCCAGGGGCAGCCTAGGCATCGGAACCGCCATCGAGCACTCGACGAAGGCCGGCAGGAGCAGCACTATCCACACCAGCGGCAACAAAGGAGGATGAGGAGGACGATGAGGAGGAGGAGGAAGAGGACTGCTAAGTTCTGCCCCCATACCGCTCGAGGATAGATCTGATGTTGTATGTTATTGCCAGTTTGGGGTCCTCGGAAGGCTCTGGGGGCCTTCAGAGGCCTCCAGGAAAGTCTGGGGGTCAGGACCTGGGGGAGCACTGAAACTGACCAGCATGGCTGGTGCGCGTGAAGAAGAGGAGGGAGGAGGACACGAGCGCAGGATCGATCGAGGATGGTTCTTGAGTGTAAGAGAAACGAAGGCTTTGTATGAGGGAATCCTTGCGTGTATGATCCCGATGCGCTGGGGACGCGTTCCTCCCTTCAAGCTGATTGACATTATCTTTTCGTCGTCGTCGTCTTCCTTCTCCTCCTGCTCACAGAGTCGCAATTCGAGGCTCAGATGTATCAGAGAACTGCAGTCCCGGCGCTCGCAGCTAGACTTCAACGAGCTACGTCACTTATGAGCGGAAGCCATCCCGCCCCTAACCTCCTCCATCTCTCTCTCTCTCTCTTATCCTTCTCCTTTCCATCATTGTCCCGTATCATTGGTGCTCTGCTGCCTCTGCTGTTCCTCCTGTTCGAATCCAGGAGCCAACGACTTGACGAAGCTGATGTAATATCCCAAGATCTCTTCGTCGCTCCAGTCGAACTGCGTCGAGATGAGCTGGGCGCAGATTTCAGCAAAGGAGGAGGAAGGACAACAGGAGGAACGATATGAGAGGTGAGCGCTGGACGCACTGTTTGCCGAGGCGGCTCCAAATGGCCACGGAGATTCCCACGAAGTCCCCCCAAAGGTCCGCGTACATAGCCCCGCGTGCTCCCACGAGAGCCTCAAGGAATGCTCCAGAGCGTCGGCGTCGTCGTCGCCGCCGCCAATGTCGTCGTCCCCCTTCTAGGTCGGCGGCGCTGGCCTTGGCGCGTGGCAGCACACCACCCTACGAATGTTGTCAAATGCGCGCGCGCCTGCACGCGCTCGGCCGAGGCCCCATGCAGCGGCTGCCGCGGCACGCGAGGAGGCACACTCGTGCACGTTCAGAGCGGACGACGAGCACCCGAAGGTCAGGACCGCGATCGAAGAATGACGCCGACTGGGCACCTGCGACCATGCACAGGCCAGGGTGACACTTGGCCCAACATCGGTGGACACGCCCTCCTGGCGTAGCCAGGAGGGCGTGCACACCAATCCTGGGCCCATGTGGAGCTAAATAAGGAACGAAACCCCTCTGCGGCTTCGAAAAAGCCTGGGTGCACGAGAAGGGCTAGAGGAACAACCACGGAAGGACGTAAGGAACATCGAGCCCCTTCCGAATCCAAACTGTTCCTGATTTCAGCGTCTTGGCTGTAGGTGGGTAGTCTGCACCCCACCCCCCCGCGATTACGCAACGCAGAGACAGGGCCCGAGCACGGATGCCGTACGGGGGGTCGATGGGGGGCCAGCTTACCTTGCACTCTCCAAGCTCCTATACAGATCGACCTAAGCACTGATATGATTGTTTCCCACACTTAATGGATCGCGTCCCTAGCGGAAACGCCGCGATGCCGGATATTGTCTTGCGAATTTGGGCCCTCCGCTACTTACAGAAAACAATCATATGCACACGATGATCCAACCAGATTCATTTTCCTCGTCGCATGATAAGGCCAGCTCCACTGGCGAAAGGTGCTGAGGCCGAGATCGGCAACTCTCTGTGCCACGCGAAGCCTCGGATTCGCCAAGGCCCTGAGCAACACCCATTGGTGAGAAGACAACACATACTGGCAATGGCGCGATACCGGATGCTGTCATTCGAATGTGGGCCCTCCGCTATTTGTACAGAACAACCAGATGCACTCGATGATCCACACATCATTTTTGTCGTCGCGTGATGAGGTCGGCCCCACTGGCGAAAGGTGCTGAGGCCGAGGTCGGCAACTATCTGTGCCGCGCGAGGCCTCGGACTCGCCAGGACCCTGAGCAGCGCCAGCCCTGAGAGAAAAAACGAATTTCTCCTGCCTGGCGTAAGCAGCTTCTCCGCTCGCGGTTCTGGCGCTTGCCGCGCGCGCCGGCGTCGGGCTGTCGTGGCTCCTCGGGCGCCCCACTGCCTGCCACCGAGCCCGAGGCGAAGAGTTCCATGTCGCCAGGCCGTCGCAAGCGTCCGAGCTCGTGGATCGGCGCTGCACGTGGCTCCCCATGGCCTCGAGTCGGTGCGTCCTGCGGCATTCGCCGGAGCTCTCCAGCTGGGTCCGCCCAGAACTTGGCACCCTTCTCGTTGATGGAGCCGCCTGTTCGAGCTCGGTGTCGCACGAGCCCGTACTGCTTGGTGTAGCTTTGGACGGCTGTCGACGACTTCCATGTGCCTCCCCGTCTCGTGGCCTCCGGCGTCTGATCCGACTCGACGAAGTCCGCTGCGCCTGAGTGCTGCAGCGCGTGCGGAGGTCCGCACCGCTCCACGTCCAGGGCTTTCAGGGCCTCCCGCCAGCGTTTCCTGAAGGTGGCCGCCGACAGGGGGGAGATCAGGTCGCCGTCGTGCGCAGTCTGGACCGTCGCCTTCTGGATGGCCCGCGCGACCTCGAAACAGACCACCACCCCCTGGTCGCACCCCGTCTTGACGGTCTCGCCTCTGGCTCGCAAACCCAACGCCAAAGTGGCCCCAGCTTTGTCAAAAGACACCAGTGTGTGCGAAACCAATGGCTGTCCGCGCGCGCGATGATATGTTGACCAAGTGCACAAAAGCGCGACGCCCGAATGCTCCCCCGAGAAGTCCGCACGGGCGGTACTATAGTTTTGACCATATCTTGGGAGCCGCAGAAACGAGCGCCGCGCAGGCGCCGCCCCGCCCGCCCTGATGCGAAGCTGACGAAACCGACAGGAGACGACGGCAATGGACCTCATCGGTGATATCGTCGCGTCGCTTCTTTGCTCAGATTTGCATCGCTGGGGGGAAGGGGGTGGCGCGGGCCGCGCGCTCGTCCTGGCGTGGTGGCAGATCTGGCTACCGTCGCATGGGTGCGCCGTTGCTTTCCTTTTCCGACCGCTTGCCGGATGGAGCAATCTTCCTTTGGCGGCGCGGTCAGAAACTATTGTGCCCCGCAAGCGAGTGTCCGCGCTGTCAGCGACCCCGCGTGAGTGTGAAAAGTGCAAGGGTGTGTATGTACAGCCCGGCGGCTAAATCCTGCGCGGTCGTTTTTAACGCGCGCCCCGGGCCCTTCGCTGGGCGCCGCGAACTGGCAGCGCAGCTTGAACGGGCAGAAGCATTTCGCGAATCGCTCGAGAAGCAGCGACTTGCGCGCGCAAGTTGCCCCCCCCGCGACTCGGCCCAACCAGCGCGGGAACGCCCCGTGGCGTCGCTGTCGCGGCAGCGTCGTAGGAACCACGTAGGATCCGGTAGAAACCGCTTAGACACTGCGATTTTGTTGCGCAAATACCCGTCGAGTCCAATAACGGAAGATTTGAAATTCTTTTAGGTGCGCAGCGGCTGCTATGTGGAAAATACGCGGTTTCTACGTGGCTTCTGAACGGCTTCTACCGGCCCCTACATGGTTTCTAAGAAGTCTTTGCCAAGCAGGGCCCCAAGGAACCGCGACAAATTCAAAATGGACAAATATCCAACGCGTTACTTGCCTCGCCCTGGGCCGCGGGGAACCATCGTGGAACGCCCGCGCGCCATCAAATGGCCGCGCGCCGCCTGTTCCCACCATTGAATCGCGCCAGGCGCGCCGCGGAGGCGCGGCCAACGCGGCGCCCGAGCCCGGCCGCCACGTGACCGCTATGGAACTCATCGCCGCGATGACGTTCCGTTGCGCGGTCGTTGGGCATGGCGTCCGCGCGAATCTCGACGCTCGCGGCCGTCGAAGCGCAGACGTAATCGGCGCGCGCGCAGCCGTCGTAAAACCAGGCGCTGCCCCGGCCGCGCGGCCGATAGCTTGCGCGGAAGAAGCACCTCCCAAGCTGATTCATGATGGAACGCGCCGGCGTGGGACTGACGGACCACGAGGAAAGGCCACTTTGGAGACCCCACATGAAGAACAAACGCTCGAGCGCGAGCGCCGCGTGGGGAATTGGCGGGGCGCCGGAGCAAACTCCGATCCTGGGGCGTGGCGCCCACTGGGGGCCGTGGCGCGCGGCTGCGCTGGTGGCGGAGGAGAGGGTCCTAACGGCAAGCGTCGGCTTCGAAGCCTCAGCGGCCGCGGGCGCGGCGGCGCAATCGCGAACCCGGTGCGCAAGGCAGCGCAGCCCACCGCGAGGGCATCCTCTCCAACCGAGCGGGGGTCCCCAGGGGAGCCCCTGGCCCCCTCCTCGACCCCCCCGCCGCCTTTCCGCGGCGCCCTTCCGCGGAGGCACGCTCTTTTGACCAAGCTGTTTCTTGCAATTCAATCCATGAGGGACGTCCGAATCGTGGGTTGTTTCGTGGGGCATTGCCAGGGGGCGCGGAATCGCGGCCGCAAATCGGGGGCAAAATCGCGCCCGAAATCGCGGGCGCAGTCGCGGCCGAAATCGCGGGCGCAGAATCGCGGGCCCGCCCGGCGCGCCAGCATGCCCAGCAGGCGCGCCCGCGCAACATCCGTAAGGGAAAGAGAAAGAGGAGGGAGCGGCAGCAGCAGCAGGAGGGCCAGAAGCAGCAGCGGGAAGAGGAAAATATGGGAAGCAGCAGTCTAGGAGAGGAGGAGAGAAGGAGTCGTCGAAATTGGCCCGCCCGTTCGTCGCGCGCCCCATAGCGCGCTGGACATGCTTCCCAATGGGAAAATCGCTGGCCCAACGGGCCAGAGGCGTGCGAAGATCTCCGGCGACTGCCTCGCAGCATTTCCACTTCGCGCGCGGGGCGGCCCATGGGGGCCCCCGGGCGCAAAGTGCCCCGGAGGGCTTCGAGTCGTCGAACGATCGGTCCGCGACGGCCACGATGGCTTCCAGACGGCCCGCGATGCGCGCGAGACCCCCGAAGACGCCCCCGAAAACGCGATTCTGAACTTCAAAGAAAAAGGGTAGCAGAGAGACGAGGCAGAAACATAGCGGGGGCGGCGCGTCCCCCTTCAGGGTCGGCGGCACCGGCCGTGATGCCTTCTCAATATGGAGGGACGGCGAGGGCAAGGGGGGGAGGGGAGGAAAGGTGTGGGCGGGGGGGAAGCGAAAAGGAGGGAGGGTGAGGTCCTCTTTTTTTGCAATCCCAATCGACCCCTCCCCTTCCCACCTCCTCCTCCTCCTCCACCTCCTCCTCCTCCTCCTCTCATTCCTATACTCCTTCCCACTCCCCTCCCTCCCTCTCCCTCGATGTCTCCCTCTCTGTTCCTCTCGCTGTCACTCCTCTCCTCCCCTTGCCCTCCCCCGCCCTCTCTCACAACGTCCCTTGTTTCACCTCCCCACCCCCTTGCTCCCTCGTCTTCCTCCTCCTCCTTTCCTTCTCCTCTTTCCCTCCTCCTTTCCTCATCCTCTGTTCTCTCCTTCGTTTTGTTCTTCCTCAATTTGTCCTCCACCTCGCTCCTCCTCTTTCTTCTATTCCTCCTCCTCCTCCTCCTTCAAAAACTGACCTGTGGACCTCTCCAGGGGTGAGCTTTGACAAGGATTTCGAAGCGGGTCCAGCCGTGGTGGCGAGAAGCCTCCCAGAGGCCCCCACAGGGCGAAAAACGTACCAAATCCGGGATCTCCAAGTCCAACTCCAGCCCCCAAGCATGGTCGGCGCGGATGTCTTAGGTCGGCGCTGAACCCTTCCCCTGGCGAGCTGAAGGAGCCATGTGGTGGCGGGGATTTCCGAACAAGTACATGCGCGCGCGGACAGGGACTGTCGACGGTGGCGCTGCTCGCTCAGGCGAGAGCTTGCAGCACGAGGAGTTGGGGCCTCTCTCTGGGGCCCCAAATCGCGTCGAAATCGGCGCGTTCCCCCCAAACGCCGACCATTGCATCCCGAAGTTGATTCAGATCGACTTGTTTCGGCCAGCGCTAATCAGCACTTCCCAACCATCCTGTGTTGAATTGGGCCCTCCTTGTGAATCAGCAGCGCCCCGCTTCCTCCTCCTCCTCCTCCTCCTCCCCCTCCTCCTCCATTCCTTCTCCTTATAAATAACTCCTCCCTGCCGCACCCCGAGGCCGGTCAAAAGGGCGGGCCCGGTGCTTCGCCCGAGACCTCCCCACCACGTATGACCCTGAAGCGGAACAGCTGGCAACAGTTTCACAGATGGAGGGCTGGTCGTTTTCAAAATGTGACTATCTTAACCAATTTCAAGAATTTCACGGATTGAGGGCGGTTCCTTTTCAAAATGTGGCTCTCGCCTTAGCGCCGCGCACATTCATCTTTGACCATTGCAAGGGGTTTCACGGATTGAGGGCGGTTCTTTTCAAATGTGGCTCTCGCCTTAGCGCCGCGCACATTCATCTTTGACCATTGCAAGAGTTTCGCGGATCCTCATGGTCAACGTACCAGAAATGGCGTTTTGGAAATATTCGGGATTATGAGGGTGCAGCAATTATGTTGATTCGCGGTGCTGGAACGGCGTTCTGGAACGATTCAGGATCGTCGAGGCGCAACAATTCGGTTGAACCGTGGCGCTGGAGTCCCGAGAATAATACTTTGGCATGCTTCAGGATCTTCAAACGATGCTGCATATGGTTGGGACCTTCGCCAGGATATGTTTATTAGTATTCGATGTTTGTCCTCCTCCTCCTCCACCTGGGATCGGGCCAACCTGGTTCATGTAGTTGTTGCTGAACAAGTAGTACAGCGAGGTGTCCCTGCACAACCCGAGGTGACGGAGCTCCCCCTCCCCCTCATGCCCACTGCTTCCCCTACCCTTTTGTCTTATTTGAAGGGGCCCCAGGACACACACATAACTACACACAAATAAAACTGTTCCCCATATTTTCCTATATTTTCTGGGTTTCCCATATTTTCCTATTTTTTCTGGGGAATCGACGATTAATTGTGTCTGTGTGTTTTTCCCCCTCCTGATTATGTTCTATATGCTCCCACTCTGCCATCCAGCCTGCCGAGGCCCTGTATATGGGACCTGCCATCCGATCCAACACATGATCCCAACAATGTGCCCCTAAAAGCGATACTATGGACCATGTCACAGCGCCTCGATGATGAATCCTTTGCTTAACCATCACGTTCATCACTGCACGAAAACACAGATACAGCGATGCGACGGACAGTAGGCGCCTCCTGGCGCCAGAAGCGGCCAATGTTTCGAGGATCAGCTACCGTGACTGGGCAAAACTGTCAAGCGCCAACGCTGTCCGCCACAGGGTGACTGCGAACCACTCGCCATCGCTCGGACGTCCATTCCCTGTGTTTTTTTCGGTTTCGTGCGTGTTTTTTTCGCCAAATGATCAAGGATGGTCCTCGATGGTTCTCGCCGAGAAAAAATGCACACGTCCGAGCGATGCCAGGACCAAGGGGCTCCCTGGTCCGAAGAGGCCAACAAAACAGTCCGAAGACGTCCGGAGACCCCGACGCCGCTCCAGACGAGCTGGGGGGCGCAGAGCGCGGAGGCCCGCCCCCGCGGGACACTGGAGCGGAAGGGCCTCCCGGGAGGGTCCCGAGGGTGTCCTGAGCAGGTCTTGGGAAGGTCCCCGAGGGGGTCCCGAGAAGGTCCCGAGAGGGTCCCGAGAAGGGCCCCAGGAAGGTCCCGAGAGCGTCCTGCGAGGGCCCCGCGGGGATCCTGAGAAGGTCCTACACAAGGGTTCTGAGGGGGTCCTGGGGGAGGGCCTCTTGCGACTAATGATGAAGAAATTCTGCTCCCGCTCCAAAGTTCTTCACAATTCACTCAATGACGAACCCCCCGCTCGAGCTTTCCTTGCAATTCACTCATAAACGCCCGAGAAACATCCTACTTCATAAAGAACAACTGACGGCAACCATCCAGCAGCGGGTCAGCCGCTGCGGGGACCCCCCCGGGAAAGATTCTGGATCCATTCTTGCCAGTGTTGGAACCCTAGAAGAATAAACTATCGAGATACATGCTCGACAACCTCCCGCGTAACGCGTCGACGAACGGACAATGCAGCGGCCGTTGCAAGCGCAACCGGCAAGGGAGCAATAGACGTGTCTTTGCCGCATACTACAGTGGGCGGCGACGGACGGCCACCGCCGACTGGACTCCAAATCACGGAGCCGACAATCACTTGAGCACGGGGCGTGCCGTATGAAAGGCGCGGGCGGAACCTGCTGGGCGGGGATCTCCATGGGAGACGCTGGTCGGACGCGCCCTTACATGGTTGGACTTACCTGGTCGGAGCCATGTCACCGTGCTACATGCTCGAAGATATCTATGTAGTGGGACCTGCATGGTCGAATTCCGTAGGTCAAACTACATGGTCCGTTCTACACGGTCAAATTACATGGTTGAACCTGGATGATCCCAGTCTTCAAGCCTGGCTGCATGGTTGGACCTGGGTGCTCGGACCTCAACGTTCGAGCCGTGCTATACGCGGTCGGGCTAATCATTTTGGAGATTCTTACGTGGTCGAGCTACATGGTCATATCTACACGGTCGAGCTACCTGGTCTGGCAACATGTTCGGACCTGCATGTTCGGACGCACATGGCCGAGCCGTGCTGTACACGGCCGGGATGTGCGGTTGAACTTCCATGCATGCTGTCCGTTTCTCACACGCGCACGCACGAGGCACCCACTCGAGGCAGCCTCGTGATTCTGATAGCCGCCCGGCGACCCTGCGAGGGTCTTGCGATGCCGGCTCCCGCTCGGGATTGTGTGGCAGTCCTCCAAAAGACACACACTCACACGCCCAAGAAACATGCTGCTTGTTAAAACCAAATATGGGCAACTGGTCGACAACGCCCGGGGAAGTTGCCGCGACGCCCTAGCGACATATTGCTGTTCCCTTTTTACTCCAGACCCCTCTTGCAAAGCCCAGCGAGGGACCAATGCACAGCCGATGGGTTCCCTCTCAGCGTGGACGTTCTGGCGGCAACGTCGACATTGGACAAGGCGCGCACCGTGCGCGAAACAAGCGGCATATCGCTCTCTCCTCGGCGCGCGCCCTGTGTTCCTGAGAGCTGCGCTCCCGCTCTTGCGCGGCACGCGTTCAGCACTCGCCCAGTCGTCGACAACGGGGTCGCGCGAGAGCGGGCGAGGTGCAGCACTGGCCCCAGCGCTGAGCAGATGTCGTCCGACAGTGGCGCTCCCTGTTGCGCGCGGAGCGCACTCTTCACTGGCCCCAGCCGACGGGCGCGAGGCCGCGAGCGAGCGGGCGAGTGGTCTCGCCCTCGGTGCAGATTTCGCGCGGGCGTGATGTTCCTGCTTGGGCGCGGCGCATATTTGTCCCTCGCCGAGGCCCCGCGAAAGAAGGCCAAGTGGTGCTCTCGCCGCAGCGCCGCGCACATCTGTTTTCTGGCACTGCGGCTCCCGCCCATGAGTGGCCCGTCCTTCTCCCCCTCGCCAGGTCGTCGAAGCCTGGACAGCGCGGGAGCACCTTCTATTCGCTGGGTCAGAACGTGCGCCAGTTCCAATCACAATTTTTGTCAGCATTGGCCTCCTACGGGTGGGAGCGCGCGGGTCCCGCTGTTCGAGCGACTCGGGATGCAGAGCCTGTCTCGATAACAGGGTACAGGCCTCCAGGGGTCCACGTTGTAGAGCATCACTCTGTCGGGGGCCTGGGTCTCCTCCTCCTACTACTCGCCCTCTGTTGAATGTTGTGCCCTCGACCCTCGCGGATGGCGGATGGATGTTCATGTGTTTGGTGTGCTTCTGACCCGCTTCCGGGAACACCCCTCCTCATTCTTTTCCTCCTCCCTCGTGACCCTCCTCCCTCTGCAAACCCACGACTGGACCCCCTCTGAAATTCTTTCTTGTCGCCGGGGGGGGGGGGCTCCGAGTCATCCAATCTAGAGCCGTCCTGAGAGACCGAGATCCCGCCCACGCAAGGGCGTTCAACCACCCTCTGCAGATCTACAGTCGGAGCGTTGACCTAAGGAACCCTAAATAAGGAACGAGGCCCCGTAGATCCACAAGTTGAGCTTCGATTTCCCATCGGAAACCGAAGGAAAACACAAGGCAAACTGTGAAGCAATCAAGGAACACGGAGCCCCTCCCCAACGAAAAGGGTTCCTTCTTCAGGGCCCCGACTGTACCCTAAGAGGCACCAGGGCCTTGAAAGACCGCACAGGTGGCCACCTCCCTACAATTCCCCAGGGGGGCCTTCCACCTCTGCAGACCCCGCCCGAGAAGCCCCAGGGGCCTGGAATGCTGCACTGGGAATCCCGCCCAAAGGGTTGGTGCCCGACAGTCCTGGGGCCCCCGACCGTGTAAAATGGTGCACCGTAAAACCAAAACAAACCCCAGAGAGGGTGTCTAACCACCCCCTCTGTGACCCGCCCTGGGACCTCCCAAGGATCAGAAGCGCACCACGACGCCCCCCCTCCCCCCCAGTGAAGCTCGTATCACGGTCACTGCATACACATCGAGCATGATGCCAGGGATCTGCAATAAGTGGTGAGCTGTAGCTGTAAGCCACTCCCACCAGCACTCTGGGCGTAGGTGGTTTAACGAGCTGTTTCCTTCCCTCTTCCAAAGCCTTTCCTTCGCCTGCTCGTAGCAAGGGTTTACACCTCCACCTACCCCCTCCACAGCCCAAGATGTCTCCATTACACCAGAGAAACACCGCAATCAATGGATGGTTTAAAATGGGATCGATAAAGAGATCGATAAGGAAAAAGACCAAAAACCCGGGAGCCTGGAACCCACCGAAATCGGTCCAGAACCAATAACCAGGAACCGGGGAACCGGGAGGCTGGAACCCAGCCGGCTACCAAAATCGGCGGGAAACTTTCGCCAAATCTTTCAATTACACTCGAGGGAAAAAAACCCAATCAATGGATGATTTTCGCTGAAGAGATCGACCGGGAACCTGGGAGCCCGGGAACCCCAAACCCACCGAAATCGGCCAAGAACCAATAACCGGGAACCCGAGAACCCGGAACCGGGAACCTGGGAACCCAGCCTGCTACCAAAATCGGCGGGAAACTTTCGCCAAATCTTTCAACTTCCTCTAGGACACCTTCAGTGCAAGCACTGATTGGGGAAAGATGGCCTCAGAGAGCTCAAGATGGCCTCCAAGATGGCCCAAGGTACCTGGAGATTGCTTAGGATGGTATGCTGTGCTCTCGGAGCCCCCCTCAGGACCCTTCCAAGATGCCATAATTCTTCACACACCATCGGGAAATCAATGTCTTGTGCCTTCTCGCCTTTTCGCTTCTGACTGGCTTTGAGTCCTCAGGATGGCCCCCAAGATGGCCCAAGAGAGCACCAAGAGGGGCCCCAGGCGGCCCCCTGAGCGCCCAAGAGGTGCCCACGAGCGCCCCGCGACGGCCCCAAGGCGCCACTTTTCAGCCTCTGGAGGGGCACCTGAGATTTATTCCCCCCCTTTTTGAACCATGGGGCCCGAGACGGCCCCAAGAAGGCCCCACTATGGCCCAAAAAGGCTTCCAGCATTGCTCCAAGTTAGCTTCGAGAGTCGTCTCCTTCTTACACCCCAATCCATATGCTGGTTCGTCTTCTTCTTCCTCTTCTCCTCCTCCCGTTGTCTTTTGCTCCTTCCTCCTCCTGTTGCCAAAGATCGCCTCCCCGCCCCCAGAGGGTCCCCAAATAACCCGGAGAAGCAATTAAGGAACCCCCCGGCGTTATCATTAGCACCGCGCCGTAATTCAATAATTATTTTTGGGGGGTTTTCGCCGAGCGATATTATTAGCACCGCGCAAATGGACGGAAAATAAATAATTCCAGCGCCCCGCCTCGGGTGGCATCCCAATTAGACTCCGTGGGACCCGTGCGATCTGGTGTACCCCCTCCTGGTGCCAGGATAACGCTTCCGGGTGCCGGGTGCGTTATCCTTTCACCGGAGAGGGGGGGGGGGGGTCCTTAATCGCTTACTCGGGTTAACCCCCAGAAGGCCCCAAGCCGGTGCGGCATGGGAGCATGTCTTAAATCATTGAACAAATGTTCCCGCCGTTTCAGCGCTCCCAAACGCTTCCAAAGCGGTTGTTCCACTGCATGCTTCTACACTTCCCTGATCAAAGCGAGTGGATTGCGAAATTACGAATCGTCGCATCATCAGGCATGTCAACAAGGCGGAACGGATGTTTCGTGCAGAATTTCTCTTGCATATTCCATTCGGATGAAGCCTGAACTTTCCAACACTCCGCCACCGTGCCGCCTGGCACGTTGAGGCGTGGCAGAGTGCCAGGTGCTGCCTGCTAGGGGTGTGTGCAATCTTCGAAGGGGCCCCCCCCTCTGGCCGCGGACTGCTGCATGCCCCGTCCCCCTCTCCCGAGGGTCCCCAGAAGCCCCGACGCCCTCCTGGCGCTCTCCACGGCGTTCAAACTGTCCAAGGTGGCTTCCAGTACCCCCCAAGCAAAGCACGCCGCCAAGGCCACCACGACGGCTCAAGATGCCCACAGGGCGGCCCAGTATAGTCCGAAGACCGAACAAGATGGCCGCAGGACTGCCCAAGAAGCTCTCCAGACGGCCGAGGAGGTCTCGAAGAGAACCTCCCCCAGGGCCCGAAGAGGCCAGCATCATTTTCCTTAAACAGTCGTTGAAGGATTTTCGCCTTTTCGGGCTTCTGAAAGCTCAAAGGGGCCCAAAAAGTCTCCAAACTGATCTGAAGCTTGTCCCAATGCACTCAAAACTGCCCAAGCGGGTTCCTGGATGGCTCAAGGGCGGTCCAGGAGGAACCCAAGCCGCCCACGTGGGCGCTCAGACGACCCCCAATGTCCTGAAGAGGGCCCCAGAAGACTCACAGAGCCCCTCAAGACGGATTCCGAACGCGCCCAAACGGCCCCAGAACGCTCCTAGGAAGCCCAACTAGCCCCCGAGAGCCTCCGGGCGCCCCCGAGACGCTGCCAAGAGGCCCTAAGAGTCCCCCAAGAGACACCCAACAATCGGTCACGGCCTTCGGGAGGACAAGGGTGTCATACGTGGAGGCCTCCCGTCCCCCCTCGAATAATCGCCACGCAAAATGCTGCGCTGGCACGGTGGAGGAACTGCTGGAGTCAGGTACTTCACATGGGCGGAGGATTGCTTGCAAACATTATGCTCTCGCCTGAACGCTGCGCACATTCGCCGTACGTGTTCCCACCAGCTACGCGAATTAAGGGTGGATCGTGTTCAACATGTTGTTTTGGCCCTGGGATCGCGCACATTCGCTTTAAGATCTTCGAGCAATTAAGCGTGTCTTCAATGTAGCCCGCACCTTAACGCCGCGCTCTTTTCGCTGTCACAATTTACACAGTTATCCGCCACCGTGACCCCATAGCACGTTGAGGCGTGACAGAATGCCAAGGTCTGTCTGGTAGAGTTTTTTAGTTCTAATGAGGGGCCGCCCCTCTACTAGCAGACTCTTGTGTGCATTGCCCTTCCTCCTTTCTGAGGCCACTTCTCTCGTGCCCGCTCAAGGATGGTGCACTTCCCGCATGGCCGCTAATACCAAATCACCCATTTCACGCGTGCCCGCCTGAGGATGGTGCACTTCCCGCATGCCGACTGATGACTGAACCCTTATTCCATGCGCGCCCGCTGGAGGATGGTGCACTTCCCGCATGGCAGCTAATACCTGAACCCCCTTTCCACGCGTGCCCGCTCGAGGATGGTGAACATCCCGCATGGCAGCTAATGCCTGAACCCTGTTTCCATGCGCGCCCGCCCGAGGACTGTTCACTTCCCGCACGCCTGCTAACTCCTAGACCCCTTATCCCACGCGCGCCCGCTCGAGGATTGTGCACTTCACACATTCCCAGGCGCTGGTCCCAAGCGCTCTAGGGCCTCCGAAGCCACCATCCCTCGTTAAAAACACTGAATATGGGTCCCGAGCTAAGAAGGACGGCCCGTGCAAACAACCAAGAACACCAACATGGCCAAAGATGCCTAGAATACGGCTCAAGATGGCCCCAAAGCTGCCGACTATTGATTCATAACGGCCCAAGATGCCTTCAAGAGGGCCAACAATGGCCACAAGAGGACCTCCAAAAAGGTCAGTTGAAGCGAAACTCGTGAATCTCCTGTTGCAGAATTACACATGTTTGCATTCTTGCCTTTTCGGGCTGCCGTCAACTCAAGACTGTCCAAGAGGACCCCACGATGGCCAAAGAGGCATCCAAAACGGCCCCAAAGAGGCCTGGGAGGGCCTCCTGTGGGATCCAAGACGGCCCCACGGCTGCCCCCAAGCACCAACCATACGAGAGGGCCCCAAAACGGCCCCAGAGAGCCCCAAGCGGGCGTAAGAGGGCCCCAAGACGGCCAAAGAGGGCCCCAAGGGACCCCCAAGACTGACTCACAGGAAACCAAGACAGCAGCCCCAAGACGGCCAACACGAGTTTCATCATCATGATGATGATCATCATCATCATCATCATCATCAACAGCATCAACATAGCCACCATCATCATCACCACCATCATCATCATCACCACTACCACTACCAGTACCATCATCATCATCATCATCATCATCATCATCATCATCATTATCGTCGTAGTCATCACCACCACCATCAGCACCATCACCAAAGCCACCAGCATCAGCACCAGCACCAGCATTACCATCATCATCAACATCACCATCACCACCATCGCCATCGTCATCACCACCACCAGCACCAACATCATCATCATCGTCGTCGCCGTCGTCATCGTCAGCATCAGCATCATCATGACACCACCATCATCATCATCATCATCATCATCATCCTCATCTTAAATATCATCATTATCGTCGTCATCATCGTCACCGCAATCGACATCATCACCAGCATTCTCGCCAGCATCCTCATCATCATCTTCTTCATCTTCGCCATCATCTTCACCTTCAGCACCACCATCATCATCACCCTCATTACCACCTCTATCCTCATCATCACAACCACCAGCATCATCATCATCATCATCACCATCACCATTATCACGACGACCATCATCATCATCATCAGCAGCAACACCACCATCAACATCACTAGCACACTGGCAACCGCTATCACCATCATTGTCAGCATCAACATCATCAGCATCATCATTGTCGTCATCATCACCATCACCATCACCATCACCATCACCATCACCATCACCATCACCATCACCATCACCATCACCATCACCATCACCATCATTATACCACCACCACCACCATCACCACCACCATCATCATCGTCATCATCATCATCGTCACCACCACCACCACCATCATCATAATCATCATCATCATCATCATCATCATCATCATCATCATCATCATCATCTCTGTTATCATGATCATCATTACCATCCTCATCCTCATCCGCATCAGCATCCGCCTCATCATCCTCATCCTCATCCTCAGCCTCATCCTCACTTTCATTATTTTCCTCCTCCTCATCATCATCATCACCATCACCGTCATCACCATCATCACAATCATCACCATCATCACCATCATCACCATCATCACAATATCACCATCACCATCATCACCATCACCACCACCATCATCATCATCAGCATCATCGTCATCAGCATCATCATCATTATCATCATCGTCATCATCATTATAATCATCGTCATCACCCCCGTCATCCTCATAATCTTCATCATGCTCACCACGGCTCTCCCAATCCTGGAAACACGAGGTGTCACACTGTGTCCCATAGAACAGTCGCCACCCAGAATTCTGGGCTGGCACGGTGGCGGCACGTGCCGCAAGCAACTGGATACATATAGAAGGCGGTTCATTTTCAAAATGGGGCTCCCGTGTGAGACTACAGCATGATGTAAATAACGAAACTGGGGTATGTATTACCACACGGATGGAGGGCGGCTCCTTTTCAAAATGGGGCTGTAGCCTGAGACTTTCTCACCGCTTGGCCCATTCAGTTAACGTGTTCGGCAGTTACGGGGAGGGATGACGCCTTCTTTTCTGAATTGCGGGCCCACGCGATGCTCGGTCTTCAAAGGGGCGCTTCCCGCAAGGGAAAATGCGATTATCCCGGCAAAGCAACCTAACAGCGATGTGTAGGAGCATATCTGGAAGCATTCCCCTTACGATTCAGATGAGAATCCAGTTGTCGAATTCTGCTGTTCTCGCAGTCGCAGTCGCATTCGCGACGACAGTCGCAGTGGCAACGGCAGTCGCAGTCACAGCCTCAGCCTCAGCCTGCCTCAGCATCAGCCTGCCTCAGCCTCAGCCTCAGCCTGCCTCTGCCTCAGCCTGCTTCAGCCTCAGCCTCAAGCCTCTGCCTCAGCCTGCAGTCTCGGCCTCAGCCTCAGCCTGCCTCAGCCTCAGCCTGCATCAGCCTCAGCCTCTGCATCAGCCTGCCTCAGCCTCAGCCTGCCTCAGCCTCAGCCTCAGCTTGCCTCAGCCTCAGCCTCAGCCTGCTTCAGCCTCAGGCTCAGTCTGCCTTCAGCCTCGGCCTCAGCCTCAGCCTGCCTCAGCCTCAGCCTGCAGCCTCAGCCTCGCCTCAGGCTGCCTCAGCATCAGCCTGCCTCAGCCTCAGCCACAGCCTGCAGCCTCAGCCTCAGCCTGCTTCACCCTCAGTCTGCCTTCAGCCTCGGCCTCAGCCTCAGCCTGCCTCAGCCTCAGCCTCAGCTTGCCTCAGCCTCAGCCTCAGCTGCCTTCAGCCTCGGCCTCAGCCTCAGCCTGCCTCAGCCTCAGCCTGCATCAGCCTCAGCCTCAGCCTCAGCCTGCCTCAGCATCAGCCTGCCTCAGCCTCAGCCTCAGCCTGCCTCAGCCTCAGCCTCAGCCTGCTTCAGCCTCAGCCTCAGTCTGCCTTCAGCCTCGGCCTCAGCCTCAGCCTGCCTCAGCCTCAGCCTGCATCAGCCTCAGCCTCAGCCTCAGCCTGCCTCAGCATCAGCCTGCCTCAGCCTCAGCCTCAGCCTGCCTCAGCCTCAGCCTCAGCCTGCTTCAGCCTCAGCCTCAGTCTGCCTTCAGCCTCGGCCTCAGCCTCAGCCTGCTTCAGCCTCAGCCTGCCTCAGCCTCAACCTGCCTCAGCATTCAAAATGCGGCCCGGGAATGGAGTTCTGGGAACTCGAAGAACACGAAGTGGCCTACAGTTGGCTCCGGGCATTCAAAATCATGCCCAGGAATGTAGTTCTGGGAACTCGAATTGGAGGGTGAAAGTGGGGGTCGGCCGCAGGGTCCCGGCAATGGTGTCTTTATGGGCCATGAATGAGCGATGCATCTTCGATTGCTGTGTTCGGCGGGGGAACTAATGGAAGCCCCCCGCCTGCACCCACGCGCGAGACTTGAAAGGAAAGGAAACAAGGGGGCGGGGGGCTCGGGAAAGGCGACGAAGGCAACGTGCGCTGAGGGCGCAAAAAGAAAAGGCTGGAACAAACGAAAGCGGTCAGGTGAGTGTCGAAATCTCCCCAGCCAATCTGACATGCGGAACAAAACGCCCCAGCGTTGGGAATCTTGAGGGCCAGGGCAAAATGTGAATCCACATTGTGGGGAAAAGCAAAATGTGAATTCACATTTTGGGAAAAAGGAAAATGTGAATTCACATTTTGGAAAAAGGAAACTGTGAATTCACATTTTGGATTTTTGTGTAGGATTCTTTATGAAAGGGGCCAGAATGTGAATTCACATTTTGGGAAAAAGGAAAATGTGAATTCACATTTTGAGAAAAAGGAAAATGTGAATTCACATTTTGGGAGAAACGTGGGCCCCAGTTCAAATCTGTCTTGGGGGTCGAGAGGTCATCGTTTGGGAACATACACGATCATCAATCGCACAATCAAGACACACTTGCACTCCACTTCGCTGCCCCACGCGCAATATGCAAGAACCCCCGCACGCATGAACGATAATGGATGGACGGCGCGTGTGCCCGCGCGGGCAACGCGCGGGCACGAACGACTGGCCCTCAATGACCGCGGACATTGGATGCCAATCGTACCCGTTCACATACATGAACGATACATTGAGCATACATGGGCCATTCAGCCCCCATTGAAGACCCCCTGTTGCAGACCCCCTCTTTCACCCTCCAATCGAAGACCACGAAGTGGCCTACAGTTGGCTCCGGGCATTCAAAAACATGCCCAGGAATGTAGTTCTGGGAACTCGAAGACCACGAAGTGGCCTACAGTTGGCTCCGGGCATTCAACATCATGCCCAGGAATGGAGTTCTGGGAACTCGAAGACCACGAAGTGGCCTACAGTTGGCTCCGGGCATTCAAAATCATGCCCAGGAATGGAGTTCTGGGAACTCGAAGACCACGCAGTGCGTTACTGTTGGCTAAAGAAGGAGTATCCGGACTCCCCCGGATCCCGTCCGGATCCCGCCCAGACCCCCCCGGGGAGTCATGATGCTCTCTTTTGACACCACTAGAAACCTATCAGCAAACGCTGTTAGGTAAATACTGTAGGAGCTCATGAGAAGGGAACTTGGGACGGGAGGTTGTCTTAGGGCATCGTTGACGCACACACGCACACACACGCACGCACGCACGCACGCACGCACGCACGCACGCACGCACGCACGCAAGCACACACCCACACACCCACACACCCACACACACACACACACACTGGGCTTAATTACTAGGCTCTGGCCCTCCTCCTCCTCGTCCTTCTCGTCCTCCTTCCCTGTCAAAAACCAAACTGCAGGTGGCGACGAAAAACCTTCCAGCCAGATGACTCGAATGGGAGAAACACGACAGAACCCCACCCATCCCCTTTCTTCGATCATCGATCCTCCTCTCGCCCACGCCGCAGGGGTCAGGCCTGCACCAGGCACGGCACAGACGCAAACTGTCGCAGGTCCGCGCGGACGTCTCGTGTCGGCGCTGGGCCGCCCCTGGCGGCACCACCGGCGCCGACCCCGGGCGCTTCGCGCGCCACGAGGCGTGGGCTCCGGCGCCGGCCCGAGAAATCTGGGCGCACCGCCGAACTGAAGGGGCCCACAAACACCCAAATAGATACACACAAATAAAAAGATTCCCCATATTTTCCCATGTTTCCTGGGTTTTTGTCTTCCCCCCACTTCCCATATTTTCCTATATTTTCTGGGGGATCGCCGATTCATTGTGTCTGTGTGTTTTTTCTCCCTCCTGATCTCTGGTCTTCCTTGAAAGAGGCAGGGTGCTCCTTGCCATCGCTCGGACGTCCATTCCACGTGCCCTCTTCGAGTCCGTGCGTGCATTTTTCGTCCGATGCTCCCAGG
This sequence comes from Prorocentrum cordatum, assembly GCA_963575745.1. Lineage (NCBI taxonomy): Eukaryota > Dinophyceae > Prorocentrales > Prorocentraceae > Prorocentrum > Prorocentrum cordatum. Next base: position 230,427 of record CAUYUJ010014717.1, read on the forward strand.
TGCTCATCGACGGCCCCTGCCGGGAAAAGGCACGCGTCCGAGCGATGCCGGGGCTCTGGCCCAGGCCTGCGGACGTTCTGCACCAGCATCGACAGCGTCTGCAGCAGCTGCACCTCGTGGCGTTGGGCGGCGCTGCCGGCCCGACGGCACGAGGTCCCCCCCCGCGGGTGCTGGCGCACGGCAGCACCGCCGCGGGCGTGGTGGCGCCGGCGGCGGCCACGAAGAGCGCAGGGAGCCCAGGGCCAAGGCGCAGCCGTGGCGGCCCCGGGTCCCCTCCCTCCACCTCCCGAGCGACGGACACGACTGCAGCCGCGCCTGGGCAAGAAGAACGCCCCGCAAGAACGTGAGGCCCTCCGCCGGCCCAAGCACACACACAGAGAGAACATCCACGGGTGCCCTCCCCAGGATGCACAAGAGCTTCCAACAAACACGAAGAGCACTAGGGTGCCCTCCCCGAATCGACCTCGATCTTACACCTCGGTCCGACTGTATATCCGTGCCCTCGCGGGCTGGACGCCGAGGCGCGATCTCACGGAGATGCGCTCCCGTAGGCACGCCCCGCGGGGGGCATCCGCGCGCAGAGCCGCCCTGCAGAAGCCGTGGCTACGGCTGTGCGGCGGGCTCTGGGAACCCTGGACCCGAAACTGCTGCCGTCCCTTGGGGTCGCATGTCTTACTTCTGCCGCCTCTCGCCAGCCTTCCGCCACCTCCCGCCGGCGGAGCCGCCCCCCGCTTCGCTTCCGCCGCCTTCTGCCGATGGGAGAGATGACAACTCCCCCGATCCTCGAAGGCGAGGCCCTTTCTCGGGGATGGACAGACCTCCCTTGAGTAAAACGTGGTTTAGTGAAAACGACCTCGGGCCCAAACCTGGCGGGCGCAAGCCTGGAAAATAACGGCCGCGGCGCCCTCTCGAGAACCGAAAACGGACAACTCACTAATCGACGTGTCAGTGTTAGGAGGTCTGTCCACCCCTGACTTTCTGGAACGCCTGACGCGTCCCCTGCACGCTGCCAACCCGTGCGCCACCCGCGAGCAGTGCGATAGATCTTCGGCAGCGGGGCCGTGGGGGGGACTCCATGCGGGCCAGCAGCCCAGGCACGCGCCACTGCCTACTGGGCCAACCCGCCGCCATTGAGGGAGGAGGACGGAAGGGGGAGGAGGAATTTGGACCTCCCATGTCTCGAAATATGCGAAACCACTACGAACGACTTTCTGAAAAAAAGATTGTTCCCTACCTAGGCTCTGCCTAGAAGGGTTCTTACTCTCTGAGCTTAAAGGGGCCGGGCAGTGGGGCAATTTGGACCTCCCATGCCTCGAAATATGCGAAACCACTACGAACGACTTTCGGAAAAAGCGATGGTCAGTATCAAGGGGGCCCCTCTCGGGCTCAGGGACTCTTGCAGGCGATCCAGAAAAGGAGCACCGGCCCCCAGGAAGGGGTCGAGAGGTCCGAGAGAAGGCGTTTCGTGAACGCTTGCCTGGGAATGCTAACTTGACACGTTCGAGCCAGCCCCGCCGCCCCCCCCTTCCTGTGCAAGGGAAGGGGGTTGGGGTCGAGCTGGGGAGGCGTCCCCCTGCAAGGGGGGGGGGGGGGTCGTACTGGCCCCCACCCCCGTGAAGGGGGACCGAAATGGGGGGGTGATCCCCCTCCTTCTCCAAATCGAACTGCACTGAAGCTCGATCCTAATCCAATAGTCCTACTATATCTGGATCCAGCTCTAATTGAATCCTACTGTGGCTAGGTCCAGATCTGATTGGATCCTGCTCGAGCTCGGTGCAGCTCTAATAGGTTCCTATTGAAGTTGGGTCCAACTTTACTAGAATGCTCGCTCAGTCGAGCAAGCGCGCGAGCGAGCGAGCGAATCGGATGGTTCGGGTCGGGCGGGCGGGTTATTTAAATGCCTGGTGCTCGCTTGCTCGCTCGCTCGCTACGAGCGGGCGAGTGAGGGAAGGGGGGGGGGGTCGGTCCTCTCGCTCGCGAGACATTCGGGTGGGTCGGGTCGGGCGGGCGGGACATTCGATGCATGGTGCTCGCTTGCTCGCTCGCTCGCTCGCCTGCCCGATTGAGCAAGCAAGCGTGCGCGCGAGCGAGCGAGTCGGGCGGTTCGATTTGGGCTGGCGGGTCATTGAATGCATGGGCTCGCTTGCTAGCTGGAGCAAGCATGCGAGCGAGCGAAGGAAGCAGGGAGTCGGTCCTCTCGCTCGCTCGCTCGCTCGCGCAAGCGAGCGCGAGAGTCGGGCGGGTGGAACGTTCAACGCGTGGTGCCCTCTTGCTCGCTGGCTCGAGCGAGCGAGCGAGCGAGGGAAGGAGGGGGCCCTCTCGCTCGCTCGCTTGCTGAAGCGAGTGAGGGGGGCTCGATCGGGCGGGGCATCAGGTGCATGGTGCTCGCTCGCTCGAGCAGGCGAGTGACTGAGCGAGCGAGTCGGGCGGGTCGGGCCGGGCGGACGGGACATCAGATGCACGGTGCGCGTGTGCACGCTCGCTCGCCCGCTCGAGAGAGAGAAATCTGGGGTTCGTCATGCTCGATCCAACTCTCATCCGCCGGCCCCCTTGTGCGGCCACCAGGCTCCGCGGGTTTGGCTTGCTGCTCCCTGCGTCGGTTCCAATCTCCAAATGTTAGATAATCCTGCTTTCTGCTACCTGCTATGGATTGTTCAAGGCCGCGCGAGGGGGGGAGCCGAAAAGGGCCCTGGTGATTACCACCACCTGGGGGGGTTCTCAGAATTCCTGGGGGGCCCTGGGACGCATAAAATGCATGAGATTCGCGCCACCGGACTGGCGCCATAATCCCTCGTAAATTAAACCGTGTTCGCGTCCCCGGAGCCACGATCCCAGGTCGATTTTTGAAGATTCGCGTCACCCAGGCTATAAACCCCTGCAAATTACCCTGTGTTAGCATTCCCGAGAATACAATGCCTGGTAAATCATATAATTCTCGCGTCTCCGAGGCAATACTCTCGCGTAGATTGCACAATATTTGCGTCCTCGAAGCCACGATCTCTTGTAATTTACGCGTTCTTCGCGTCCCCGAAATCCTAAACCCTCGTAAAGCAAGCGGTATTCGCGCTTCCGATGCCACATTCTTTTTAAAACGGCCCCAAGACGGTACAAGAGACCTCCGAGACGGCCCAAGAGTGCTCCAAGGCGCCCAACATGGCCCCAAGAGGGCCCCAGAGGCTCCTGAGAGGCCCCCATGAGCACCCCCAAGAAGAGGGTCTCAAGAGGCCAACACCTGCGATTTTCCTTAGGTCCGTGATGGATTTTGGCACGCTCGCCTTTTCGGGCTCGGAGTTCCGACACTGCTTCACGACGGCGCCCAGGCCTCACAACATAGCTCTTGCATACCATATTCTCCGAGAGAGGGGGCTGGCGGCAGGGGGCGAAACCCTTACGGATAAAATCCGTCTATAGCAAGATTCAGCTCTCATTCATTGAATCCTACTACGATTCGATCCAGCTCTCATGAACTCTGTTTAGGGCTCGATCCAGCCTCAATCGCAGCCTACTGAGGATCGATCCTCGTGGTCGTCGTCGTCGTCGTGTGGCGGCGGCGTCGTCAACGTCGGCGTCGGCGTCGGCGTCGGCGGCGCCGTCGTCGGCGTCGGCGTCGTCGTCGTCGTCGTCGTCGTCGTCGTCGTCGTAGTCGGCGGCGGCGTCGTCGGCGTCGTCGGCGTCGGCGTCTGCGTCGGCGTCGCTGCCCGACGGCGCCGGCGCCGGTGCCAGCGCTCGCCGTCGTCGGTTGCACGGGGGGGCACCCCGTTCGAACCCCCTCCCCTCGTCCTTGCAATTCGGGGGGGGGGGGGCCTCCCCCGGTTCCAATCCCCCTTCCCCCCTTCTCCCTTGAGAGAGGACCGCCGCCCCCCAGTTCGGACCCCCCTCCCTGCAACTAAGGGCCACCTCCCCTCTGGTTCGACTCTTCCCTTTGAAAAAGAAGGGGGGCCCCCCATCCGTTCGAACTCCCCCCCCGTGCAAGTCGGGGGGGAGGGCCAATCCTCCCCGTCTTTTGAGAGGGGGTAGCCGTGCGGCACTGAGTTGGTGGGATTAGATATGTGGGTTCTGGAATGATACGACCAACCAAGCGCAAAATAAGAAACAAGCCAGAACTCAGAGCTGCGTTCCACGTCGCCCTCATCACATGACAGCGCTTTACAGCGATGTAAAGTTTGTCCTTGATCGCAGTCCACTTGAAGTGTTTGCATTATGTAAAATCCATGCGATCCACCAGCGTGCACTGCATGAGCCTGCGCGATGTGGACTGAGAACAACGGTGTCTAATCATCCTCACCATCACCATTTCTTACCATCGCCATCACCATCACCATTTACCATCATGTCTTTCACTTGCTCCCTATCCCAGAACTCATGATGAATATTTCGTTTCCCCCTCATAGTGATCGTGATCGTCACCGGCACACCACATTCATAATGATAATCAACATCACCGCCTTCATCATCATTCCTGCCACGTCCTGCCTCCATCACCTTCAGAGACCACTCCGCACACATCCACCATACTTCCTTCGCGGAACTCATCATGAATGCTCCTCCTCCTCCTCCTCCTCCCCACGCCTCGTGGCCATTCTCGCCATCACCTGCACGACAGCCGCCGCTACCACAACCACCATCATCATTTTTACAATAAGCCTCATCATCATCGTCACGATATTCATTATCACCAACATCGTCCTTACCACCTTGCTCGTCAACACCATGGGCATCAGCGCAGCCGTCTTCACAATACTCCTCATCATCATGAACATTCCCCGCATCATCATCGGATTGTTCGCAACCGCCACCATCGTCATCATCATCACCCACGCCGTAATGATACACATCATCACCGTCAGTCTCAGCATCTACAACAGTCACACACGTACCACCACCACCACGACCACACCTACGAATACTACTGCTGCTGCTGTTGCTACTACTACTACTACTACTACGACTACGGCTACTACTACTACTACTACTACTACTACTACTATTACCACGACTACAACTACTACTACTACTACGACTACTACTACTACTACTACTACGACGACGACGACGACTACTACTACTACTACTACTACTACTATATTACGACGACTACTACTACTAATGCTGCTACTACTACTACTACTACTACTACTACTACTACTACTACTACTACGACTACGACTACGACTACTACTACGACGACGACGACTACTACTACTACTGTTACAATAACTACTACGACGACGACGACTACTACTACTACTACTACTACTACTACTACGACGACTATACTACCACTACTACGGCTATGACTCATACGAGTACTACAACGACTACTGCTACTACTACTACTACTACGGCTACGACTGCTACAACTACTACTACTACTGCTACTACTGTCACTACTGCGACTACTGCTGCTACTACTACTACTACTACTACTACTACGGCTACTGCTACTACTACTACTACTACTACTGCTACCGGAACTGCTGCTGCTATCGCTACTACTACTGCTACCTCCTACTACTACTGCCAGTCGTACGGCTACTACTACTACTACTACTGCTACTACTACTACTACTTCTAACTACTACTACTACTACTACTACTACTGCTGCTGCTACTACTACTACTACTACTACTATTCATACTACTGCTAGCTACTACTACTACTACTGCAACTACTCCTACACCTGCTACTACGACGACTACTACTACTACTACTACTACTACTACAGCTACAACTACAACAACAACAACTACCACTACTACTACGGCTACTACTGCTACAACTACTTCTGCCACTATGGCTACTACTGCTACTACTGCTACTACTGCCACGACTGCAACTACTGCTGCTACTACTACTACCACTGCTACTACTGATACTACGACTACTACTACTACTACTACTACTGCTACTACTACTACTACTACTACTACTACTACTACTACTACTACTACTACTACTACTACTACAAGCATTTCGACAATTCGTACGACTCCTACTACTACTACTACTACTACTACTACTACTACTACTACTACTACTACTACTACTACTACTACTACCACTACTACTACTACTACTACTACTACTACTATTACTACTACTTGAGGATCGGTGAGGGCGCACAGGCGGCGGTGTGCAGGCCGGCGGCGGTGACGGCCCTGGCGGCGACGGCTGCTTGCCTCGCGCGGCCGCGTGGCTCAAGAGGAGAAAGGGCCCCTCCTCCTCCCCCCTCCGAGGCGCGAGGAGGCTTTGGGGGCCCGCCTGGGTTCGAGGGCCCGCAAGGGCCCAGAGGGCTCGGGGGCGGCACCTGGAGGCCGCTCCCGAAGGCCCAGAGGGGCCGAGGCTCCAGGTGAGCCTCACGTGGGGGCTGCTCCGGGAACTGCTTTCCCGAGCGGGCCCGAGCCCGGGCGATGACGACGCCCCAGCGGGCGCCTCGCGCGGAGCTGGGCGACGCCGAGGCGGGCGACGCCGAGGCGGGCGCGGAGGCTGGCGCGCCGTCGACGCAGGCGGCCGCGGCCCCGACGGCGGCGGCCGGCGCCGGCGTGGAGGTGGCTGGCTTCGACGGCTCGCTGCTGGAGGCCATCGCCGACGGCGTCGTGGCGCAGCCGCCGCTGCTGGCCTTCGGCGCCTGGGTGCAGTGGCGTGCCGGCCCAGGGCGCCGGCTCCGCACGGCGCCAGCGATCGCGGCCAGCGAGAGCGCGCTCTGGCGGAGCACGGTGGAGGCGCTGCACGGCCAGGACTGGCAGGCGCGGCTGCGCATGCAAGCGCCCGCCGCGGCTCGCAGCCCTGCGACGCCGGCAGCTGCGCAGCCGCAGGCGGCGGAGGACGTCCTGAGGCTGCTGGACTCGCCGGCTCGCGCGTCCGACGCGGGCTCCGATGCCACGGGAGCGCTGTCGGACGGCAGCTGGGGGCCGCTCACGGACGGGGAGGTCTTGGAGCGGCTGCTGAAGGACGTGGAGCCGCACGAGTCGATGCGCGACTTCGAGCGGCGCCTGCTGCGGGCGCGAGCGGTGCTGACGCTGCGGCGGCAGGCGGTGCCGGAGGGCGCTGTGGAGTTCGGCATGAGGAAGGCCCGCTTCCTGGTGGAGGCGCGGGCCCACTGTGAGGGCGTGGTGGCAGCGCTGGAGGCGAGGCTGCACTCGGTGCTGGACGTGGAGACGGACGACGCCGACGAGGACGTGCGGGTGCTGATGGACCTCCTCGCGGTGGCGCGCGGCGGCGGCAGTGCTCGCGACGCGGTGGCTGGCGGAGTTTCGGCGCGGCCCCCTCAGGATCGAGCCCCTCCCGCTGGTCCCGCAGGCGTCGGCGCTGCTCCAGCGACGCCCGCCTTTCCCTTGTTCGGCGAGGACCTGCCGCCTGGGCTCCCCCCGAGAGGCGGGGCGGCCGAGGCGGGTTCAGCGGAGCCCAGCTTGGCGGCGGCGCTGCAAGGCCTCGCAGGAGCGCTCGGGCGGCGGGCCGACAAGAAGTCGTCCACGATCCAGGTGAAGCCGCAGTACAGTCTGCCGACGTTGGGCGACGGCGACTTCGACGTGGACTCGTTCGTGGAGGAGTTCGAGGAGATGGTTGGCTTGGCGAACGACGGCGCGGGCATGTCGGCGACCGAGATGGTGCGCGTGCTGGGGACCTGCCTGAAGGGCTCGCGGCAGCGGGCTTACAAGGTCGAGCTGAAGCAGGCGCGCCGTTCGGGAAGGCTTGCGGCGGACCCCGATGAGGTGTACCAGAGCCTGAAGGAGCGGCTGATGGAGTTCAGGGAGGGCTTGCTTGAGAAGCAGCAGCGGCTCAACGCCGAGTGGAGGACGCTCTCGCGCGGCAAGATGAGCGCGCTGGAGTTTCAGGCAACGTTCGAGAATATCGTGGCGGAGATGGAGCTGGCTGGGATGGGCAAGTCCGACCGCGACCTGCTGCTCGGCTACCTGGCGCTCATCCCCCCCGCGCACCGTGCTGAGGTGCTCAAGGATCGCCGAGTGTATCAGCGGTCTGGCGCTCAGCCCGAGGTCCGCGGCGTCGAGACATGGAGGGAGGCCCACCGCGTGCTGCTGAAGCTGGAGGAGGCCGAGAGCTCGGCCAAGGCGCTCGTCGCGGCGGTGGGCTCGGACTTGGCGCCCAGCCCGGGCGGCGGCGGCGGCGGCCGGCGCCGGCGCGGAGGCGGAGGCGGTGATCAGGGGCCGCCCGAGGTCGGCGCTGTCGGCGGCTCCGGCGGCGCCAGCGCTGAGGCTCCCTTGAAGATCTGCTACCGGATGAGGGACAGCGGCACGTGCGCGCGCGGAGACGCCTGCAGGTTCTCGCACGACAGGGCTGCTATCGCCGACGCGCGGAGGACCAAGAAGGACGCGACCGGGCCGAAGGGCAAGGGCGCGGACGGCAAGAAGGGCAAGGGCTCGGACGACGGCGGCAAGGGCGGTCAGAAGTCGCAGCTCTGCCTGCAGTTCCTCCGGGGTGCGTGCAGCAAGAGCGAGAAGGACTGCAAGTTCAGCCACTCGGGTAAGGCAGCTCAGAAGGTCATCGCGGCAGTCTACGCTGGCGCGGCCGCAGCTAAGGCGCCGCCGCCGAGCTTCGGCAGCGCGGGCCCCTCCGGCAGCGGCCAGGAAGCAGCGCCTGCGGCCGAGGAGGCTGCGCGGCCGGCTGCCTCCGGCGCGGCGCCGAAGGTGCAAGCTGCGGCGGGTGGCAAGCTCGAATGGGTGCGACGCTGTGGCGGCGTCTTCGGTGCGAGCTACGACCTCCCGCAAGTGAACGTCATCAGGGGTTCGCCTTCGCCCGAAGGAGCGCTGAAGGACTTGGACCAGATCCCCGCCAGCGCCTGGACGCAGGTGCAGGAGCCCGACGACGGTTACCACTACTTGTGCCACACGCACGTCTACGGCCTCGGCATCAGGACGCTCCTTGATGGCGGGGCTGTGTTCTCCTTGACGTGGGGGGCGACAATCGTTAGCATCATCAACAGTGCGATCGCGGAGGGCAAGTCTCCTGAGGACCCCGACTGGCCGATCGCGGGCTTGATGCACTGGGGCCGGGACTCGAAGGCTTCGTCGGTGGCGGACAAGGGCGACCTGAAGACCCGGGGCATGGTGGACCTGCGCCTGGCCTTCGATGGGCTAGATGGTACGCGAGTTGTTCGTGTATTTCGCCTTCGCCTTCTGCGCGGGGGTTGGGACAGGCCGCTTCTCATCATTCTTGGAGCCCCAGCGCTCGATACACCCCCCCTGGGAATCGGGCACCGGCCTACGCTGCAGGGCCACTACCTGCCGGGGCTGGGCATCACGGTCAAGCGCGCGGAGGCCGACGCGGTGCAAGCGAAGCTGTTGACCATCGCGGCGGTGTTCTCGGAGTGCGATGTCGACAGGCGTCGAGGCGAGGATCGTCGGGCGGCCAGTGCTGTAGGATCCCTAGTGTGGACCGGCGCGGCCTGCCCGAGCTACCCCATCTGCATGGTCGGCGGCCAGTGCCCCGCGGAGTTCGGCGGCGGCGACACGGGCGTGATCGTTCTCGACGATTCGGAGTCCAGCATCCCCATCTACCTGAGCGGCGAGGAGGGCGTGCGGCTGGAGCTCGGCGATTGCGCACTGGTGCCAGCCCGCGCTAGCAGCTTCGCAGCGGGTGCCGTCGGCGATGTGGTGGCGAATGGCGCGGCGGCTGTCTGGGCCGCCCCTGGCCCTTGGCTCGGCCGGGAGCAGCTCGTCCTGGTCGGCAACTGGGACCAGCCCGGCGTCAGCATCGAGGTCGGCGACATCGTGGGCGCAGTGATTCAGACCGATGGCGAGCCGGCCGGCGACGACCCTTCGGTGGCGCACGTGTGGCAAGATTGGGACGAGCTTCGGGACATCGTTGAGCTGGAGGTGCCGACGGATGAGTACTACGCCGAGCGGCTGGTCTACTGGCAGCGGAAGTACCCGAAGGCGGCTACCACCCTCCTCGAGCACCTCTTGGCGGTCGAAGGCTTGCTTGACGTGTGCATCGCGGCCGGGTACTCCATGGGTGCCGAGAAGTCCCTCGATAGGCTAGCACAGCCCTCTTTCGAGGCGCTCGGCGAGATCGTAGGCCGCGAGGGCAGCGAGGCGTGCGAACGGCACCTGGAGCTTATCAAGAGCTGGTCAGTGCTCGAGGACGTGGCTGCGCTGCGACGGTTCCTTGGCACGTTCAACTGGATCCGCGGCCACTTCCCCAAGGAGGTGCAGAAGCCGCTGGGGGTCCTCACGCAGCAGCTCAAGAAGGACGCCGAGTGGCCGATGACCCCCGAGAAGGTCGCAGCCCAGCGCGCCATTCAGCAGCTAGCGTGCGAGGCCATCCGCCTCGCGGCGATCGACATGGTCGGGGCGATCTCCAAGGACCGCCCGCTCGAGCAAGTCGCGGACTTCTGCCCCTATGGATGGGGCGGCAGCGTGTATCAGCTGGCCGCCGACCGGCGCACGCTCAACGTGTTGGGGATGTACGGCGGCTGCCTCAGCTTGGCGCAGAGCAATTGGCACCCCCGCCGGGGCGAGCTGTATGCGCAGCGTGAGACCAGGCGGGAGGCACGTAAGGACTTCGGTCGGCTGCCCGCCCTGTGCTGGACGGACCACGCGGCAGCGGTGAAGGACGCGACGGGCGAAGCCGAGACGGACTCCACCGTCATCCGCTGGGTCGGCGAGATCGAGAGCGACGGCAGCAGACTGATGAACCTCTCCGGGCGCAGCGCGGCTCTTGGTGATGGCCCCTCCCGAGAGAACGAGGCCCACGGCAAGTTTCTGAGCGAGCAGGCTCACTCCCTGGCGAACATCGCGATCGAGGACATCATCGGCGATGACTACCGCCCAGGTGAGGGCGCCCCTTGGGGCCTGGACGAGACCCCCGACGCGGCCGCCTTGCAGCGGAGCGCGAGAAGGGCGACTCCATCGCGCTGTACCTGCCCGACTATGGGTGCGAGAGGCGGCGGAGCGCAGAGCAGGCGCGGGCAGCTCGACAGCTGCAGCTGGCGGCGCCAGGCCTGCGGCTTCGCATGGTCCCGCACGACCCCCCGCTGGCGGACGGTGCCGGCGGCCTGTACTACATCGCGCCTCCTCGCTTCCCAGGTGATGCGAGTAGCAAGGCGCGGAAGCAGCTTCGCAATGACGTGCTGACCGCGGTGGCCGCCGTCCTGCGAGAGAGTGCTGCGCGGTGGCCCAAGGTCGTGATCGGGACCGGCCACGGCGGGCTGGTGGCGGCTGCAGCGGCCCACCCCGGAGTGGTGGAGGCCGCGCTCGCGCTGCGGTACGCGAGAGAGGCGGAGGGCATGCAGATCGCGGAGGCGTGGGTGAACATCAGGGCGTTCGTGGCGATCGGGCCGCGCGCCCATAGCCCGAGCAAGATCGGCTTCGTGCGGGAGGCGTTCCCTGAGTTCGGAGCGGCTGCCCACGGCGACGAGCGCCCGGCCCCCCTCTATCTGGTTGAGGGCGCCGGGGCGCACCGCCGCTTCGGGCAGGACCTCGGCGAGGCGCTGGGCGTGACGGTGTCGGCCACGCTGGGCGAGATCCTCATGCAGGAGGTGGTTGCTGCCCCCCCGCGGCTGCTGGAGTTCAGCGGCGGCCGCTGCGCATGCGGGCGGAGTTCGCTGGTGCTGGCGCGGTGCGGCCAGTGCATCAGGGCCGACCGCGAGCTCGAGGAGGAGGCGCGGCTGGCCGAGGTGCCGGAGGACGCGTTCGAGGAGCCCGAAGCGGTCGACGTGGCGGCCTCGGCGGCGCGCATGCGCGCTGTCCGCCCGCAGCCAGCAGTAGCTGTCGGGCCCGGCCCCTGCATCGCCGTGTCGGCGGAACTCGTGCGGGACCTCCTGGAGTTCGGTGGGGGCCGAGCGGATTTCACGTGCAACTGCATCAGGGTCCGCCGAGCGCCGGCTGCAGGCGTCGTGGCTTTGGAGGCCGCGCGGGGATACTCCTACAGGCTGTCGTGCTTCGTCGTGCCGCAGGGGCCCGAGCCGGGCGTAGAGGTGGCGCTGGCGCAGCCGTGCGTGGAGTTCGAGCTGGAGCTCGTCGCGGAGATCGACTTGGAGCGGCTGCAGGTGGGCTTGCCGAAGGGCGCCGAGCTGATCCAGCTATTCGCCTGCGCTTGGCTGCTGTGGGAGGGCGGCGCGCGCCTCCCCGCTCTGGGCGCCACTCGCGTTCATCGGCACTGCAGGGGGTCGGCCGTCAGCAACGGTGCGATCATCAAGGTGTCCTCCTACTCCTCCGCCTACTCCGAGGTCTTCGCGGGCACTTTGGGGCTAGCATGGTATCGAGCAATCCGCGATCGCTTTGGTGGACGGGCTTCTGGGGCCTTCGTCGAGTTCGCGGACTCCGACTTCGCGCGCGGCGAGCGGGAGGCATTCGAGGTACCGGACGTCCTCGGGGCGATCACCAGCAAGCAGGCTCCAGCTTCTGAGCAGGCATGCTCCAGAACTGAGCCGACGGGAGGCGGCGATCACTGCCTGACGTCATCCGTCGCCGCCGTGGCCCTCGGGCGTGTAGCACGCGCCCCAGAGCGCGGCACTGCAGCTTTCGATGCGGAGGTGGCGGACGGGCGCAAGCTAGAGGACGCCGACATCGCGGTCAGGGAGGCGTACGCCGCGAAGGTGCGGGGCTGCGAGCCTGAGGCGGGGAGCGAGCCGTTCGAGCTGTCCAAATCGCTTCGTGCCCACATCATCGGGGACCAGTGGAAGGATGAAGATCTCGGGCCCATCTGCATGCAGCTTCGCGCTGAGTCTGGCGCCGGCGACCGCCCAGAGGCGCAGCGTCTCGGAGAGGACTTCGCGCTCGAGCAGTTCGTGACAGTGGGCCCTGGGGAGCAGCGTTGGCTGCTAGTTCTGCCTGCATCTGGCGGACCTGGTTCGGGCATATCGTGGAGGCGCTTCATCTTCCTTCATGTTCATGCTGGTCCGTCGGGGGGCCACAAGACAGCGGTCGCTACTCGTGAGTGCGCCCGGCGGCTGGTGGTCTGGCCGGGGCTCGCGGCGGACATCGAGAAGTGGTGCGCTAGCTGTTGGGCCTGCCTCCGATTCAGGAAGCAGACTACGAAGGTTCAGGCCAGCTTCATCGTGGCACGGCACCGGCTTCCATTTCATCATGTGGTCATCGACATGGAAGGCCGCATCACCCCTCCCGACGTCGACGGGTTTGCGTACGTGCTGACTTACATCTGCGTGACGACGGGGCCCCCCCTTCTCGAGCCGCTCAAGAACTTGCAGCACTCCGAAGTTCGTCGCGCCTTCTTTCGATGCGCGACTCGAGCCAAGACCTGGCCGATGCTGGTGAGTTCGGATCGTGGCAAGGAGTTCTGCAACGCTCTCATGGAAGAGCTTTGGGCGCTCCTCAACTTCGCAGGCCGCTTCGGTACTTCGTGGAGGCCCTGTGAGCAGGCGGATGCGGAGCGGTCCAACATCGAGTGCGCGAGGGAGATCGGCATCTTCCTGCACGACGTCTTTAAGTGTGCCCCCGGCCAGTGGGCCGAGCTGCTGCCGATCGTCGAGTTCGTGCTGTGGAACTCGCCCGGCAAGTCGGCACTGTCGCCGAGGGATCTCTGCATGGGCTGGTCGCTGGCGTCGCCGCTGGAGCGGGAACTGCTGCCGCTGGAGCCCGCCGTTCGCGAGGCAGTCTCCGACGTCGCGGCGGCGCAGTTCGAGCAGTTCAGGCGCTTGCGAGAGGTTTACCTTCAGCATCGGGCTCGAGCCGGCCGGCGCAGAGCGGAGCTGGCCAATCGCACGAGATCGTCGAGGCGCCCCGAGGTCGGGGACATGGTGATGTTCAAGGACCCGAAGCTCTCCAAGGCCGTGGCCGGGCACGCTCCGGGCCGCCGCCCACTGCGCGGCCCCTTTGAGGTCCTCTCCACGAAGGGCAACGTCGCTACGTTGCGAGATCCCGAGACCCGGCAGGTGCTCAAGGACATCCACGGCGATTTCTTGATCGGCGTGCCGGGCTTGGTCGACGACACGGAGCGCATCGTGGAGCTGGAGGAGGACGACGGCCGTGGCAGGGCCTCTGCTGGACAGTTGCTGGCAGCGCGGCTGGCCCCTGGAGGCGGCGAAGCAGCCGAGGCGCAGGCGCCGCGCGTGAAGGCGCGGATGAGAGAGGTGAAGGTCGGGCGGCTCGTGGCCTACCAGGGCGAGGAGGCGAAGCGCTGCCGGGTGGGCAAGGTGCTGAGCGTGGCCGAGGACCTGAGCAGCGTGACGGTGCACGTGTACCAGGCGGCGGTCGATGGACGGCTGCAGGTGGTCTGGACAGCGGCGTATGACCGCCAGGAAAGTGCGGACTTCCAGCGGCAGAGGGTCGAGACGCTGGAGGCGAAGCGGGTGCTGGGCGTCGTGGGGCCCAAGAAAGGCGTGCTGAACCACGCGGCGGCGAGCAGACTGGCGCGGGCCGGCTGGCGGCTGGACGAGGGTGCAGTTCGGCACGGCGCCTTGGCGGCGGCGGCAGTGGTGCCGGCCGCGCCGCGGCTCTCCAACCTCCCTTCGAGCCGCGTGATCGCGCTCGTCGCAGCCTGCCGTCCGCTCGAGGAGCTCGACCTGAAGATCGGCGAGGTCCAGGCTTGGGCGCACGGCGTCCCCCTCTTCGTGGAGATCTTCGATGGGGTCGGGAGGCTCTCGCAGGCGGTCCAGAGCTTAGGCGCAGCCAACGCGGTGTGCAGCGTGGTGGCCGGCATCGACCTTAAGCGCAGGACGTGCGGGCAGTACTGGGACCTCAGCAGGGCCAAGGACCGCGCCCGGCTCCGCTACCTGCTCTTCGAAGTGCTGAAGCCAGCAGGAGCCCACTGGGCGCTTCCCTGTGCGAAGTGGAGCAGCCTCGGTGGCCACCAGCCCGACGCCAACGCGCACGCGCTAGCTTCCTTCACCATGGACGGCCTCGAGCACTTCGACGGCGCGGGCTGTTTGGCCTCCTTCGAAGGCCCTCGAGCGCACGCGCTGGTGGCGAGCGCGGAGTGGCAGCAAAGGTTCGGGTCAGCTGAGGCGCCGCGCGGGCGCTGGCGGTACGTGCTCCCCGACGGCTGCATGTTCCACTGCAGGAGCCCGGACGAGGAGCCCTTGGCCATGCAGAAGCCGTGCGTCATCGTGGGCAACTTCCCGCTGGACCTGCTGGACATTCAATGCCGCCGGGGAGCGCTGCGGCCTCTGGGACGCGGCCTCGAAGGCGTCGAGGTCGCCTCCGTGGGGCAGAGTGGCGACGCCGGGAGCTCCATGATCGGAGCCGCGCGAGCGCTGGAGGGGCCCCGCATGCCCTGCGAGCCGGGCCGCGCGGCCGCGCCGGCTGCAGGGGTGACTAGGTCGGTGGACAAGCTGAGCGACGCCGAGATGGCGGAAAGGAAGGCGCGGCGCGAGCCAGCGGCAGCGGCGGCGAGGAAGAAGTGGGCCGAGCTGGCCAAGAAGGGTGACTGGGACCAGGTGCGGATGCCCGGCAAGTGCTTCAGGTTCGCCGAGGTGAAGGTCTCGCCGAGGCGCTCGGCGGAGTACAAGGCCAAGGTTCTGGAGGCGGTCGGGCTCGTCGGCGAGTGCTCGGGCTACAAGCACTTGGGCAGCCAGGAGCTGGAGGCGCTGAAGGAGATGATCAGCCTGAAGGCCGAGGCGTTCTGGGTGAAGGGCACCGCGCGCACGGTCATGCGCGGCTTCAAGCACGACGTGGTGACGACTGGCTTGCCGGTGCGCGGGCCGCCGATCCGCTTGAAGGGCCCGGGGGCTTCCATCGTCCGCGAGGAGCTCGAAGCGGGCGTAGAGCAGGGGCTGTACTCCCGGGGGACTTCGCCATGGGGCAGCTGGGCCTTCCCGACCAAGGAGCACGCGAGCGGCCGAAGGCGTCGGACCGTCGTGGACTACAGGATGGTCAACCGCAGGATGGTGATGTTCGTGTACTATATCCGCCGGTGCCGAGACGTCAAGGGCGAGCTGGTGGGCTGCGCCTTCATCTCCGGCATGGACGGCGCTCGCGGCTTCAACCTCCTGGTCAACACTGAGCACGCGAAAGAGGTCCTGGCTGTGCTGGCGGACTGCGGCTGCTACCTCCCCGAGGTGCTGCAGCTGGGGCCAGCGACGGGGCCCTTCGACTTCCAGTTCTGCACCGACGAGCTGTTCACTGGCACTGGCCGCGGACGCTGCGGATCGGTCTGGAAGAACTACATCGACGACTTCTGGGTCAGGACGGGGCAGTGGCTGAACGGCCGCGCCTACACCGACCGAGAGTACGAGGAGATGCTGGCGGCGGCGCCCCCCCCCCCCGGCGGCGTCTCGTCCGCTGGGCGACTCGCTAGCAGCGGCCGGGTTTGCGGGGACTCGCAAGGCCAGCCAGAGCTACGACCGCGCCAAGAGCATGCTCGTGGGGCTGTGCGTGGCGCAGTCGGCCACGGGGGCGGCGGCTATGGAGGGCGGCGGCGTTGCCTTGGCGAACGGCCTCCGCGTGCTGGTGGTGGCTGCCGCGGTGCGCACGGCGGCCTTGATGGGCGAGGGGCTGCGCGCTGGCGTGCAGCTGACGCAGGACATCTTCGAGGCGGCCGGCGACCTGGTCCAGAGCGTCTCCTGGAGCCTCAGCGGGCTCGCCCACGAGGTGTGCGAGGGGGTGGTCCTGGTGGTGCGCGTCGTG
>CAUYUJ010014717.1:251971-294471 GCA_963575745.1 Prorocentrum cordatum
GTTAACCTATACACCGCCAGGTACACACGGGCCGCGCGCCGCGCGCGCCCGCACCGGCGACGCCAGTGGCGTGTCCGCCCCCTCCTCGCCACCGCCAGCCCCCAGGGGTGGGCAGCGGAGAACCCCTGGGGCGGCGGTGGCCCCGCGGGGCGCCGCACTGGCGGCACTTCCCCGCCCTCACGGCGCCGCCTGCCACGCGCCGTGCAGCGGAGGCGGGGCGGCGGCGCCTAGGGCCGCGGCTGGCGGGGTCTTGCGGGAAAGCCGCCGCCCGCGCGTCGGCGGCGCCGGTGGCGCGTCCGCCGGTGCCCCTGTCCCTGTGGTGTGCCGAGGGTGGTGCTGGTGGTCCGCACTCCCGCCGCTTGCACACCCCGCTGAGTCGGTGCTCCCCGGACTGCTGGCATCGGCCAGGTGACGAGCTGGTGCGGCGAGTCGTCGATTGCCCGTTGGAGGGCTGAGGGGCGGGCCACCTGCTCCGCCGCGGGCCTCTCCGAAAGCCATGGGTCGCCGCCCGCCGCGTCGAGCAGGGCTTGGCGGGCCCGCCGCCTGACCTGCGAGGCGATGACGTCCCAGCGGTCCGCGTGCGGCGTGCTGCGGCTGGCTGAGGCCGCAGCCGCCTCGGCGCCGAGGCTGGCGAGCCTGTCGGCGCAGCAGGGCTTCCGGGGCCACCGCCGGGGACTCCCGGGCTGCCGCCAGGGCCGCTGGGGCCGCGACGCGAGCAAGGACCCTCGCCTGGACGCGACGCGCAAGCCTCGATGACCGCGAGTCCGACGCTAACCCGCCGCCTTCGCTCGTCCGTGCCGTGCTTGCCCCCCGAAGCGTCGCCGAAGACACAAGGAAAGTCCCCAGAGATGCCGACAATATCCCAGAACCTCTTCATCCTCTTGGCCGTCATTGTATCACTCGTCGTCTTGGCCGTCGTTGTCGTCGTCGCCGTCGTCGTTGTCGTCGTCGTTGTCGTCGTCGTCGTCGCGGTCGTGGCCCGGCGGCGGCGGCGCTGGCCTTTACCGTCCTGTTGCCCCCAGGCAGCCCCAGGGCGCGCACGAACTCGGCCAGGATGCTCCTGCGCCGCCGCCGGCCCAGGGGTGGGGGGGGGTGCGGGGAAGGGGGGAGGGTTCTCCTGCTCCTCCCTCGAAGGTAGAAGATCTTTCTTGGCGAACGCTCCACCCGCAGCTGACCTCCGCGAATCGCTTGGACAATCTACCATGACCAACGTCCGCCGCCAGGCCACTGCCCACGAGCATCGCAGTCTCACGGGGGAGGGATGCGGGAGGGTGCCTCTCGTTCCAAGGTCGAGGGTCAAGCATCAACGCGCCTGGCCACCCGCTGGAAATCCCGAGACATCCACAGGCTTCCGCGACCTCTGGAAGCCTCTGTTGAAGGGGGGTCCTCACGCTCCTCGATCGAAAATCGAGGGTCAAGCACTGCTGCGCTTGGCCCCCTGATGGGCCTCCCGAGGCATCGACGGCTTTCTGCGACCTCCGGAGACCCCTGGGGAGAAGGGGGGGATCCTCCTGCCCCTCCGCATCAGCATCCAAGCGTCGCACGCAGATCGATGCGCCCTTTTGGTCGTTCCTTGCTTCCGTCGGGCCTCTGGAGAGGCCCGTCTTGGACCCAGGGGCCGACAAAAACGGCCGTAGCCGCTCCCTAAGGAGCTCCACCGAAGGCCCAAGGAGAATATAATGCTCGTACAGTCACAATCCTCAGCAGGCAGCGCCGCGACTCTTATTCGGACCGCGGCGCAGGCCGACAAAGAAAAGCGGGCCAGGCAAGGGCAAGAAACGGGCAGGAAAGCGAGGAGCCGAGGAGCGAGAAGGGGGAGAGGGAGGGAGGGCGACAGGGAAGGACAGACAGGGCCGACAGACGGACGGACCTGGATGGAAAGACGGACCCTGGGAAGAGGACCCAGAGGCCCACGCCACGATAAATCGAGCCCTCGGAGGAGAGGATCCTTTCTCCTCCACCTCCTCCCGCTCATCCTGTTTCGCTCTCCTCTTCCTCCTCTTCCCCCTCACCCGCCCTTTCTTCTTCTTCCTCTTCTTCTTCCTCCTCCTCCTTCTCCTCTTCCTCTTCCTCCTCGCGGAAAGGGGGGGAGCGGGAGGGGGAAAATCATGGGAGACATGGGAAAGGGGGAGTGAAAGCGGAGGGGTTCAAAGAATAACGATGGATGTCCCCCCAAACACCAGAACAACAAGTCCGTGGGGGTGCATCGCAAGGAACAGGTCGGCCAACGTCCTTCCTGGATCCACGTATCGCAGATCCTGCCCAGACGCGTGGGCGAGAAACATACCCACGTCCAACTCCTCGCGGCCCCAGACTCTTCGGCCACGACCCTAGCTGCTCTACGGCTATGTGCGGATGCCCCGCGCGGAATGTATATGTATTTGTGTATGTGTATATATATATATACATATGTATTTTGTATATCTATGTAGCATCGCGCATCCATGGGATCACGCCGCGGTGTCCACCGCGAGGGCATCGATATGGATGTGTGGACCGCTCGCGAAAGACGCTTTCCATGTTGACTCGAGGCTGCCAAGAGCTCGCTTTTCGGTCGCGGGGCGATTTGCTTTGCGGGCCTTCTTCGGCCAGCCCCCGATTGGCCCAGCGGGCGCGCGCGAGGGCGCTCTCCGCCACCAGGCTGCTCCCTGTACTGCTTGACACCCCGCAGCGTTCCAGGTTCCGCCGAGCACAGCGGTGGGCACTGGCGGCACGACAAGCACTGGCAATACGACGAAACGTTCCCCACAGAAGATCCGCAACGCTGTACCCCAAATCAACCACCTGTTCTTGCTCGATCTCACTGCGCCGGTAATAGCAGCAACGTAACACGACCCAGGGAGTGGCAGCGTGTGGCCCAGGGAAACGGGAACCGCCCACTGTTGGACTACGCCGCCTCCGTCGCGCTCATCCGCGACGGCGGGGGCGCGCGGGGGCCCCGACGGCCCGTGGAAGCTGCTGGCAGCCCAGAATGGGGGCCCAAGACGCAACAGCTCTCAACCCCACAGGGGCCCTTTCTGAGCACGCTCGGCGCCCAGACGAGTTCAATGCCCACCAGCCTGCTGGAACTGAGTCCGTTCAGCTGCCCATTCGGCGGCCGAGCGGGCGCTCGCCATCGCTCGGACGTCCATTCCCCGTGCTTGTTTCGGTTTCGTGCGTGGCTTTTTCGCCAAATGATCAAGGATGGTCCTGAATGGTCCTCCCCGAGAAAAAATACACACGTCCGAGCGATGCCAGGGGCGAAAACGTGGAGTGGGTAGAGGAACCTTTGGGGCCCTCGATCCCCGAGCCTCGTCCGCCACTTGGCCGTCGACAGCGTGCGTCCCAACGGGTCGTCGTCGACTCTTGGCGACCGCCCCAACGATGCCCGCGACACCGGCTCCTGGCACCGCGAGGCAACCGCTACTCTCAGAGCGTGCATTACCTACCCCGCTTTCGCTTCCAGGCAAAACCAAGTCATACCATTCGCCTCCTCGTCAAGCGGCCTGACCAGTGCAGGCCGTAGTTTGGCATCGCTTGGTATCTTTTGGAAACGAGGGTGGTCAAAAGCGAGGTAGGTTTGTTTGCCCCCCGTACTCGCCGCCGGAACCCGCCCCGCGGTGACCTGATGCCGATACACCTTGGGCCGCGCCACTTGGCGACCGCTCAACATTCCCGCCTGCCTTCCTGCCTACTTTCAGCCGGCTCTGGCCTACCACCTGTGCGGTTGTCATCGTCTGCCTGCTTCTCCTGGTCTCTCGCTGCATGGCCGGGCAACGCTGTCTGCCAGGCGCTGGTGTTCCAGCCCGCGCGAGTGCAGCGGCACGGCAGGGGCCATGCTTTTCTCCTCTGTGGCGCACAACGTGAGAAACATCTTCTTCTTCTTCTTCTGCTTTTTCTCATTCTGTCATTTACTGTCCCCACTGTCCCCATGTGCGGAAACCAATGCCGAGTACGACATGGCTACTTTCGAATTGGAGATCGTGAGGTGCGCACCATGTCCTGAGCAGCTGCTCCTGGCTGCTGTGCGCCCACAAGACTGACAGCACGACCGAGAAGTATGAGAACAGTGACGAAGAGAAGGAGGATGAACTCCGAACGCTCTGGGTGCTTCCTAAACGCATATCGGCTCTCGGCGTACCTACAACCCGTCGAGAACAACCGACGCAACAATCCTCCCTCCTCCCTCTCCCGCCACCCAGCACCTGGCCTGTCTCCGTCCCTGTACCCCTCCTCCTCCTCCTCCTCCTCCTCCTTCTCCTCCTCATCCCCCCCTCCCCTTCTTCTCCTTCTTCTCCTTCTTCTCATTCTCCTCCTCCTCTTCCTCCTGTTCCTCCTCCTCCTTCTCCTTCTTCTTCTCCTCCTCCTCCTCCTCCTCCTCCTCCTCCTCCCACCACCCCTCCTCCTACCCTTTCCCCTCCCCGTCCTCGTCCTCTCTAACCCCTCCTCCTCCCAAACTCCGTAAACTACACCTCCTCCTCCTCCTCCTCCTCCTCCTCCTGCTCCTCCTGCGACTCCGCCTCTGTCTCGTCGCCCTGCTCCTCGCGGCTTCTTGGCTCGCGGCTTCATGGCATGCCGTGGCCGTGGGCCGCGCGGGTGAGGGGGGCGAGGGAGAAGGGCGCTCTTCTCACAGAAGAAATCGAAGAAATTGTTGTCGTGGCCGTTCTGCTCGCCCCAGATGAGGGCCTGCGCCGGCGCGGGGACTGAAGAGGATGGGCGAGGGGGGGAGGCGTACGAGGATGACCACGATGAGTAAGAGGCGGGATGGGGGATGGCGAGTTCGGGGAGGACGATGAGGAAGTGGAGAAGGAGGAGGGGGAAGAGGGGGATGAAGGAGGGAGAGGGGGGGGAAGAGAGGAGGGGGGCGGATGATCAGTCAGAAAGAGGCGAAGGCGGAGGACAAAGCAGGAGGAGGAGAAGGAGGAGGAGGAAGCAAGAGGATTGATGATGAGGAAGGAACATGTGTTAGGATGTCTGAGGGGGCTCAGAGGAGTTCTTGAGGTGAGGAGGAGGAGCAGGGAATAGAGGAGGATGAGCCTGACTGTCTCTGTCTGGACGGCAAGCGTCTGAACCCCACAGGCGCGCGATCCCCTCAACTTCCCCCTTGAGCTCGCCGATTAGCACCAGTGCCCCGTGCCACTGGCCGCCCTTCTCGCAGGCGTCGATCCCGAAGCTGCAGGTGGTGGCGTCGGGCCGCAGCGCAGGCCGCAGCTCGCCGAACAGCGAGAGTGCCCGCTGCCACTGCCAGCCCTTCTGGCACGCGCCGATTCCAGCGCCGTGGCCGATCGCGCATGGCTCGATCTGCGCCGCCCGCGACTCCCCGAGCAGGAACAGCGCCCCCCGCCAGCGGCCACCCCTCTCGCACGCGTTGACTCCGATGCTGCAGCCGAATGCGTCTGGCTCGATCGTCGAGCTCCGCGACTCGGTAAGCAAGGCCAGCGTCTGCTGCCACTGCCGCCCTCTACGGCACGCGCCAGCCGCGGCATTGTAGACGGGGGCGCTGGGGCCCAGCCCTGCCCCGAGCAGCTCGCGGAGCAACGACAACGCCCGCTGCCACTGCCCGCTCCGCTCGCACGCGCTGATTCCGGCGCTGTAGCTGATCCGCCACCGTGCCCTGAGGCACGAGTTGGGATGTACTCATCCCTTCGAGTTCTCTGTATTGGGTTCACGCCTACGGCAAATCACCACCGCCCCCTCTTTTGGAATCGCCCCATGTGGCCGAGCGTTGTGGCAAGAGCTCTGCCAAGCTATCGCACCATGTGTTCCCTGAGCCGTTGTGAAAGCCTTCGGGGAACACTTGAGGGATGATGGCGGGGAAGATCAGCAGGAGGAGGAGGAGGAGGAGGAGGAGGAGGAGGAGGAGGAGGACGAGGAGATGGAGAAGAAGGAGAAGGAGGAGGAGGGGAAGGAGGACGAGGACGAGGACGAGGACGGGGAGGAGGAGGAGGAGGAGGAGGAGGAGGCGGAGGAGGAGGAGGAGGAGGAGGAGGAGGAGGGCATCTTGGGAGCCTCTTGGATGCATCTTGGAGGCCTCCTGGGTGCTTCCTGGGAGCCTCGTTGAGGCATCTTTGGGGCCTCCTTGGGCCTCTTGGGGGCTTTTCGGGGGCTTTTCGGGGGCCTTCTTGCCCGTCTTACGGCGCTCCTGGCCTGTCTGACGCCGCCGTCGAGTTCTCTGTATTGGGCTATGCCAATATCGAAGACGCCTACGGTGAATCGCCACCGCCCCCTGCCCTTTGGAATCGCCCATGTGGCCGAGCTTTGTGGCAAGAGCTCTGCTATACTGTCGGACCATGTGCTCCCCGACCGTTGTGGAAACCCTTTGGAGAACACTTGGGAGATGATGGCGGGACAATCAGTAGGAGGAGGAGGTGGAGGAGGAGAATGAGGAGGAGGAGGAGGAGGAGGAGGAGGAGGAGGAGGAGGAGGAGGAGGAGGAGGAGGAGGGGAAGGAGGACGAGGACGAGGACGAGGACGAGGACGAGGAGGAGGAGGAGGAGGACGAGGAGGGGGCAACTTGGGAGCCTCTGGGGGCACTTTTGGGGCTTCCTGGGAGTTTCCTGGGAGCCTCTTGGAGGCATCTTGGGGGCCTCCTTGGGCCTCTTGGGGGCCTGTGGGGGCTTCTCGGGGGGCTCTTTGGCTGTCTTAAGGCATGGGCCGTCCTGGAGGCCATCATGGGCGTCTTAGAGGCCTCTTGGGAAATCCTGGGGCCCTCTTGGGGCCGCCTTACGGGACCTCTTGGGCCGTTCTGGGGCCATCATGGAGGCCTCTTGGGCAAGACAGCCCCCAACACGCCCAACCTACCTCTACGACGGCGTCGGAGAGGTCCCAGAGTGCACGGAAACTGCCCAAAAGCCCTCCAAGAGGGCCCGACATGGCTTCACGACAGCCCAAGAAGCCAACAACGCGCCCCAAGACGCTCTCAGAAGGGACCCGCAAGAAGCAAACATCGTCTCATTCCGCCAGGAACGTGTACATGTTTAGCAGATTCGCTTCTTTGTTCTTCACAGCGTCCAGAACGGCCCACGAGGCCCCCAAGACCGCCCCAACACGGCCCCAGAGGCCCCCAAGACGGAGGGTCACACAAAGTTCCCAAGAGAGCCCCAAGAGGGCCACAGTAGGTCACCCGAATGACCCAAGGGGCTCCAACATGACCCAAGACGGTCCATGAAGCCCTCACGACGCCCCCAAGCCGTCAGAGTCCAACATCATTAATCCCCCCTATGTTTTTGAAGGATTTTGGCATTTGCTTCTTTTCGGCCAGCAGACAGCCCAATACGGCCCAAGAGGCCCCCGAGATCGCCCCAATATGGCTTCAAAAGCCTCCAATATGACCTCATGACGGCCCAAGAAGCCTCCAAGACGGCCCCAGGACGGCCCAAGAGGCCTCCAGGGCGCCCAAGATGACCTCCGAGACGGCCCTGGAGCACCCCAAGAGGGCCCCAAGTCGGCCCAGCGAGGCCCCCAAGACGGCTTCCGACGGAAGCAGACGGGTCAGGCGGCCATCAAGACGGCCTAATATTGATCTAAGGTGGCCCAAGACGGCCCAAGAGGCCCCCAAGAGGTCTCCAAGACGGCCCAAGAGGGCCTCCAGGAAGGCCCGAAGAGACCAAAATCATTGATTCCCTGTGCGTTTTTGAAGGAGTTTCGAATCGGTTTCTTTTCGGCCTTCCGATGGCCCGAGGTGGCCCAAGAGCCCCAAATATCGCCCCAAGACGGCCCAAGAGGCCTCCAAGATGGCATCAGAAAGCCCCAAGAGGCCCCCAAGACGGCCCCAAGGAGCCCCAAGATGGCTGCCCTGGAGCACCCCAAGAGGGCCCCAAGTCGGCCCAGGGAGGTCCCCAAGACGGCTTCTCGGAGCCCAACAAGACGGCCCAAGATTGCTCCAAGATGGCCCACGACGGCCCAAGAGGCCCCCAAGAGGTCTCCAAGACGTCCCAAGAGGCCCCTGAGAGGGCCTCCAGGAAGGCCCGAAAAGGCCAAAATTACGCTACCGAGGAACCCCACATACTTAATTTAAATCTTATGTGTTTGCTTATGTATATGTATATATATATATATATATATATATGCACAATCCTGGGTTCTGAGCCCTCGTCGCGAATGTTCCCTGCTAGGCTTTGCGCCAGTGTGATAGCGGCCGAGCTGAGAGACCACCCCCTGCGCACCCCCTGTGGTGTCGAGAAAGTGCCACGCCTGCTAGCCTTTGCGCCAGTGTCGTGGATAGCGGCCGAGCTGAGAGACCACCCCCTGCCCACCCCCTTTGGTGTCGAGAAAGTGCCACGCCTGCTAGGCTTTGCGCCAGTGTCGTGGATAGCGGCCGAGCTGAGAGACCACCCCCTGCGCACCCCCTGTGGTGTCGAGAAAGTGCCACGCCTGCTAGGTTTTGCGCCAGTGTCGTGGATAGCGGCCGAGCTGAGAGACCACCCCCTGCGCACCCCCTGTGGTGTCGAGAAAGTGCCACGCCTGCTAGGCTTTGCGCCAGTGTCGTGGATAGCGGCCGAGCTGAGAGACCACCCCCTGCGCACCCCCTGTGGTGTCGAGAAAGTGCCACGCCTGCTAGGCTTTGCGCCAGTGTCGTGGATAGCGGCCGAGCTGAGAGACCACCCCCTGCGCACCCCCTGTGGTGTCGAGAAAGTGCCACGCCTGCTAGGCTTTGCGCCAGTGTCGTGGATAGCGGCCGAGCTGAGAGACCACCCCCTGCCCACCCCCTTTGGTGTCGAGAAAGTGCCACGCCTGCTAGGCTTTGCGCCAGTGTCGTGGATAGCGGCCGAGCTGAGAGACCACCCCCTGCGCACCCCCTGTGGTGTCGAGAAAGTGCCACGCCTGCTAGCCTTTGCGCCAGTGTCGTGGATAGCGGCCGAGCTGAGAGACCACCCCCTGCGCACCCCCTGTGGTGTCGAGAAAGTGCCACGCCTGCTAGGCTTTGCGACAGTGTCGTGGATAGCGGCCGAGGTGTCGAGAGAGTGCCACGAGAGTGTCGTGGATAGCCCGAGCTGAGAGACCACCCCCTGCGCACCCCCTGTGGTGTCGAGAAAGTGCCACGCCTGCTAGGCTTTGCGCCAGTGTCGTGGATAGCGGCCGAGCTGAGAGACCACCCCCTGCGCACCCCCTGTGGTGTCGAGAAAGTGCCACGCCTGCTAGTGTCGTGGATAGCGGCCGAGCTGAGAGACCACCCCCTGCCCACCCCCTGTGGTGTCGAGAGAGTGCCACGCCTGCTAGGCTTTGCGCCAGTGTCGTGGATAGCGGCCGAGCTGAGAGACCACCCCCTGCGCACCCCCTGTGGTGTCGAGAAAGTGCCACGCCTGCTAGGCTTTGCGCCAGTGTCGTGGATAGCGGCCGAGCTGAGAGACCACCCCCTGCGCACCCCCTGTGGTGTCGAGAAAGTGCCACGCCTGCTAGGCTTTGCGCCAGTGTCGTGGATAGCGACCGAGCTGAGAGACCACCCCCTGCGCACCCCCTGTGGTGTCGAGAAAGTGCCACGCCTGCTAGGCTTTGCGCCAGTGTCGTGGATAGCGGCCGAGCTGAGAGACCACCCCCTGCGCACCCCCTGTGGTGTCGAGAAAGTGCCACGCCTGCTAGGCTTTGCGCCAGTGTCGTGGATAGCGGCCGAACTGAGAGACCACCCCCTGCGCACCCCCTGTGGTGTCGAGAAAGTGCCACGCCTGCTAGCCTTTGCGCCAGTGTCGTGGATAGCGGCCGAGCTGAGAGACCACCCCCTGCGCACCCCCTGTGGTGTCGAGAAAGTGCCACGCCTGCTAGGCTTTGCGCCAGTGTCGTGGATAGCGGCCGAGCTGAGAGACCACCCCCTGCGCACCCCCTGTGGTGTCGAGAAAGTGCCACGCCTGCTAGGCTTTGCGCCAGTGTCGTGGATAGCGGCCGAGCTGAGAGACCACCCCCTGCGCACCCCCTGTGGTGTCGAGAAAGTGCCACGCCTGCTAGGCTTTGCGCCAGTGTCGTGGATAGCGGCCGAGCTGAGAGACCACCCCCTGCGCACCCCCTGTGGTGTCGAGAAAGTGCCACGCCTGGCTAGTGCGTTTGCCACCCCCTGCGCACCCCCTGTGGTGTCGAGAAAGTGCCACGCCTGCTAGGCTTTGCGCCAGTGTCGTGGATAGCGGCCGAGCTGAGAGACCACCCCCTGCGCACCCCCTGTGGTGTCGAGAAGTGCCACGCCTGCTAGGCTTTGCGCCAGTGTCGTGGATAGCGGCCGAGCTGAGAGACCACCCCCTGCGCCACCCCCTGGGTGTCGAGAGAGTGCCACGCCTGCTAGGCTTTGCGCCAGTGTCGTGGATAGCGGCCGAGCTGAGAGACCACCCCCTGCGCACCCCCTGTGGTGTCGAGAAAGTGCCACGCCTGCTAGCCTTTGCGCCAGTGTCGTGGATAGCGGCCGAGCTGAGAGACCACCCCCTGCGCACCCCCTGTGGTGTCGAGAAAGTGCCACGCCTGCTAGGCTTTGCGCCAGTGTCGTGGATAGGGACCGCGGTGAGAGACCACCCCCTGCGCACCCCCTGTGGTGTCGAGAAAGTGCCACGCCTGCTAGGCTTTGCGCCAGTGTCGTGGATAGCGGCCGAGCTGAGAGACCACCCCCTGCGCACCCCCTGTGGTGTCGAGAAAGTGCCACGCCTGCTAGGCTTTGCGCCAGTGTCGTGGATAGCGGCCGAGCTGAGAGACCACCCCCTGCCCACCCCCTGTGGTGTCGAGAAAGTGCCACGCCTGCTAGGCTTTGCGCCAGTGTCGTGGATAGCGGCCGAGCTGAGAGACCACCCCCTGCGCACCCCCTGTGGTGTCGAGAAAGTGCCACGCCTGCTAGGCTTTGCGCCAGTGTCGTGGATAGCGGCCGAGCTGAGAGACCACCCCCTGACCCCCTGTGGTGTGCCACGCCTGCTAGATAGACCAGAGACCACCCCCTGCGCACCCCCTGTGGTGTCGAGAAAGTGCCACGCCTGCTAGCCTTTGCGCCAGTGTCGTGGATAGCGGCCGAGCTGAGAGACCACCCCCTGCCCACCCCCTTTGGTGTCGAGAAAGTGCCACGCTTGCTAGGCTTTGCGCCAGTGCTACGAGCTGTGCTGTGCTGTGCTGAGCTGAGCCGTGCTGGGCTGTGCTGAGCTGTCCTGAGCTGTGCTGTGTGCTGAGCTGAGCTGAGCTGTGTGCTGTGCTGAGCTGAGCTGTGCTGTGCTGTGCTGTGATGTGCTGTGCTGAGCTGTGCTGTACGAAGAGTGAGGTGTGTGTCGCGGGTGCGGCGCGGCAGGGAAGAAAACCAGAACCCCACGAAGCATGTGGGGAACTATTGGATTTCTTGTTGAAGAATTTGACCATCTGCGTCTTTTCGGCCCAAGATCGTCCAACACGCCTCCAAGATGGCCCCGGAAAAGCCCAAGAGATTTCAAGACTGGCCCCAAGAGGGCCCCAAGACGGCCCAAGAGACCTCCAAGACTACCAAGATCGCATCCGAGGACGCCCTGGAACATGTCGGCCCATAGAGACCCTCAAGACGACTTCCGACGGCGCCAGACGAGCCAGGAATACCCTAAGACAGCCAAAGAGCCCCCCGAGAGGCCCCAAAGGCCCCCAAGAGGCCACAGGAGGCCCCCAAGATGCCTCCAAGAGGCTCCCAGGAAGCTCCCAGGAGTCCCCAAGAGTGCACCCAGAGGCTCTCAAGATGCCCTCTGCTTTTGCCTCCTTCTCCTCCTCCTGATCTTCCCCGCCATCGTCCCCCAGGTGTTCCCCGAAGGGTTTCCACAGCGGCTGGGGGAACACATGGTCCGATAGCTTGGCAGAGCTCTTGCCACAGCGCTCGGCGACATGGCGATTCCAGCAGGCAGGGGGCGGCGGCGATTCGCCGTAGGCGCCTTCGATCCGCCGCCCCGTGTGGTCTTGCCACTGGGGTGCATTGCGTGCTGAACCCTACTGGCTTCATTTTTTGTTTGTAAAAGAAACCTCCCCCGGGCGCGCTCGGTGGAGGAGGAGGGAAGGAAGGAGAGGAGGGAGGAGGAGGAGGAGGAGGAGGGAAGGAAGGACAGGAGGAGGAGGGAGGAGGAGGAGGGAAGGAAGGAGAGGAGGAGAGGAGGGAGGAGGAGGAGGAGGAGGAGGAGGAGGAGGAGGAGGAGGAGGAGGAGGAAGGAAGGAGGGAAGGAGGAGGAGGAGGAGGAGGAGGAGGAGGAGGAGGAGGAAGCTCCAGCCAGGCGCGCGGGCCACCCGGGATGGCCCGCCCGCTGCGCTACCGAGACGACCAAGATGGCCTCAAAGTTCGCCCACGATGGCCCTCAAGGTTCGCCCACGATGGTCTCAAAGTCAAGACGCCCAAGATGGTCTCAAAGTTCGCCCACGATGGCCTCCAAGTTCGCCAAGTTGGCCAAGACGACCAAGATGGCCTCAAAGTTCGCCCACGATGGTCCGAGATGGCCTCCACGACGGCCCAAGAGGGTCGAAGATGCCTCGAGCGCGTTTCTTTATGTTCGGCGATGACGGGCGTCATGGGGGGGGGGGGAGGGCGGGGGGGGTATGACGTGACGCCCCCCCCCGCCGTGTGGCTCCGGCACCACAGCCGCGCCCGCACGCACGACGCGACGAGCGACGAGTGACGACGACGCCGCGAGCAGCATGTAAGTGGCGATCTGCCCATTGCGCCTGTGTACACCACAACGCTCGCGTGCACCACACCGCGCGCGTGCACCACAGCGCCTGCGTACACCGCAACAACTGTGTGCAACGCACCGCCCGTGTATACCACAATACTTGGGAGCACTACAGCGCCGGTGTACATACACCGCAGCAGCCATGTGCAACACAACGCCTGTGTACACCACATTGCTTGCGTGCACCGCAGCGCCTGTGCACGCCACGGCGCCTGTCTACACCACAGCATCCGCGTGCAACGCAGCGCTGGTGTACACCACAGTGCCTGCGTGCAGAGGACAGGTAGAAGGAGCATTTACGTCAGGATCTGCTGTGGACAACTAAACGCCACGCCAGGAAAATTCGGATAATCGAATGCGACGTTTTCCCTCCTTCCACCTCCTCCACCTCCTCCTCCTCCTCCTTCTCCTCCTCCTTCTTACCCACTGTCGTGCGGCTTGGCGTTAAAACGCACGTGCGCATCTCAGCGTGTACCGCAGAATGGTCGATTGAATCGGTCTACTTGGTTCTCGGACGGCCAGTTTAGCTGGAGCCTCCTGGACGCAAATGGGAGTTAGGGTGATGCGGGCGGACTCGGGGGGGCTCGTAGATTCCAGTGGCGCTCCTTTGTCCATGAGGATGTGTTTTCCATGGTTTTCTTTGGAATCCACACGCGCTCCATTTTGTCACAAGGATTCCTTCTGAAATTCTATACACAACATCGGTGCTGTGATGCACACGGCTGATGTGGTGCACACAGGCGCCGTGGCGTGGTGTACGGAGGCGCTGTGGTTTACACAGGAGCTGCTGTGCCCGCAGGCACGTGGCCCAAACTGACGCTGTGTTGCACGCGGCTGCTGTGGTGTATATCGGCGGCGTGATGTACACAGGCGCTGTGGTGCACGCGGGCACTGTGATGTACACAGGCGTTGTGGTGCATATCGCCACCTACATGTTCGTGCTACCCGTCCTCCGTCATTCCCAAGCATTCCCAGACGCCGCCGGCGCGAAACGTGACGTCATCGACCCCCTCCCCCCCAGATGATTGCCGTCATCGGCCCGGACTTAAAAACAGGCTCCAGCCGCGTCCGCGCGCACGACGACGATGAGCGACGAGCGACGAACCACGAGCGACGACGACGGACGACGACGACGACGACGACGACGACGACGACGACGACGACGACGACGCCTGCGGACCAGACACCTATGCGGATTCCTACGCGGACACCTACGCGGATCCCAATGCGCACGGCGGCAGTGCCCGGAGCGCACTGGGGGGGGGAGCGTTACGTCATAGGGGGGGGAGGGGGGGAGCGGGGGCCATGACGCCCGTCATGCCCCAAGCAATAAAGAAACGGGCTCCTCCAAGTTCGCTCAAGAAGCCTCCAAGTCAGCCACACATGGCTTCAAGATCACGGCAGACGGCTCAAGAGGCTCCCAAGAGGTCCCACAAACGGCCCAAGAGGCCTCCAAGAGGGCCTCTGGGAAAGCCCGCTGGTGCCAAATCATTGATGCTCCGTAGGTTTTTGCCGGATTTTGGCATTTGCTTCTTTTCGGCCTTCCGATGGCCCGAGACCGACGGCCCGAGACGTTCCAGGAGCTCCCAAAGATCGCCCAAGAGGCCTCCAATATGGTCTCCCCAGAGCGGCCCAAGAGGGCTCCCAAGACGGCCCAAGAGGACCCCAAGGCAACCCCAAGGAGCCTCACGACGGCCCAAGAGGTCTCCAAAACGGCCCTGGAGCATCCGAAGAGGACCCCGAGTGGGCCCAGAGAGGCCCCCAAGACGGCTTCCGACGGCGTCAGACGGGCCAGAAGGCCACCAAGACCGCCCAAGACGGCCCAAGGAGCCCAAGACGGCCAAGAAGGCCTCCGAGACTGCCCTGCAGCATCCGAAGAGGGCCCCGAGTTGGCCCAGAGGGGTCCCCAAGTTGGCGCCAAGATGGCCCAAGACGGCCCAAGAGGCCTCCAAGACGGCCCAAGAGGCCTCCAAGAGGGCCTCCAAGAAGGCCCGACGAGGGCCAACCTTTCGACGGCCCGAGACGGCCCAACAGCCTCCAAAGATCGCCCCAAGATCGCCCAAGAGGCCTCCACGATGGCCCCGGAACGGCCCAAGAGGGCTCCCAAGACGGCCCCAGCCCCAAGAGGGCCCCAAGACGGCCCAAGGAGCCCAAGACGGCCAAGAAGGCCTCCGAGACTGCCCGGCAGCATCCGAAGAGGGCCCCGAGTTGGCCCAGAGGGGTCCCCAAGACAGCCTAAGTTGGCGCCAAGATGGCCCAAGACGGTCCAAGAGGCCCTCAAGAGGTCTCCCAGACGGCCCAAGAGGCCTCCAAGAGGGCCTTCAGGAAGGCCCGACGAGGTTCAAATCATTGATGTTCCCTAGGTTTTTGAAGGATTGTGGCATTTGCTTCTTTTCGGTCTTCCGACGGCCCGAGACGGCCCAAGAGGCTCTCAAGACGGCCCCAAAGACGGCCCAAGAGGCCTCCGAGACGCCAGACGGCCCTGAAGCAGAGGACCCCCAAATCGGCCCAGAGAGGCCCCCAGGACGGCTTCCAAGGGCGTCAGACGGGCCAGGAATGCCTTAAGACGGCCAAGGAAGCCTCCGAGAGGCCCCCAAAGGCCCCCGAGAAACCCAAAGAGGCCCCCAAGATGCCTCCAAGAGGCTTCCAGGAAGATCCCGGGAAACCCCCAAAGTGCCCCAAGAGTGCCCCCCCCCACAGGCCGCTTCTTTTTCCTCCTCTTTGTGGTTTTCCTTGCCATCCTCCCCCAGTGTTCCCCGAAGGATATCCACAACGGCTAGGGGAAACACATAGTCCGATAGCTTGGCAGAGCTCTTGCCACAAAGCTCGGTCACATGGGCGATTCCGAAAGGCACGGGGCGGCGCCGTAGGCGTCTTCGATAGATGATATCGGCTTCTAGCTTCGCCCCCGACATTTCGCCGAGCAGCATCAACGCCTGCTGCCACCGCCCGCCCTTCTCGCACGCGCTCACTCCGGCATTGTAGCTGAGTGGTGTGTACCTACGGTGTGATCACCGCTATCGGCGTTAGGGAGACAGTGCTCGTAGGGCGCGCCTGCGACACAACAGGAAACAGATCTTCTGGCCGGTTTACTCATCGAGTGTGCACGAAGAACGATGACGCCAGCCGTATCTAACATTTTGTGGGATGGTCTGTCCGGTCGCATGTACGATCGAATGCGGACGATGGGCTCAGGGACTACCCCGGGGCTTCAGGCAGAAGTCAGGCGCGCTCCCGGGAGGCTCCACAAGGGCCCCAAGTGCACCCCAAGAGGGCACGAAAGGAAGTGGCGTTACTCCAGTTGCATTTGGGCTCTCTCGGAATGCACTTGCTCAGTCGTCTCTTTCAGCGGTGAAGTCTGATACCTCATGGTCGCGACCAGGGGGTGCGAGGCATGCAGCGGCAGGGCTCATCGTCCACATACGTGGACTATACAAGAAAAAGAAGACGCGCAGGAACATGCGTGCACTATGTAGGACAGGTCCAGGGCGGCCGTGGGTGGGAAAGCTTGACCCCCAGCAGCGTCGGGATGAGGCTGCAGTGGGGCGGCAACAATACAAATGATACAAAGCAAACTCGTGCAACGCACATCCATGCCCAGTCTTCTTTTTCAGTGGTGTGGTCTGATACCTCATGGTCGCGACCAGGGGGTGCAAGGCATCAGAGGCAGGGCTCATCGTCCAAACCTTTCGCAGCGCCGAAATTCTCAGCGCAGCGGCGCGGACCATTTTACGAGGACGGAAAAAGCGCCGACCCTGGGATTCAACGGAATTGACGGTCTTTCTCGTCTTACAACTTCAACAACAACATACACAGCCACAGTGACATCCGAGAAGGCTGCTTAGCAGCTCGAGCAATCATATCCTTTCCTGCGAGAACGACATGTTTGCGCCGAGGTCTGAAAAGAAAGTGGCCATGCTTCCCGTGATATGTCGAACGGCCCTGGTGCAGAACAGCCAAGCCTCGACATTCGTTCACACAGCCAATCAAACACTCGGGTCGCTTTTCTCCGCCTTGCTCCAAAATAGCATTGATGCATATCAGTTACCTGCCACTAAAGCAGCACGTGTGAGACCATATCCCGGCAACGCCACATGTACGAGGTCAAAATATTTTCCGAGGCGCAGGGCATCTTGCACTCGCGACGCAGTCTCGTTATTTCTCGTTTTTTTTCTCTCTTTCTCTCTCTCTCTCTCTCTCTCTCTATATATATATATATATATATATCAGAATGAGGGGGCCGAACGGTCATTCACTGTCCCTGGGTGCGTGGTTGAAGTGGAATTCCGCGGTGCGGATTCTCGTTGTTGTTGTTTGTTGTTGTTGTTGTTGTTGTTGTTGTTGTTGTTTGTTGTTGTTGTTTGTTGTCGTCGTCCCACCCGCAACCCGCCTCGCGACCCACCCGCGACCCCACCCGCGACCCACCCCGCGACCCACCCGCGACCCACCCGCGACCCACCCGCGACCCCACCCGCGACCCACCCCGCGACCCACCCCGCGACCCACCCCGCGACCCACCCCGCGACCCACCCCGCGACCCGCCCGCGGCCCACCCCGCGACCCACCCGCGACCCACCCGCGACCCACCCGCGACCCACCCGCGACCCACCCGCGACCTACCCCGCGACCCACCCGCGACCCACCCCCGACCCAAACCACGTTCAAGGTACAAACCACAATTTTCGGCGCCTGCGGCGGGCTTTTTTTGCATTCCTTCCAGGTGGAGAGCCCGCGACCCACCCCGTGACCAACCCGTGACCAACCCGCGACCCAAACCACGTTCAGGGTACAAACCACATTTTTCGGCGCCTGCGGCGGGCATCTTTTGCATTCGTTTCAAGTGGAGAGCCCGCGGCCCACCCGCGACCACGTTCAGGGTACAAACCACATTTTTCGGCGCCTGCGGCGGGCATCTTTTGCATTCGTTCCCGGTGGAGAACCCGCGGCCCACCCACGTTCAGTGTACAAACCAATTCTAGACGCTTCGCGTATCCCCACCAGCCCGTCCAGAAACGACGCCCAGGCGAGTAGAGGGTCGTCCTGAGGGGCTTTTCGGCGTCTTGGGTGCCTCGGGGGGGCCTCTGTGGGCCGTTCGGGATCCTCTTTGGGGCCTCCTGGGGGCCTCTTGGGGCCATCTTGGGGCCTTTGGGGGCCTCCTGGGCGCTTCTTGGGGCCATCTTTGCCCCTTGGGTGCCTCTGGGCCTCCTCTTGGGGGTCTCTTGGGGGCCTCCTGGGGGCCTCTTTTGGGGCCTCTTGGGGCCATCTTGGGGCCATCCTGCGGCCTCTTGGGGCATCCTGGGGGACATCGGTCAAGGAAGTAGGGTTCCTTAATTAGAGCCCCCCCCCCAGGAACTCCAAAAATCGTCTCCTGTACCGCTCTGGGACCGCTCTTGGAGCGCTCTTCGGCGCTCTTGGCGCCGTCATGGGGCTTTCTTGGGCCCTTCTTGGAGCTATCTTGAGCCATCTTGGAGCCATCTTGACGCCTCGGATGTGCATCGCAAGCGAAAAAGTGAGAACACCAAAAACATTGATTTTCCCTAGGGTTTTGAAGCATTTTGGCCTCTTGGATGCATCCTAATGATGCTCTTGTGGGCACTTGGAACCGTCTTGGAGAGTTCTTGGAACGTCTTGGAACATCATGGGGACCATCTTGAGGCATCTTGCGCTATCTGGAGCCATCTTGGAGGGTATCTTGGGCTCCCTGAGGCCCTCTTGAAGCCGTCTTGGGCCATCTTGGGCGCTCCAACGCGCCGCGGAACCCCCTGTCCAGGTCAGTGGGGAGGGGGTCGGGGGAGGGGTAAACCCCTCCCCGAAGGGGAAGAGGGAGGGGTGGAAGAGGAAACTCGTTAAACCACCGACGCCCAGAGGGCTGATGGGATTTTTTGGGCGCCTGCGGCGGGCTGCTTTTGCATTCATTCCAGGTGGAGGTGGAGAGCCCGCGACCCACCCGCGACCTGAACCACGTTCACTGAACAAACCAATGCTGGGAGGACGATGATGGAGGCCGATGAGGGGGAGGACGACAATGGGAGGACGATGATGCAAGGACGAGGGGGGGAGAGGGAGGACGAGGAAGAAGAGGAGGAGGAGGAGGACGAGGTGGGGAGGAGGATGACGATGACGATGAGGACGAGGACGAGGACGAGGAGGAGGAGGAGGAGGAGGAGGAGGAGGAGGAGAAAAGAGAGCGTCATCGACAGGGAATGTGGGGGCCACGAGGTCCGCCGGCTCGACGACGCCCGCGTCGCCCGCGCCCGCCCCCTCACTCTTATCCGCACTTGCGGGGTGCTACGTATCTGTATATGTATAATAGCAGCCACCCTCATGCGCAGATTACCATCGTTCACCGCCCCTCTGTCGCTGGCACGCAAACGTGAAAACGGCCCCGAGCACAAATTGCGAGCAAGGGGGCGCCAGCGTCGCCGCTTTCGCCAGGCCATTCCTTTAGTGCCGCTCAATCACCTTGATATTGAAGTAGCTGCGCGCGTCTTGGTCTGGCCCTCTTCCCAGGTCCAGACGCGCTGCATCGCGCCCCGACCTCGTTGCTCAGCCGCCGACCCCGCCGCTTCCAGGAACGACATCTAGCAAATGCGGGG
Source organism: Prorocentrum cordatum (assembly GCA_963575745.1). Taxonomy (NCBI): domain Eukaryota; class Dinophyceae; order Prorocentrales; family Prorocentraceae; genus Prorocentrum; species Prorocentrum cordatum. The sequence continues at coordinate 271,179 of CAUYUJ010014717.1, forward strand.
GCCATCTGCCGCCGTTAGTCCCGACTCGCAGGCCCCTGCGAGAGCCCCCATTCGGCGGGCGAGCGGCGGGGCGCGGGGCGGCCCAGCGGCGGCGCGTCCTGTAGCTGCCTTGCGGCCGTCGCAAAATGAATCTGCGTCGCCTCTTGAAGACATTCCCAACTCTCGTTCAATCCCCCTGACTTCTCTAATCTCTTCGCAGTGGCCTGCGCGGCCCGCCTTTCCCTCTTCTAGACCTCCTCCTGCGAGCGTCGCCCTGTTGCCCGATCCAGCGATGCTCCGCTGCGCCAGCCTTGGCAGGGGGGCTGTTCAGAACTGCTCGCCGGAAGAGGCCCAGGAACTGGGGGTAGCTCAAGCCCGGGGGGGCCTGCAGAGGCCTCTGTCCATCAGAGCGCGGAAGATGCGGCTCACGGACGTCGACCTGAGTCGCGCGGGATCGCATCGTCTGCCGATTCCAACTTGCCCCAGGCCACTCCCGCTTTTGGAAACAGCCATGCGACCCAGTTCTGAACGGCGTGCACGTTCGGAGCCAGGGCAGCGTTGCTGGTCAGCCACAGCAGCCCCCCCGGACGAAGATTCCATTCTACGATGGTCAACGCCATTGCTCCGGCCAGCGGCGCTCCCAGGCGGCGTGGCTCCACGGCGATAGCGGCGCACGCCGAGGGCTTCCGCGAGCGAGATGGCGACATTTTCTTCCAACCTTTCAGGCGCCGCAGCGAACGGGGCAGATGCAGCGCGCCCAGGCGGCCGTAGTCGCGGTGGAAAAAACATCGTCCCAGCCAGCAATTTCTCCCCGCGCCAGGCCTTGGCCCCTTTCAGGTACTCGCCGCTCATGAATCCACTAGTCTCGTATCCAGCTCGGCCGGCGCCTGTGGCGCATCCAGCGAGCAACGGGCCCAGTCGCAGCAGGCGAGCGCGCGCTGGCGGTAGGTCTCGAGCGCGGCCGCGCCCACGGAGCGCCTCTCGAGATAGCTGATTCCCAGCTTCTCCCGCTCCGCGACGGCCGGGGCGCCCTCCAGCGTGTCGTGCGCCTTCCTGGCCCGGGCCTTGCCCCCCAGGCGCCTCCAGCAGCTGGCAGCGACGGCGGGCTCCTCCACGTCGCTGCAATCCTCGCTCTGGCTCCCCGCCCCGCCCGCGTCGGCCTCTCGGCTTCTGGCGGCCGCGGCGGCGGCTGGAGTTTCGTGGTGATTCGCCTCCAAGAAGTTCTTCACCGTTCCCAGATGCGGGACCGGCGCTGCCTTCGGCATCGCCAGCCTCGCTGCGAGCCCGCGGATGCGATCCAGAGCCTGCGCCCTCCGAGTCGGCGGCGCTTCCACCGACTCTCGCCGCTCCGCTCCAGCTCTCAGCTCAGCGCCCGCGCGTGTCGCCTGCTCGGGTCGCTCGGCGCCGGGGACAGGGGCGCCGCGGACCTGCTCAACGTCCGCTGCCGCTCGCCCCCGCGCTGCGCTGGCGAGCGCTAGGGGGGGCATCGACAATGCTTGAAACAACCTGGGGCGACTGCGTTTTTGAGCCAAGATGGATGACGAGAGTCTTGCTGCCATCGTACTCAGGGTCGAATCTCCGACGCACAGCGTCGCCGGAATTGAACTCGCTGGGAATCCATCGAACAACGAATCCCACCAGCCCTCTGGGCGTCGGTGGTTTAACGAGTTTCCTCTTCCACCCCTCCATCTTCCCCTTCGGGGAGGGGTTTACCCCTCCCCCTACCCCCGCCCCACTGACCTGGACAAGGGGTTCCGCGGCGCGTTGGAACGCCCAAGATCGACCCCTGGGAGGGCTAAAATTCGACACCCTTCACGAGGATCGTGGCTCCTGAGGGGGGGGGCTGTAATTGGGGAACCCCCCTTCGTTGATCGATCTCCTCCAAGATGGCTCCGAGGCCCCCCAAGAGGCCCCCAGGACGCCCCCAAGAGACCCCCAAGAGGCCCCAGGAGACCCCCCAGAGGCACCCAAGAAGCGCCCAGGAGGCCCCAAGAAGCGCCCAGGAGGCCCCCAAAGGCCCCAAGATGGCCCCACGAGGCCCCGAGAGGCCCAAAGGAAGCCCCCAAAAGGATCCCGAACGGCCCACAGAGGCCCCCCCGAGGCACCCAAGACGCCGAAAAGCCCCTCAGGACGACCCTCTAGTCGCCTGGGCGTCGTTTCTGGACGGGCTGGTGGGGATACGCGAAGCGTTCAGAATTTTCCATCTCTGGCTGGACACAAGGATGCGAAGCGACGGACCTGAATTAGAAGCCGAGAGTATCCCTGGACCTGACGGCACTCTTTTACTCGCTGCCAGCGCGCAGCACGTGACGCAGTTTCCACGAGCGTCCGCGCCTCGAGTCCAAGGGTATCATCCTCGAAAACTCATCGGCCCGCCATCACCGTGGACCAATGGGGGTCATGCAAAAGCTGGCTGGGCACCACGGGGAAGCTGGGGTCTGCCTCCCAACGTGCGCAATCCAGCGCGCGCCGGAGCACGGCGTCGAACTGGCGCGGCGCCCCGTCAGCGCCCTGGACCACCTGGCCCGTCTCGCCATCCATGAGGAAGCCAGCGCAATCGAAGGCGCGCTGCCGCGCCAACCCGGCGCCCAAGCGCCGCCGCGACAGCTCAAAGATGCGGCCGGCCTCGGCCGTCGTCTCCGAGTCAAAGCGGGCCTCCGCGAAGCTCGCATCGCCATGGCGCCCAGGTAGCGGTTCAGCTCGTCTCGCACCGTAGGCCACAGCACAGAGTAGGCGCGGTCACTTTGCGACGCGAAGGCGCATGCTGCATGGAATATGGATGGCACCTCGCGTCGAACCAGGGCCATGGAAGTCAAGCGGCCCAGCGCCATCTCCAGCTGCCAGCCTGCAACCTTGCGGCACTTCAAAAAACATCTGAGGCCCTTCCGAACCATGGCGGGCCTCTCGTCGGCAGGTCTGGTAGCAGGACGTCTCGCGCGCACGAAGCAGCCAAGCGCGCGGCCCCCCTCGGGCAGAAGCTCAACCTCGTGGAACTTCAAGCGGTCGCCCTCGAACTCCTTCTGCGCCTCCAGCTGCGCCGCCTGGAACCGCGGAGCGCGTGGGCCGATGGCGCCTGCATTGCCCGCGTGCGCGCAGTGGCCGAGGGCGCCCCCCGCGTCGCATTGTCCATCGCCGAGGGGGGCCCGCGGTCGCTTGGCCGCAAGATGCGGCTCAGCGACGGCCGCCGGTCCAGACGGGCTTGGTTGGCCGTCCAGGCCCTAGGCGAAGAGCGGCGACCGCGAGAAGCGCATGTGGAGACTCTGTCCCATGGGCCACGCAAGCTCGCCCTCTGCCACAGGGCGGTCGCCCGCAAGCGGCCCGGGAAGCTGCTGGGAGGCCGGCCGGCAGAAGTAGCGCCTGATCTCGCCCTCCAACTTCGCCCCGTGGAAACAGTCGGCGACGTCGCCCGCGCCTAGCACTGCGCAGAGCTCCGCGCGCTCGCCGCCCTCCAGCGCTGGCATTCCGATGCGGCCGAGCCCCTCGCCCGACAACAAACAGCTCCACGCCGTGCGGAGGGCGGAACAGGGCGTTGCTCCGCCTGCAATCCACGATGAGGCGAAGGCGAGCCTCATCCTCTTTCTTCGCAACAAATAAACCGAGCTCACTCGGGGGTCGGTGGGTAAGGGCTGACCGGGCCGATCGAAGGCGCGCGCCGGGCGAACTTCCCGCTGCTCCGCGGCCGTTGCAGCGGCAGAGGTCGGCGGGGCAACGAGGGGGCCCATCGAATTCTCGCGCAGGTGCTGCCTCCTCCGGCGGTGGCAGCCTACTGGTGGCAAACTCCTCGAGATAGAGCCTCGCCCGCGCGGGTGGCGTCGTGGCCAGGCTAGGGGCATCGACGGCGCCCCCTGGCAAGCTGACCCGCGAGCACTCGCGGGAGCCCATGCTGGTCGAGCCAAGCAGAGCGAAATCCGCCCTGCCCTTGAAAAGCCTGGCGACGGACCCCCCCCCCTTCCGAGACGGCGCTGTCGACGTCGATCCAGCGGCGGGCCGCCGAGAAGACGCGCTGCTGAACATCCGCCGAGATAGCGTCCATCTTGAGCTGACTGGCGAGGTTCGGGAGCGAACGTCCAGCTCGATGAGCTCCTCCATGCAAATAATCCAAGCTCTCGCAGGCTGCGTTGCCGTCGCGAAGCCACCTGCGGCGCTGCCCCGCAGCGAGGCCATGCGCCGCTCGACAGGCGGCCTGGCCAGCGGGGCCAAAGGCAAATAGAAAGGCGTTCCCTGCAGCCCCTGGTTGCCCTCGGATCTGCGGGGAGCGGTCGGGCGCCCGCCCCCCTCGGCCCGGCGCGCGCGCGGCCGGCGGGCGAAGGCTCGCGGCTCCGTCCGCCTCGGCCGGGCCAGCGGCCGCCGCCGCGGTCTCCGCCTCCAGCGTCGCCGCCTCCAGCGCCGCCCGGGGGGCCCTCGGCCGCCGGCAGCCCGCGGCGGCGGCCGCGGCCCGCGGGCCATCGCCAGGCGCAATGCCCGGCGCCTTGGCTCGGGCCCGAAGAGCCTCCAACTCGTGCCCCCCCTTGCTTTGGCGGCTCGCGTAGCTGCGCAAGGCCCCCAGCGCCAGGTCGAGTGGCATCGAAGTCCTGGCCAGGTGCATCGCCGCGCACCAGTTGGCCTGGTCGGCCCCGTGAAGCGCAGGCCTCCGCGTACTGCGGGTGCCCCCTCGCGCTTGCATCCAGCGATGCGAGCGCCCCCGTGTTCGCCTGGTCGTAGGTCTGCACCTCATGGTAGGCGCAATCTCGGCGACAGATCCCCGTCCCCTCACACCACTCCCGGGGCCAGATCTTCGGCGCACCTCCGCGACGATACATCTTGCGACGCACGTCCAAGCAAGCGAGCGGCCCACGGGGGCTCGAGTCGGCGAACGCCTCCTGCGTGCTCTCCTGGGCCACCTTGCGCCGCTCCGTGAACCTCGAGCCTGTCTCATCCAAGTCGATCCAGCACGTCCCCAGGTCCTCCCGAGCCTCGCCGCTGGCGGCGGGGAGCTCCGCCTCGCCCATCGCAGCGGGCGGAGGCGTGCGCGCGCATTCCACGTCGCCGTCGGGGAAGAGACGGTCGTCCAGGCGGGCACGGGGCGGCCTGAAGCGATCTGCTGCGATGGTCTTCTCATCTCGCCACCCCTCGGCCTCCTCCGTCGTCGCGTGCTCTATGGGCACCAACTCACCGTTCAGCTTGTCGAGCCCGCGTCGCCCGCGCAAGATCACCGCCGCCGAGAGCTCGACTGGGGCGCCCGAAGTCCTCGCCGCCCTCCAGCGTGGCCAGCACCCAGCAGCCTGGAGGTCGCTCGCTGGGCGGCAGAGGCGGCGGCGGCGCGCCATCGGCCACGGGTAGCGCGGGTCCTGCGCCGGCAGCGCCCTCTGTTTGGGACCCGCCGTGCTTCCCGCGCGCTCGCCGTCGGACGCGAGGGATCTCCGCCGCCGTGGCCGCCGGCAGCCGATGCCCAGCCCAGTCGATGGCGTCCTGCGTCCACCAGCCCGCGGCATCCGCGCCGTTATCCAGCACAGCTTATCCCCGGCCACGCCCCACTAGGCGGATCACCTCCCCACGCTGCAGCTCGCGGTTGAACGCGACCACGTTCCTGACCCCTGGGGGATGCCGCCGCTGGCCAGTCCACCTCACTACCGAGCTGTAGTCCGCCAGGTCCTCTGAGTAGAGGTCGTTCCCAGCGGTATACGCCATCCACGACGACAGGTCGGCGGAGCTCGGCCACAGCAGCAGTCTCTCGTGCGTCCAGCCCGGGTCCTCTCGGTATTGCACCAGCGCGCGCAATCCCGGCGAGCCATCGCCCAGCGCCATCACGCCACGTGGATGCGCGCCTCACCGATCGGCTCGATCGCACGCCGGGCAGAGTTGCGTCTCGAGACCAGCTCCCAGCCAGCACCACAGGCCGCGGCCGCCGCAAGCGCCGCGCTGGCGCCGACCAGCACCACGGGCAGCTCCACTGTGGACGCGAGCCCGCCTCCACCCACCCGCAGCGGCTGTTGGGCGGCCTCCTCTGGCGCGAGCGGCGCCGGGCAGCGGCACTCTGGCGCCGCTGAGGCGGTGGTCGGCCGCAAGAACGAGCTCGACGTCGAGGTGGGGTCCAGCACGTGCCCAGGGCCGTCGCGGGTCCAGTCCTCGTCGCCTGGAGTCCGCAGCGCAAGGCCTAGCACTCCGTTGTCACGAAACCTACCCAGAAGGTGATGACGGCTCCGAGAACGCTGGCCGGGCACTGCTGTTGCATATCCGCTGAAAGCTTGAGCTCCAGCAGCGTCGGGATGAGGCTGCTGTGGGGCGGCAACAATACAAAGATAATCAAGCAAAGTCGTGTAACGCACATCCATCAAGCGTCTTCGAAGCCTCCTTGTTGTCTCGTGGGGCCCGCTCCTGCCTACCCCTGCGGCTTCAGGTGGAACTGAAGCGGCCTCCGGGAGCGCTCGGAGAGCGCCTCAAGTACCCCAAGTGGGCCCAGAGAGAATCCTCAAGCAAGTGGCGTCACTCCACTTGCTTGTGGGCTCTCTTGGAATCCACTTGAAGTCGCTCTGAAAGCCCTTCTGGGGCCTCTTGGGGCCTGCTTGGGCCTATCTTGGCGCATCAGGCGGGTCTCAGGCGGCGCCTCGGAGCCCTCCGAGAGGGCCCCAAGTGGGCCCCGAGGGAATCCCAAAGCAAGTGGAGTGACGCCACTTGCTTGTGAGCCATCTTGGAGGGCTTTTGGAGCTCTCTGGGGGTCTCCCCAGGAAGCCTCTGGGGGCCCTCTCGGAACTACCCTGGGGCTCTGGGCAGAAGTCAGGCGAGCTCCCGGGAGGCTCCCAAAAAGAAGTGGCGTCACTCCACTTGCTTTTGGGCTCTCTCGGAATGCACTTCAAGCGTCTTCGAAGCCTCCTTGAGGTCTCGTGGGGCCCGCTCCTGCCTACCCTGCGGCTTCAATGGGGACTGATGCGGCCTCCGGGAGCGCTCGGAGAGCGCCTCGAGTACCCCAAGTGGGCCCAGAGAGAATCCACACGCAAGTCGCGACACTCCACTTGCTTGTGGGCTCTCTTGGAATCCACTTGAAGCCGCTCTGAAAGCCCTTCTGGGGCCTCTTGGGGCCTGCTTGGGCCTACCCTGTCAGGCGGGTGCTCTGGGACCCTTTGTGCCTCGGCGGGGCTTCTCGTGGGGCCCTCCTGGATCGACTTGGGGCCGTCTTGGAACCGTCTTGGGGTTTTGGGCCATCGTGGGGCGCTCTTGGGAGCCTCTGGGGCCGCCCTGGCACGATTTGGAAGGCCCCTGAGGCCGTCTTGGGCGGCTGAAGCCAGAGAAGGTGAGAACACGAGAAACACACACACACACACACACACACACACACACACACACACACACACACACACACACACACACACACACACACACACACACACACACACACACACACACACACACACACACACACACACACACACACACACACACACACACACACACACACACACACACACACACACACACACACACACACACACACACACACACACACACACACACACACACACACACACACACACACACACACACACACACACACACACACACACACTCACACACACACACACACACACACACACACACACACACACACACACACACACACACACACACACACACACACACACACACATACACACACACAACACACACAACACACACACACCACACACACACAGACATACACACACACAACACACACACAGACACACACAACACACACACAGACACACAGACACACAGACACACAGACACACAGACACACAGACACAAAGACACACCGACACACAGACACACAGACACACACACACACCACACACACCACACACACCACACACACCACACACACACACACCACACACACCACACACACCACACACACCACATATATACACACGTACGTACGTACGTACGTATGTATGTACGTATGTACGTACGTACGTACGTACGTACGTATGTATGTATGTATGTATGTATATATAAGCCGGCGCACCCACCATGAACCCCCCTTTTCTCTTGGAAGATGCCAAGAAAAAAGGGGGGCGGCTGCGGTTGGAGTTTCGGGTGTCGCGTCGTGTTGTAGTGGTAGGATCTGGAGTACATGTGTGTGTGTTGGAGACGGAGGGAGCCTGTTGAGTATCGGGTGTTGTGTTGGAGAAGGAGGCTGTTGAGTACTGGGTGTTGTGTTGGAGACGGAGGGAGTTGAGTAGAAGGTTGTTTTCAAGTTCAGCTTGGGGAGGGAGCCTGTTGAGTATCGGGTGTTGTGTTGGAGAAGGAGGCTGTTGAGTACTGGGTGTTGTGTTGGAGACGGAGGGAGTTGAGTAGAAGGTTCTTTTCAAGTTCAGCTTGGGGAGGGAGCCTGTTGAGTATCGGGTGTTGTGTTGGAGAAGGAGGCTGTTGAGTACTGGGTGTTGTGTTGGAGACGGAGGGAGTTGAGTAGAAGGGAGCTCAACAAGTCTTCCAAAACAGAGCCTCAAAAGTGAGTCCGAAAATCGTGGGAATCATATATTAATTCATACATAATCATGAGAAAGGGGGGTTCTTGGTGCAGCTTGGGGAGGGAGCCTGTTGAGTAGCGGGTGTTGTGTTGGAGAAGGAGGCTGTTGAGTACTGGGTGTTGTGTTGGAGACGGAGGGAGTTGAGTAGAAGGTTCTTTTCAAGTTCAGCTTGGGGAGGGAGCCTGTTGAGTATCGGGTGTTGTGTTGGAGAAGGAGGCTGTTGAGTACTGGGTGTTGTGTTGGAGACGGAGGGAGTTGAGTAGAAGGTTCTTTTCAAGTTCAGCTTGGGGAGGGAGCCTGTTGAGTATCGGGTGTTGTGTTGGAGAAGGAGGCTGTTGAGTACTGGGTGTTGTGTTGGAGACGGAGGGAGTTGAGTAGAAGGTTCTTTTCAAATGCAGCTTGGGGAGAGAGCCTGTTGAGTATCGGGTGTTGTGTTGGAGAAGGAGGCGGTTGAGTAATTGGTGTTGTGTTGGAGACGGAGGGAGTTGAGTAGAAGGGAGCTCAACAAGTCTTCCAACAAAGAGCCTCAAAAGTGAGTCCGAAAATCGTGGGAATCATATGTAAAATCATATACAATCATGAGAAAAGGGGGTTCTTGGTGGGTGCGCAGGGCTATATATATACATACATGCACATATATACATATATATATATATATATATATATATGTATATATATATATATATAGATAATATCAGGTCGAAGGACCCAACCACTGGGGCCTTCGGTGGAGCTCCCTATGAGGCAATGAACCGTTGTACTGGGCGGGAGGGTGGCGCATGCGGGCGGTAGCACTGGGACCTTCGGTGGGGCTCCCTATGGGGCCACGAAGCGCTGTACTGGGTGGGGGGGACGCATACGGGCGGTAGCGCTGGGACCTTCGGTGGAGCTCCCTATGGGGCCACGAAACGCTGTACTGGGTGGGGGGGGGGGCGCATGCGGGCGGTAGCACTGGGGCCGTCGGTGGAGCTCCCTATGGGGCCACGAAGCGCTGTACTGGGTGGGGGTGACGCATGCGGGCGGTAGCGCTGGGACCTTCGGTGGAGCTCCCTATGGGGCCACGAAGCGCGATACTGGGTGGGAGGGGCGCATGCGGGTGGTAGCGCTGGGACCTTCGGTGGAGCTCCCTATGGGGCCACGAAGCGCTGTACTGGGTAGAGGGGGGGACGTATGCGTGCGAGAGAGGAGGGAGGAAGGGGAGGAGGGCGGAAGGAGGCGGGAGGAAACGCGGGGACCGTCTCTTCAAAACGAGGACCCAACACCACAAGATGGTTGGGAAAAACACAGAACATCAATCAAGTCGGTCTCTGGAAACGCTCCCTGGGAATCTCTTGGTGCGGTCCTGGGGCGTCATGGGCGCCTCTTGGGCTGTCTGGGGGCCATGTTCGGCAATATTGCGCCGTCTCCTGCGCCATCGGGGCCTCTCCGAAGACTACCGAGGCGGCTCTGAGGGCCCGCCCGGGCCTACCCTGGGGCTTCAAGCGGGTCCTCTGGGACTTTTTTGGCCTCTCTGGGACTTCTCTTGGGGCCCCCTGGGATCGTCCTCGGGCCGTCTTGGAACCGTCTTGGGGCTTTTTTGGGCCGTGTTGGGGCGCTCTTGAGAGCCTCTGGGGCCGCCCTGGCACAACCTGGGATGCCCCTGAGGCCGTCTTGGGCGGCTAAAGCCCGGAAAGGGTAGAACACGAAAACATAAACAAAAACATGGAACAATTCTTGAATTCGGCCTCTGGTGGGGCTTTGGGGTCCCTCTTGGCCCGTCTTCGAGCTCTCTTGGGCTGTCTTGGGGCCATCTGTGACCGTCTTGGGGCCCTCTTGGGGCCCTGCGAGGCCGGCTCGGAACCTTCTGGGGCCAGCTTGGTGGCCTCTGGGGCCCTTTGGGCTTCTCTGAGACTTCTCTTGGGGCACTCGAAGATCATCTTGGGGCCGTCTTGGGGCTTTCTTGGGCCATCGTGGGGCGCTCTTGGGAGCCTCTGGGGCCGCCCTGGCACGATCTGGGAGGCCCCTGAGGGCGTCTTGGGCGGCCGGAGGCAGAAAAAGTGAAGACACCGAAACTAGCCTGGCGAAGGACCCAGCCATATGCAGCTGCGAATAACGTGGAATACTTCCTTGTCATCGTAGCCAGCGCGCCGCGAGAGGGATGGAGCACTGGGCAACGCGGATGGGAACTCCGAAACGTGTGCGGGGTGTGCCGAAGTGGGCAGGGGGACGCATGCGGGCGCTGCCACTGGGGCCTTTGGCGGAGCTCCCAATCGGCCACGAAACATGTGAGGGTGTGCCGAAATAGGCAGAGGAAGGTATACGAACCCTGCAACTGGGGCCTTCGGTGGAGCTCCCTATGGGGCCACGAAGCGTGGGATGGGTGTGCCGACGTGGAGGCGACGCCGCCATGCGAACCCTGCCGCTGAAGCCTGCAGTGGAGCTCCATATGGGGCCACGAAACGTGTGCGGGGTGTGCCGAAATGGGGCGGGGCCGCTATGCGAACCCTGCCACTGGGCCCTTCGGTGTAGCTCCCTATGGGCCAGGAAACGTGTGAGGGGTGTGCCGCAAGGAAGGCGGGGCCGCCACGCGAACCCTGCCACTGGGGCCTTCGGTGGAGCTCCCTGCAGGCCACGAAGCGTGTGAGGGTTCTGCCGAACTGGGGCGGGGCCGCCGTACGAACCTTGCCACTGGGGCCTCCGGTGGAGCTCCCTATGGGGCCAAGAAGCGTTTGAGGGGTGTGCTGAAATGGGGCGGGGCCGCCATGCGAACCCTGCCACTGGAGCCTTCGGTGGAGCTCCCTATGGGGGGTGTGCCGAAATGGAGACGGAACCGCCATGCGAACCCTGCCACTGGAGCCTGAAACGTCTGAGGGGTGTGCCGAAATGGGGGCTGGGCAAGAGGCAAGGCAAGAGGCAAGAGCCCGCGTCAAGGCACCTACGAGGGTGCGGCGGGAGGGCGCCGGGGCGCCGGAATGGGCCGGCCGCTCAGAAACTGGAGTCGGACTTTGGGAGCCGGGGTCGGGAAAACCGGAGTCGGAGAGATGGGGTGGGAGCTGGAGTCGGAAAGGCCCGCCCCAGGATGGCAACTGTCGGCGGTAGTGGAAATAGAAAGAATTCGTCGCAACGCCATTTTCGTGCGGGCTCTGGGCCAAGAATAATATCCCAAATTCGTCGTAACGCCAGCTCCCGGTGGGCCATGGGCCATCATACCCTGAATTCGTCGTAACCCCGTTCTCTGCAAGAGTCGTGCCGCCAAAGTCGGGGAGCCGTGAGTCGTGGCATGTCTGATTAAGGTCGGCACACGAACCCATCTTCGAGCGTTCCCCACAAATTCGTGGAAGCAATGCTAAGTATTTGTGAAGGTGTGACATATGATGGGGATGATGGTGATGTAATGAAACCCGATAAGCTTGTTGCCGTAGCTGCGTCGTTGCATGCCGCATATAAATACTGTCGCAAATCGTGTGTCCATCTTTGCTTGGGCCGTCCACTTCGGCGGGTTGCATTGTACCGAAGGCCCTGTTCTGGTGCCCACAGCAAAACAAGTTTTGCCCATTCGGCGGCCTCCGTCGTTGCGAGGTGCCGCAACCACCTCCATTTTTGCCGTCGTAGTGACGTTGCCCAGCCGTCGATCTTGAGCCGCTTCAGGCTCTCTTCGGCGGCGCGCGTGGATCGCCGGATCCATTCTGCCCAGGACTCTTCCACTTCTGCTTCAGGAATGTCCCATGAGGAGGGCGAGGTGGTATCGTCTTCGTCGCTAGTGTTCGTTTGGGCGTTGTGGTTGCGTGTGTCACTGCGGGTGCTCTCGCCAGCCAGCGTTTCAGTGACGAGAGGGCGTTGTTGCATCGACGTGGTGGTGCTGGTCATGCGACGCGGCATGCGCACGATCATCCGGAGCATCTGTCGCTGAGTCTTCTGCAGCCGTTGTTCCAATTGTTTTGTTGTGGTCCACGCCTCGCATCTGTAAAGAACCGTCGGGGTGATTGTTCCGTGGAAAAGCTTGAGCCGGCCGTTGAGAGAGTAGTGCTTGCTTGTAAGTTCAGCCTTCAATGCGTGAAATTTGCGCCATGCCGTGGCAATGCGATTCTCTATCTCTGTGACATGAAAATCGTCGAACTGCACTTTCCTTCCCAGGTATTTGGTGCTCTTATACGGTGGTAAGACTTCTATACGCATACCGCGGACATCAACGCGTAAGGGCGGTCTTTGTGCTCTGGATGACCTGTGTCCGCTGTGTCCGTTGTGCAGGATCTTCGTCTTGTCCGGGTGGAGACAGAGCCCGACCCTTTCTGCTTCCTCGCTTAGGTCCCCCAGCATGCTCTTGACGTCGTCAAGCGTTCTGGCGACAAGAAGAATGTCATCAGCAAAACGGAGATTCGTGAGGCGGTCGTTGGCGTGGGTCTCCAAGCAGATTCCCATGCTCTTCGAAGTCCATACTTGTTTTACCCGCCGCATCACGTGCTCGGAAACGCTGTTGAACAACAGTGAACTCAACGGGTCGCCTTGCTTTGTCCCGCGTCGAATCTCAAAGGTCCGGCTGTTTCGGTCGGTCCGGACCGAGGCAGTCTGGTAGGAATAGAGTTTCGACAGCAATTGCGTGTACGCTGGTGGCGTGCCCTGCTCTGTAAGCGATTCCCAAATGCTGCTGTGCGTTACGCAGTCGAAAGCTTTTTTGAAGTCGACGGCCGCCACGTACAGCGGGATCCTCCATTCGTCTGCGGTTTCTTGTAAGATGGTCGCGGTGAAAAGGTGATCTGTGGTTCTGCGCCCATGTCTGAAGCCTGCTTGATCCGAGCTCTGTTGGCCATCAAGGAGCGGGTAGAGTCGATTGTGAAGCAATCTTGAGAACAGCTTGTAGAGCATGGGAATGGTAGCGATTGGTCGATAGTTCTGTGCTTGTCGAGGGTCTCCGCCTTTGTGCAAGACCTTGATCACAGTGTGTTGCCAGCTTTTCGGTGTAGGCGCTTCTGGTTGTAGGACGCTGTTCATCAGTAGGAGGAGTGCCGCGTGTAAGGATTCGCCTCCAGATTTCAGCATCTCTGCAGCGATCCCAGCACAGTCGGGCGCTTTGTTTGTTTTCAATTGCCGCAGGGCTTTGTGTAGTTCTTCCATTGTGAAGGCTGCAACTGCTTGTCGTGGTAGTTCTTTGATGGCGTCTGGCAAATCTTCGGCGGGTTTGTGGATGTCGTCGTAGAGCTGCTCGTAGAAAGTGGCGAATACGTTGGCTATGGATTGCCTGTCGAAGTGGTCGTGCCCATCCTTATCTGCCATGCTCGGAGTGAGCTCCTTGCCTTTGCATGTTTTTACGCCGCTGATGTGTTTCAAGTTTTTGAACTCAGTCAGAATACGGTCGATGGCGCCTCGGCGGGTGGCCCTCTTGATTGCTCGGACTTCTCGGCGGATACGCTTGTTGAGGTGGTTCCGAACTGTCGTCTCCGTAGTCGGGGTGTCGTGCCGTTGCCGCAATAACTGTGTCAGCGTTCTGTTCGTCGTTCCACCGGTTGGAAGGTCATCGGTCGGAGGAAGCTGGAGTCGGACAAATGTGTCGACCAACATCTGCTCGATTTGTTCGCACTGTAGTTGGAGCCCGGCGTCGAGCAGATGGGAGTCCTTGATTGCATTATCGAGGTGCTGTTTGTATTCAGGGACGTCCGGTGGTGGCCACTGTGGTCGTTGCTGTCGGCGCCGTTGGCCTTGTCTACGGTCTGGTCGTTGCTCCTGCTGTTCATGGTCACCGTCTGCCCGTTTGGGGGGTAATTTGCAAGTCATGCGCAACGCACGGTGGTCAGATCCCAAATCTGATGCTGGCGTCGACTCGCAGTCTGTTGTGTGGCGCCACAAACGCTTGTCAACTAAGAAGAAATCGATCTGGTGTTGGATCTTTTTCGGCGATGTGTACGTGTACATGCATTCGACGTGCTTGTAGAAAAACGTGTTCATGATCCTGAAGCGTTGATCCGTTGCCCATTCTTTCAACCATTGTCCCCTTGAGTTCATAATTCCAACCCCATGTTGTCCAATAGTACGTTTGTTGTCGTCCTCAGCTCGTGTACCGATCCGGGCATTGAAGTCACCACCAATAACTGTAGCAAATTTGTTGTTGTATGCCTCTAGGTGTATCTGCCCGAGCTCGTCGTATAATTTCTGTACGTGCTTGTCGCCATAACCTCCATGAGGGAAGTAAGCTGATACCAGACGTAATTTCATATTGTGCACCCCAAGGTCTGCATAACACACTCTCTCACTAACCCGCTGAAATTGGATTACGCGCCGACTCCACCGCCGGTTGGCCAGTATGGCAACTCCTCTGCTGTTTTTCGTGTAACCACTGCCCATGAAAATATGACCACATTATGTCTCCCATATTTCATGTTCGTCTGTACGCCAAGTCTCGCACAACAGAATGAAGTCCCAATCGATAGAACTAGCCTCCTCCATTAATTCATCAATCCGCTCTTCAGTGCATACTCCACGCACGTTTTTGTGGTAAATCCCAATCGTGTGGCTGTCTGCTATGGCACTGGTCGGGTTGCCTGGTGGTGGATGTTTGGAGTCAGAGCTTGGTGATTGGAGGTGGACTGGTTGAGGTTGCAAGTCTGCCGGTGGAGGCCGAAAGTTGGAGGTGGATGGTGGTCGGCGCTGGGTTCCGGACGTTGATGGATGAAGGTGGACTGGTTGAGAGTGTGCGTCGATTGGTGGAGGTCGAAGGCTGGAAGTGGGTGGTGGTAGATGCTGGGAGTCGGGACTTGGTGGGAAGTCGATTGCTTGAACTTGTGAGTCGGAGGGTGGAAGTCGAAAGCTGCATATGGGTGTTGGCGGATGCTGATTTTCGGATCTAAGTGTTTGGAGGTCGACTGGAGACTGTATTGAGACATGCTGGGTGTCGGACCCGGCTTGGCTAGGGAGGGATTTCGCACATCTCTGCTGGAGGATGCACTGTGGGACGTCGCCGGACACGTCGTTGTAAGCTTTTGCGAACCCTGCCACTGGGGCCTTCGGTGTAGCTCCCTATGGGCGAGGAAACGTGTGAGGGGTGTGCCGCAAGGAAGGCGGGGCTGCCAAGGTTCTGCCGAACTGGGGCGGGGCCGCCGTACGAACCTTGCCACTGGGGCCTTCGGTGGAGCTCCCTATGGGGCCAAGAAACGTCTGAGGGGTGTGCTGAAATGGGGCGGGGCCGCCATGCGAACCCTGCCACTGTCGGGTCGGGCGAAAGGGGGGGATAGCAAAGAATCAGCTCACGTTTTTTCCGTAGCGATTTTCCTCCCGGCGCCGGAGGCGGCTATGTATCGAGGAATGGGCCCCTCGGTGAGGCCGAAACCAGCTGCATGCAGCAAATTTCGTAACCCCCCTTTCCCAATCCCCCCCTTTCGCCCGGCCCGACACTGGAGCCTTCGGTGGAGCTCCCTATGGGGGGTGTGCCGAAATGGAGGCGGAGCCGCCATGCGAACCCTGCCACTGGGGCCTGAAACGTCTGAGGGGTGTGCCGAAATGGGGGCGGGGCCGCCATGCGAGCCCTGCCTCTGGGGCCTTCGGTCGGGCTCCCAACGGGGTGGGGCCACGAAACGTCTGAGGGGTGTGCCGAAATGGGGGCGGGGCCGCCATGCGAACCCTGCCACTGGGGTTTTCGGTCGAGCACCCTAATTATGTGGTCACGAAGCGTGTGAGGGTTTTGCCGAAATGGAGGCGGGGCCGCCATGCGAACCCTGCCACTGGGGTCTTCGGTCGGGCTCCCAAATGGGGTGGGGCCACCGAAATGGGGCGGGGCCGCCATGCGAACCCTGCCACTCTGGAGCCTTCGGTGGAGCTGCCTATGGGGCCACGAAACGTCTGAGAGGTGTGCCGAACTGGGGCGGGGCCGCTTCGGTGGAGCTCCCTACAGTCCACGAAACATGTGAGACTGTGCTGAAATGTTGTGGGGCCGCCATGCGAACCCTACCACTGGGGCCTTCGGTGGAGCTCCCTATGGGGACACGAAACGT
This sequence comes from Prorocentrum cordatum, assembly GCA_963575745.1. NCBI lineage: Eukaryota > Dinophyceae > Prorocentrales > Prorocentraceae > Prorocentrum > Prorocentrum cordatum. Next base: position 287,602 of record CAUYUJ010014717.1, read on the forward strand.
GTGAGGGGTGTTCCGAAACAGAAACATGCGGAGGGCAGAGGCACAGAGGCGGAGGGATAAAGGGGGCAGCGGGAGAAGGAGGAGTGGGACGCGGGGCGCTGTCTCTTCAAAACGAAGACACAACACCACAGGATGGCTGGGAAAAACAGCTTCCGGAAGCGCTCCCTGGTAATCTCTTGGAGCAGTCCTGGGGCATCATGGGCGCCTCTTGGGCTGTCTGGGAGCCATGTTCGGCAGTCTTGCGCCGTCTCCTGCGCCATCGAGGCCTCTCCGAAGACTACCGAGGCGGCTCCGAAGGCCCACCCGGAGCGGCCCAGGCCCGCGGGGGCGCCCCCGGACCAGCCCCGAGGGGACCGGTTCAATGCCACCGCTCGCTCTTTTGGCGCGCGCTGTCCGCGGTATTGTAAGACAGACTAGTGTGAACCCGTGGGAAATCCACTGCTGGCAGGTGAAGGTGTCGGTCCCGAAAGCGCATGCGTCGACGACGCCTGCGGGTCTGCTCCAGGACTGTCTTGGGGGCCACCGAGGGCTCCACGAGGAAGTTCCCCCCTGTCACCCCTAAGCGACTCGCGGCGCTCGGAGGAGGAGGAGGAGGAGAAGGGGGGGGAGAAGGAGGAGGAGGAGGAGGAGGAGGAGGAGGAGGAGGAGGAGGAGGAGGAGGAGGAGGAGGAGGAGGAGGAGGAGGAGGTCTGCAGGGCCCCCCCCCCCCTGTCACCCCCAATCGGCCGTACAGGGAGAGCGGCCGAAGCGGCTGCAGGTCCCCCACGCCACCCCTACCGGGCGGAGTGGAGGCCCCACAGCGCCCAGAGCCTCGACGAGGGAAAGAGGAAGAGATCAGAGGAGAAGGCCCCCCCGGCACCCCTAAGTGGCCATGGGGGGAGGTCTTGAGGGCGACCCCAGGCCATCTCGGAGTGCTCCTGGGATCGCCCTCAGGAGCTCCGTGGCAACTGTGGGAGTCTATTCTTGGGACCGTTCTTGAGAGCTCCGTGAGAACTGTCGGAGTCCCTTGGCAAGCGTCGGAATCTTACAGTATTCGGCCTGACCTAAGGAACGATAAATAAGGAACGAAGCCCCTTCCTTTCCAAGCAAGCCTAAGAAATCCGAAGGAACACCAGGGGGAAAGGTAGCGGAACGCATGTAAACCTAAGGAACGACCGAGCCCCTTTTGAATAATAAGTGTTCCTTGTTCAAGCCGGACCCTGTATAGGCGACTCTGGGTCATGTCGGAATGGTCCTCGGACCGCTCTTGGGAGCTCAGCGGGAACAATCGGAGTATCTTTGGAGGCTCTGGGGCATCTCCGAGTGGTCTGGGGCCTGCCTTGGGTGTCTGTGGCTTTCTTGGGAGCGTTTGGGGTTCGAGAGACGGCGAAAGGGTGCTGTGGCTGTAGGCGCTCTCCTATGGAGCTTCCTGAGAACGGCCCATTGGGGGCTGCGGAAAAGGAGGTCGTCTGGGCTCCCTTCGGCCCCTCTTCGAGCCCTCGTTGGGGGTCTCTCCGGAGCCTCTGAGGGCCCTCTTGGCCCGTTTGGGGCTGGATGGGTCGTCTCGGGGGCCTCTTTGGCCTTCCTGGGGCCATGTTGGGGGTCTCGGGCCGTCTTGGAGCTCGCTGTGGTGCCTCTTGGGCAGCCAACGAGGCCCTCTTGGGACTTGCTTGGGGGGCCGCCGGGCCCTCCTGAGACTGTCTCGGGCTTCTCCTGGGTAGTCTTCGGGCCCTCGGAGGCCGGTTCGGCCGTTTTGGGAGGCACCTGTCGTCGTCGGGCCGTCATGGGGCTCCGTTCTGGTTCTCCTGGGCCGTCCTCGCGCGCTCCAGAGCGTCCGAGAGCTGTCTTGGGGCTGTCAGAGGCCGTCTTTGGGGCACCCGAGGGCTCTCTGGAGCCGTCGGGGAGCGCTGGGGCGCTTCGGGCGCTCGGGGGCAGCTTCTTCACCGACAACCCTTTTCAACGCCCAGAATTCTAGTACAAATGACGTTGGGCTTCACCTTCGCTGCCAGTGCCTCGCCGAGCAGCAGCAACGCCTGCTGCCACTGCCCGCCCTTCTCGCATGCGCTGATCCCAGCACTGTAGCTGATGACGTCTGGATCAAGCCTCGCACCCTGCAACTCGCTGAGCAGTGTCAACGCTTGTCTCCATTGCCCGCACTTCTCGCACGCGCTGATCCCAGCGCTGTAGGTGATGATGTCCGACTCCAAACTCGCCTCCCGCAACTCACTGAGCAATGCTATCGCGTGCTGCCACTGTTCGCCCTTCTCGCACGCGCTGATTCCAGCGTTGTAGGTGAAGATGTTGGGTTCCAATTTCGCCCTCCGCAGCTCGCCGAGCAGCGACAGCGCCCGCTGCCACTGCACGCCCCTCTCGCACGCGCTGACTGCAGCGCTGTAGGTGATGACATTGGGCTCCAGCTTCACCTCCCACGTCTCGCTGAGCAACGAGAGCGCCTGCTCCCACTGCCGACCCTCCACGCACGCGCTGATCCCAGCGCTGTAGGCGATGATGTTGCGTTCCAGTTTCGCAGCGTTTAACTCGCCAAATACCGCAAGGGCCTGCTGCCAGTGGCCGCACTTTTCGCAAGCGCTGATGACAGCGCTATAGCTGATGACATCTGGTTTCGAGGTTGCCTCACATAATTCGCTGAACAATGACACTGCCTGTTGCCACCTCCTACACTTCCCACACGCGCTGATGCCAGCGTTGTAGCTGATAACGTTCGGCTCTAGCTTCACCTCCCGCAGCTCGCTGAGCAACGACAATGCCTGCAACCACTGTTCGCCTTTTTCGCACGCGCTGATCCCAGCGTTGTAGTTGAAGACTTCGGGTTTCAACTTCGCCTCCCACAATTCGCTGAGCAATTGCAATGCTTGCTGCCACTGCCCGCCTTTCTCGCATGCGCTGATTCCCGTGTTGTAGCTTATGACTAGTGTAATCCTGTGGTGTGGTCACCGCTATCGACGTTGAGGGGGGCAGTGCTTGTAGGGCGTGCCTCCACAAGCAAGTGGCGTCACTCCACTTATTCTGGGCTCTCTTGGAATCTACTTGAAGCCTCTCTGAAAGCCCTTCTGGGGCCTCTTGGGGCCTGCTTGGGCCTACCCTGAGGCTTCAGGGGGGTCTTAGGCAGCGCCTGGGAGCGCTCCGAAAGGGCCCCAAGTGGGCCTGGAGAGAATCCAAAAGCAGGTGGAATGACGCCATTGGTTTCTGGGCCATCTTGGAGGGCTTTTGGAGCTCTCTGGGGGTCTCCCCTTGAAGCCTCTCGGGGCCCTCTCGCAGCTACCCTGGGGCTCCAGCCAGAAGTCAGGCGAGCTCCTGGGAGGCTCCAACAGGGCCCCGAGTGCACCCCGAGAGGGCCCAAAGCAGGAAGCGGCGTCCCTCCACTTGCTTTTGGGCTCTCCCGGAGTGACTTCAAGCCGTCTTCGAAGCCTCCTCGTGGTCTCGTGGGGCCCCCTCCTGCCCACCCTGCGGCTTCAGGCGGGACCCGGCCGGCCTCCAGGAGCGCTCGGAGAGCGCCCCAGGTGGACCGGCCCTCGCGGGAATCTGCCAAGCGCCCTGCCTTCCTCCAAGAAGCCCTAGGAGCTCCCCTCCCCCTGCCCGCTTCGGCGCGCCGACGAAGCGTGGCCATCGTCAACTCGCGGACGGCCCCCCCCCGAATCGGCGACGACGGACATGGGCCGCGACCAAGACAGGCGTCGACGAGACCCTGCGACGGCAGGGCGGGGAAAGAGGGGGGAGGGGGTGGAGTGGAGGGACGTGGAGGAGGGTGGAGGGAGGGCAGGGAGAAGAGGGGGGGGGTCTGGGCCCTGGTCGGCGGCCCCCCTCCCCGAGCAACCGGGCGAGCGCCGCCTGGATCTCCCATCTGTTTGCGCGTCGGGCGCTTCGGAAAGAAATGAGCCGCCAGACTTTCACGCCTCGTCGGGCTGCCAGCCAAGCGCGGCGGTCTGCGACGTCCAGGCGCGCAAGGCCGGCTCGGCGGCCCCGACTGGAAGAACTTTTGGGGGTCCGTGCGGATTTCTTAGATCGGCGCTGGATCCCTCTCCCCGGCGCGCGGAGCGCGCCACGGGCGGCGCCGGAAGCGCCGCCAGGAAGGCCTGGCGCCGGTCTGGGAAATCCGCACGGACCTCCGAAAATTTCTGTTCACGGCATTTTTTTTCCTCGATTGGTCGCTGACGCTCAAAGACTAACCCGCGACCACGGTAGCGAGGTGAGGCGTGAAAGCGCCGAGGACAAGGTGGCTCGTGCGTGGGGTGTCCGGTTCGGCAGGGTCACATCGTCCAGGGCTCTGTGAACTGCATCATGTGCCCTGGTTTCGGTTCTCTTGAAGCTGTCGTGGGAGCATCTGGGCAAGTCCTGTCGGGACTCTGTTGGGCACTCCAAAGGCAATTCAAAAAGATCGTGGGAGCGTCTTGGGGAAGCTCTGGGGTCCCTCTTGGCCCGTCGTCGGGCTCCACTTTGGCCGTCTTGGGGCCCTCTGGGGCCGTGTTGGGGCCCTCTTGGGGCCCTGCGAGGCTGGCCTGGAACCTTCTGGGGCCGGCTTGGGGGTCTCTGGGACCCTTTGGGCCTCTCGGGAACTTCTCTTGGGGCCATCCGGGACCGTCTTGGGGCCGTTTTGGAACCGCCTTGGGGCTTTCTTGGGCCATCTTGGGGCGCTCTTGGGAGCCTCTGGGGCCGCCCTGGCACGATCTGGGAGGCCCCTGAGGCCGTGTTGGGCGGCTGTAGCCGAAAAAGGTGAGAACACGAAACGCATAGAAAAACCACAGAGAATCTGGAAGCGCTCCCTGGGAGTCTCTTGGGGCGGTCCTGGGGCGTCATGGGCGCCTCTTGGGCTGTCTGGGGGCCATGTTCCCCTGACCTTCCAGAGTGCAAAACAGTAGCCCTCCAGACCTATAGACCTATCTGAGCTGCCTAAAACCTCGACAGGAATTAAGATACCGAGGTCCTGGTGGTATCTTTTATCCCTCCTGGAAGGTCGAGGTCGGCAATCTTGCGCCGTCTCCTGCGCCATCGGGGCCTCTCCGAAGGCTGCCGGGGCGGCTCCGAGCGGCCCGGGCCCCGCACCGGCCCAGAGGGGACCCGCTCGCTGCCACCGCTCGCCATGAACGCGCGCGCTGTCCGCGGTGTTGCACAGTCAGCCCACACAGTGTAAGGATGAGAAACTCTCCCAGGTTACCCTTAGGAGAGGAGAGGAAAGGAGAGGAGAGGAGAGGGAGGAGGAGGAGGCGGAGGAGGAGGGGGAGGAGGAAGGGGAGGGGGAGGGGGAGGAGGAGGAGGAGGAGGAGGAGGAGGAGGAGGAGGAGGAGGAGGAGGGGAGGGAGGAGGAGGAGGAGGAGGAGGCGGAGGAGAGGAGGAGGAGGAGGAGGCGGAGGAGAGGAGAAGGCGGAGGAGGAGGGGGAGGAGGAGGAGGGGGAGGGGACAAGCTAGGTGCGCTCGCGTCATATCTGACATCCCACCCCTCCCATCCCTTACCATGGCGTAGATCCCCTCTCTACTCGCACAGTCGGATGTCGAGCAGGGCAATGATCCCGAAAGGGTACGCGATGCATTGTAGAGCACGGCATGGCATGGCGTAGAAGAGCACCGCAAAGCGTAGTATCAACCTAGCATTGCATTGCATGCCGTGGCATGGCACGGGAAATGACGCCAGCGCTGCAGCGGGAGCACGAGTCGAAACGAGCGGAAGCGCGGAAATGAGGCCAGCGCTGCAGCGGGAGCACGATTCGGAACGAGCGGAAGCACGGAAATGACGCCAGCGCTGCAGCGGGAGCACGATTCGGAACGAGCGGAAGCGCGGAAATGAGGCCAGCGCTGCAGCGGGAGCACGATTCGGAACGAGCGGAAGCACGGAAATGAGGCCAACGCTGCAGCGGGAACACGATTCGGAACGAGCGGGGCCCGAAAATGAGGCCGGCGCCTCAGCGAGAGCAGCATTTTGAAAAAAAAAATGCAGGCGAAAATCCAACTCTGGGGATACCTGTATAAAAAAAAAACAGTACGCGGGGGGGGTCGAGCGCTTTCAAACCGTCATCAGAGGAAGAGGGAGAGTAGTATTCATATTGAGTAATTGTGGAGGAGGAGGAGGCGGAGGAGGAGGAGGAGGAGGAGGAGGAGGGGGAGGAGGAGGAGGGGGAGGAGGAGGCGGGGGAGGAGGAGGGACGGGGGAGGAGGCATCCTTCCCCCTCGGCCCATCCTTGGCCTCTCTCGCTGGCCGCGCCCCGCGCGCAAGTGTCGGCATGGCCTCCCGAGGCCCCTGCATCCTCATCGTGCGTCCTTCTTCTGACTACCTACCAGACCACCCCAACCCAACCCGAAGACCCGAATTTTGGGTTGGGGGGGGTATGGATTCCATACGTGTTTTTTCGATGTTCCCCGACCCCCCCCACTGGAAATGGAGGGCAAATTGAGGCCTTCGGGTTGGGTTGGGGTGGTTTGGTGGGTGGTGATCTTCTACGGGCTGACTGTGGGAAAGATGGCGTCTGGCTCCACCTTCGCCCCCCGCATCTCGGTGAACAGCGACAGAGCCCCCTGCCACTGCTCGCCTCTCCCACACGCGCCGATCCCCGCGCTGTAGGACACGACGTCCGGTTCTTTCCTGGCCTGTCGCAGCCCGCTGAGCAACGACACTGCCTGCTGCCACCGCATGCCCTTGTCGCACGCGCTGATGACAGCGGTATAGCTGATGACGTTCGGCTCCAACCCCACCCCCCATAATTCGCCGAATAACGACAGAGCCTGTTGCCACTGACCGCTTTTCTCGCACGCGCTGAGTCCGGCGTTGTAGATGATGACGTTTGGTTCCAACTTCTTCTCCGACACTTCGCGCAGCAATTCCAACGCCTGCAGCCACTGCCTGCCTTTTCCACAAGTGCTGATAAGTGCGGTGTACAAGGC
>CAUYUJ010014717.1:299471-366971 GCA_963575745.1 Prorocentrum cordatum
GGAGGAGGAGGAGGAGGAGGAGGAGGAGGAGGAGGAGGAGGAGTGGGGAGTGCAGATGCCAATGTCGGGCCCTGGGGCCATCCGAGAGCGGCCCGCGGCGAAGAACTGGTCCTGGGGATGGGGTCGAGAGCTCCAGGGGCCCACGTCCTGGAAAAAAGACGACGTCTGAGGCCTGGCCATCTCCTCCTCCTCCTCCTCCTCCTCCTCCCCCTCCTCCCCTCCTCCTCCTCCTCCTCCCCCTCCTCCCATCCTCCTCCTCCTCCCCACTCCTCCTCCCCCTCTTCCTCTCCTCCTCCTCCTCCTCCCCCTCCTCCTCCTCCTCCCCCTCCTCCTCGCGAACTGCCACTCTGATTCATTATCTGGACTGCCCGTCCTTCAGTCGGGAGCCAATTCTGGGGCCAGCAGCCTGGTGCCAACAGACCACACCAGGAGCGAGTGTGACTCCTCCTCTTCCTGCCCTTGCTCCTGGCCCACTGACTCCTCCTTCTCCTGCTCCTCCACTCTCTTCCGTCTGCTTCTCCAGCCCTCTCCCACTCCCCCGCGCCACCACCGTCTCCATCCTGCTCCGCCGTCCCATCCACATCCCCAAAGCCCGTCCCCATTCGCCATCACGCTTGGTTCTCAACGCCCCCCTCCCCTTCCTCTTCGTTTTGTTCTCCTCCGCCAAGTCCGCCGCCTCCGCAGTCATAGAGGTACGTCGCTAGGTCAACCGAACAATAGAGCTGCACACCGTCTTCATCCCACCATCGTGATTGTCGCAGCCGTCGCCGCAACCGTGGCGATGATGGTGGCGGCGGGAATGGTGGACGACAACGTGCAACGCATATTCGCTCGTCTTGATGTGCAAATGGTCGTCAATGTATTCAGTCGGGAATTCCGGGCTCTTTGCGCTTAACAAGTGACTCCCTCCAGCCCCTTATATGCCGTGAGTAGTTTAGAGGGCTTCCTCTGTCAAGATGATACAAGAGAGCTCCGAGATGCCACAATATCGAGATTTTGTGGCGTGTCTACCTTTGCGGTTTCCCGACGCCCCAAGACGACCCAAGAGGCCCCCAAGACCGCCCCAAGGGGACCCAAGAGGCCCCCTAGAGGGCCCCAAGACTGCCCAAGAGGCCTCCAAGACGGCCCAAGAAGGCCCCAATAACGCTCCAATAGGGGTCCCAGGGGGGGAGCACGAAACAACAATTCGAGCCCTCGGCCCTAAGAAGCCCCCAGGAGTCTCCAAGAGGCCCCTAAGAGGCCCCAAGAGGCCCCCAACAGGCCCTCAGGAGGCCCCCAAGAGGCCCCCAAGCGGGCCCAGGATGCCCCCCAAATGCCCCCCGAGCACGCAAGCAAGTGCCAACGACCCGACGAGTTTAAGAGCCCCCACGAGACAACCAAGAGGCCTCCCGAAAGAGTCCCATAGGCAAAACGCTTCCAGATGGCCCGCGACGCAACCCCACATGCCGACCGCAAAGCCTGATAAAAACAGCCGCCGCCACTGCAGCTCCGCACCGCGAAAGACCACTCGGTAAGTCGACAATGGCGCGCATATGGGCCGGCGGAATGAGCGAAGCCATTCAATAAAAACTATACGTCGGTGATCTATTTCACACGGGTCCAAGCCGACGCGAGCTTTCTTGGAGACCTCCTGCGTTCTTTCTCAAGCTTGGACGGGTGCCGTCCATGGCGTGTAATCCGCGCAGAACAGTGAGGCGCATGCGACCCACCATATTGTCGTGGCCCAGAGGGGTATGTTTATGTGTTTGGATTCCGGGTCACACGCGGCCCATAGCAACCAAAACCTTCCGAAGGAATTCCAGCCGTCCCCATGAGAAGGGGGGACAGGGTAGATGTTTCCTCCTCCTCCTTTCTCCCTTCCCTCCCCCTCTTCCTCGCCACTCCTTCTACACACGCTACTCCGACAGAGTAAAGCACCACCTCCCCCCAAGCTCCAGAGGATCTGCAACCGCGAATGCAGCTGCTGCAAGTACTCTATCCTCAGCCCGCCGCGCCCGCAATTGGGTCATCGGACGAATTGTCCTCGCCCCCCTCGTCTTGCTCGTCGTCGTCGCCCTCCTCTTCCTCCTCATCCCACCCCCCGCCCGTCCTCTCCATCCTCCACCGTCCCCTCCTCCTCTTCCTTCTTCTCCTCTGCCTCTTCCGCTTCCTCCCCCTTTCGCTCCTGCCTCTTCCGCCCCCGTTCCATCTCATCTATCGCCTCCCCCCCTGCCACTTCCCCTTCTTTTCCCTTTCCCCTCCTCATCCTCCTTCTTCGCTTCCTTCGCCTCCTCCTCCTCCTCCTCCTCCTCCTCCTCCCCCTCCTCCTCTGTGAACGGGCTTGTGCTACGACGGGTGCAGCTGACATTGCTCGCAGCAAAGGCGTTCAGACAATGTCAACAGGCGGCTCTCGACAATTGAGCAAGTGCGACGACGAGACATAGTGCTCTTGGGCCCACTGCTCATTCGTCCTTGTCAACGTCCTTATCCTACGTTCATTTCATTGTCTCCCTCCTGCTCTCACTCCTCCTTCCCAACCTCTTTCTCCCCCTCCTCGTCCACCCTTTTCACCCCCTCCTGCTTCTCCTCCAATTGCTCTTTCTCCACCACCGGGGGGGGGCATCAAGGACCGCCGTGGCGTCGCAAGGCCCATACCATTTCTGTCGGCCGCCGCATCCGCGCACGCGGAGGCCCGATGCCGCCCGAACGGCCCGACTGGTTATCCCCCCCCCCGTTCCCCTCTTTACTTTATTTCCAACCATCATGTGGTGTTGGGTCCTCGGTTTGAAGCGCTGGCGCCCCGCGTTCTCCTCCTCCCGCTGCCCCCTCCTCTCACAACCCCATCATCATTATCATTTCTATCACCACCACCATCATCATCACCATCACCATCTTCATTATCAACAGCATCAGCATCTTCAGCATCAACACCAGCATCAACATAATCATCGTCAACATCATCATCATCATCATCATCATCATCATCATCATCATCATCATCATCATCATCAGCATCATCACCATTCTTCATTATCGCCATCATTTTCATCACAGCGCCATCATCGCCATCAGCCTCGTTCGTCGTCATCATCATCACCACCATCATCATCATCATCACCATCTTCAGAAGGTCGTTGGCATCGACACCCTCAGCAGCAGCACCATCACCATCAGCATCAGCATCAGCATCAGCATCATCATCATCATCATCATCATCACCATCATCGCCATCATCATCATCGTCATCGTCATCGTCATCATCATCATCATCAGCATCATCATCATCATAATAATCATCATAGTCAGCATCATCATCATCATCATCATCATCATCATCATCATCATCATCTTCACCACCACCATCACCATCATCATCACCATTGCCATCAGCATCATCATCATCATCAGCATCATCATCGTCATTACCATTAGCACCATCATTATCAGCATCATCATCAGCAGCATCATCATCAGCATCATCATCAGCAGCATCGTCATTATCTGCGTTACCACAATCATCCTCGCCATCGCCATCACCATCGGCAACAATTCAGCACGCCCCTCAAACGTTTTATGGCACCACAGTGAGCTCCACCGAAGGCCCCATTGGCAGGGTTCGCATACGGTTCCACCCTCACTTCGGCGCAACCTCTCATACGGTCCGCGGCCACATAGGGAGCTCTACAGACGGCCCCAAGTGGCAAGGTTCGCATACAATCCCATCCTTCTTTCGGCGCACCCCTCAATCGGTTCGTGGCCACATAGGGAGCGCCGCCGAAGGCCCCAAGTGGCAGGGCTCGCATACAGTTCTACCTTCATTTCGGCGCACCCCTCACACGGTTCGTGGCTCCATCGGGAGCTCCACCGAAGGCCCCAAGTGGCAGGGTTCGCATGCAGGTCAACCCTGATTTCGGCGCACCTCCAACATGTTTTGTGGCCCCACAAAGCTGGGCCTCGATGGCAGGGTTCGCATGCAATTCCACCATCATTTCGGCGCACCCCTCACACGGCTCGTGGAACCATAGGGAGCTCTTACAAAGGCCCCAGGCGGCAGGGCTCGAATGCAGTTCGACCCTCCTTTCGGCGCATCCCTCACACGGTTCGTGGCCCCATAGGGAGCTCCACTGGAGGCCCCAATGGCGGTGCCCACGTGCGTCCCCGCCACCGATGTCGGCGCATCCCGCACACGTGTCGTGGCCCATATGAAGTTCCAACGAAGGTCTCGGTGGCAAGGTTCGCATGCAGGTCCGCCGTCATTTCGGCGCACCTTTCATACGTTTTGTGGCCCCATAGTGAACTCCACCCGAAGGCCCCAATGGCTGGGTTCGCATACGCTTCCACCTATAATTTCGGCACACCCCTCACACGTTTTGTGGCCACATAGGGAGCTCTACCGGTTCGCCGCATGCAATTCCACTTTCATGTCGGTGCACCCCTCACACGGTTCGTGGCCCCATAGGGAGCTCCACCGAAAACTTCAATGGCAAGGTTCGCATGCAGTTCCACCATCATTTCGGCGCACCCCGCACACGGCTCGTGGAACCATAGGGAGCTCTTACAAAGGCCCCAGGCGGCAGGGCTCGAATGCAGTTCGACCCTCCTTTCGGCGCATCCCTCACACGGTTCGTGGCCCCATAGGGAGCTCCACTGGAGGCCCCAATGGCGGTGCCCACGTGCGTCCCCGCCACCGATGTCGGCGCATCCCGCACACGTGTCGTGGCCCATATGAAGTTCCAACGAAGGTCTCGGTGGCAAGGTTCGCATGCAGGTCCGCCGTCATTTCGGCGCACCTTTCATACGTTTTGTGGCCCCATAGTGAACTCCACCCGAAGGCCCCAATGGCTGGGTTCGCATACGCTTCCACCTATAATTTCGGCACACCCCTCACACGTTTTGTGGCCACATAGGGAGCTCTACCGGTTCGCCGCATGCAATTCCACTTTCATGTCGGTGCACCCCTCACACGGTTCGTGGCCCCATAGGGAGCTCCACCGAAAACTTCAATGGCAAGGTTCGCATGCAGTTCCACCATCATTTCGGCGCACCCCGCACACGTTTCGTGGCCCCATAGGAGCTTCACCGAAGGCCGCAGTGGCAATGTTCGCACGCAGTTCCGCCCTCATTTGCCCCGTAGGGAGCTCCATCGAAGGTCCCAGTTGCGCAGCCCGCATGCGTCGCCGCTTCCCATTTTGACACACCTCTCACGCGGTTCGTGACCCCATAGGGAGCTCCACCGACGGTCCCAACGCCGCAGCTCGCATGCGCCGCCGCCACACATTTCGGCACACCCCTTTCGCGTTTCGTGGCCCCATAGGAGCTCCACCGACGGTCCCCATGGTCCAGCCCGCATGCGTCCGCGCCACCCATGTCGGCACACATCCCACACGCTTCGTGGCCCCACAGGGAGCCCCACCCGAATGCCCCAGTGGCGGTGCCCACATGCGTCCCCACCACCCATTTCGGCACGCCCCTCACACGGTCCGTGGCAACGTCCACCGAAGGCCCCAGGCGGCAGGGTTCGCATGCAGTTGTTCCATCCTCATTTCGGCGCATCCCTCACGCGGTTCGTGGCCCCACAGGGAGCTCCACCGAAGGCCACAGCGGCGGAGCCCACATACGCCCACACCACTGATCTCGGCACACCCCGCACACGTTTCGTGGCCCCATAAGAGCTCCACCGAAGGCTCCACTGGCGGTGCCCACATGTGTTTCCGCCACCCGATTTGATACACCCCTCACAGGTTTCGTGGCCCCATAGGGAGCTCCACCGAAAGCCCCAGTGGCGCAGTCCACAAGCGTCCCCGCAACCCAAGTCGGCACACCCCTCACACATTTTGTGGCCCCAGAGGGGGCTCCGCCGATGGCCCCCAGTGGCGGTGCCCACATGCGTCCCCGCCACACATTCAGGCACACCCCTCACACGCTTCGTGGCCCTTTATGGAGTTCTACCGAAGGAAACTGCTCACAACTGCGTCACTCACAACTGCATGTGTTTGGGTCCTTTGCCAGGCTATTCTTCTTCTTCTTCTGCATCTAGTTCCCAAGCATCCTGTGGTGTCGGGTCCTTGTTTTGAGGAGACAGCGCCCCGCATCCCTCCTTCCTTCTCCCTCTCCTCCTCACCATCCTCCCACTCCTCCCACCCCTCACACGCTTCGTCGCCCCATAGGGAGCTCCACCGAAGGCCCCAGAGGCAAGGCTCGCATGCGGTTCCACCCCCATGTCGGCACACCCATCACACGGTTCGTGGCCCTATATGGGGCTCCACCGAAGGCCCCAATGGCAGGGTTCGCGTGCGATTCCACTCCCATTTCGGCATACCCCTCACACGCTTCGTGGCCCCAAAGGGAGCTCCGCCGAAGGCCCCAGTGGCAGGGTTCGCATGCGGTTCCACCCCCATTTCGGCACACCCCTCACGCGTATCGTGGCCCCTTCGCGAGCTCCACCGAAGGTCCCAATGGCAAGGTTCGCGAACGGTTCCACCCCTAATTTCAACATACCCCTCACACGCTTCGTGCACCCAAAGGGAGCTCCACTGAAGGCCCCAGTGGCAAGGTTCGCATTCGGTTCCACCCCTAATGTCAGCACATCCCTCATATGTTTCGTGGGCCCTAGATGGGGCTCCACCGAAGGCCCCAATGGCAAGGTTCGCGTACGATTCCACCCCCATTTCGGCAAACCCTTATACGCTTCGTGGCTCCATAGGGCGCTCCACCCAAGGCCCCAGTGGCAGGGTTCGCATGTGGTTCCACCCCCAATTTCGGCACATCTCTCACACGGTTCGTGGCCCCATACGGAGCTCCACCGAAGATCATACGCACACCTGCGGCACATCATACCGAAGTGCATATGGTTGGGTCCTTCGCCTGGCGAAGTTTGATCCTTCGTCTATTAAGCTACCATGGCTATCAATATTAGAACGATCATGTGTATTACAACTGCTACGATTACGGGAATTCGGCTTGACACTTGTATGGTCAATTCTATTCCTCTTTCTCCGCCTCCCCGTCCTTCCAACCCCCTTCCCCCTTCCCCCCATCCCCTCATTACTCTTCTCCCCCGCGTTGAGGGCGAGGAGGATCATCACCAGGAGGGGGACGGCGAGGATGGGAGAGAGGACGAGGAGGAGGAGCCGCAGCAACAGGAGAAGGACCAGGATGACGAGGGGGAGAGGGAGAAGGAGGAGGAGCACTTATACCCGTAGGCATCAGTGGCCGAACACAAACCACGCGAATGGAATAGCATCTGGGGGAGGACCGGAGAGGGCCGGCATGGCGAGGGGGGGGGGACAGGGCGAGGACAAGGAGAAAGCGGAGGCGGGGGAGGAGGACGACGACGAAGGCGAGGACGGCGGCACGCCCCGGGGCAGGCGTGCCAAGGAAATGCACCAGCTTCGCCGTCCCCCGCTGCCGACCTTGACCGAGTTGGCAGACGGATGGCTGATAGCACGGAAGAGCGAATCACATCGGCCCTTCAGGGCGAAAACTTCTTGACGAGCTCGTTCTTCCAACCCCCTTCTTCGCCTTAGGGGAGGGGATGCCCCTTTAGCCAACCCCCTCCCTTGTGTCTGGCGCGACGCGTCCAAGACGGCCCCAAGATGGCTTCACATGGCTCAAGGCGCGGCCTCCAAGATGGCGCACGACGGTCCAATGTGGCCCAAGATGGCCTCCAACATGCTTCCAAAAAGCACGAAAACCGTCCTAATACGGCTTGAATTGGCCACGGAGCCTCTAAAGGACGCCCCCGATAGGTCAGCGTCATGCCAAAACTTGAGGACAACACTTTGTTTTGTCTTATCGCCTTTTGGCTCTCGACGGGCTTTTCATGCCTCCAAATGGCTTCCGTATTGCCCAAGAGAGCCCCTAGAGGGCTCCAATACAAGCCTCAGAGCGCCCAGGAGCGCCCCAAAAGAATAATTTTAGGGCTCCGACGGGGAGACTTGAGAACCCCCTCTCCGCTAAAAGCTAAAATCATTGAACCACTCTTGGTTCCAGACATATCGCATCTCAGGGGCATCTGTGGGAGGCATTGAGCTGAGATGGCTACAACATTACTTCAGATAGCTCAATCTGGCCTCCAAGATGGCGCGAGATGGCTCAAGATCGCCTCCACCATGCCTCCAACAGGCTCCAATATCGCCCCCACATAGCTCCAAGTGGCCACGGAGCCTTCGAGCGGCCAAACTCATGTCTAAACGGTAAGAGGATCCGCCGACCCCTGCTTGCTAGGGGTGCAAAGGCGTGTGAGATGATTAGCTGTCCCCCTGCCTCTGTCCCCTCCCCTGCCCGGCTCAACACACCCCCAGGGCCCCTGGAGCCTTCATTCCTACACTCCGTGGCCTCGAAGATGCTCCAGATTCCATCTATTCTTGCTCAAGCTCGGCTCCAACACGCTGAGGAGGCTTCAAAAATTACTCCGACGGAAGGACCCCACACGAGAATCTCTTTAGTTTGCATGGGGGTATCCTCCTGCCCCTTCCCTTCTCCCACCTACTCTTGCCTCCTCGTTCTCCTCCTGTCTGCTCCTCCTCCTGCCTCAACCCCTGCCTCTTCCTCCTCTTCTTGCCTCCTCCACCTCCTCCCCCTCCCCCTCGTTATGCTTCCTCCCCCCCATTCCCCCTGCCCCTCCTGCCTCCTGCCTCCTCCTCCTGCTCTCCCTCTCCCTTCTCCTCCTCCTCCTCCTCATCCCCTGTCCTCCTCCTCTCCCTCTCCCTCATCCGCTTCCTCCTCCTCCTCCTCCTCCTCCTCGTTTCCATATTCCTCCCCCCTCCTCCCCCCCCCTCCTCCTCCTCCTCCTCCTCCTGCCTCCTCCTTAGGCCTCCTGCCCCCTCCTGGGGCCTCCTGGGGCCTCTTGGGGCCTCCTGGAGCCTTCTGGGCCTTCCGGGACCTACTGGGGCCTCCTCGGGCATTCCTCCTCCTCCTTTTCCTCCTCGTCCTTCCTCCCCATTAGCCTCTTCCTCTTCCTGCTTTCCTGTCTCGTCCTGCATCATCCCTCCTCCTTTTCCTGGCAATCCTCCTCCTCCTCGTCCACGACGTGCGTCCCAGCCGATACGCGCCGGAGGACGACCCAGAGGAAACGCGCGCCGGAGGATGACCCGGAGGAACCACGTGAGCTGCGGGACCCATAGGAAGGCTCCCGCCTGACGCGTCCTCACAATTCACTCACAGAGGAGGCTCCCGCTTGATACTTCTTCCAAATTCAGACCTGAGGAGCCCAAAAGTGACGACAGTTACAGGAATCCGATGACCCGCTCGGATTAATAACATGATCTGCGGGCCCCATGGGGAGGGGGCTCCCGTCTGAGACTTGCTCGCAATTCACTGACAAACGAGGCTCCCGCCTGATACTTCCTCCAAATTCAGACCTGAGGAGCCCAAAAGTGACGACAGTTACAGGAATCCGATGACCCGCTTGGATTAATAACATGATCTGCGGGCCCCATAGGGAGGGGGCTCCCGCTTGAGACTTCCTGACAATTCACTCACATACGAGGTTCCCGCTTGATACTTCCTCCAAATTCAGACCTGAGGATCCCAAAAGTGACGACAGTTACAGGAATCTGATGACCCGCTCGGATTAGTAACATGATCTGCGGGCCCCATAGGGAAGGGGCTCCCGCCTAGAACTTCCTCACAATTCACTCACAAACGAGGCTCCCGCTTAATACTTCTTCCAAATTCAGACCTGAGGAACTCAAAAATGACGACAGTTACAGGAATCCGATGACCCGCTCGGATTAGTAACATGATCTGCGGGCCCCATAGGGAGGGGGCTCCCGCCTGACGCGTCCTCACAATTCACTCACAGACGAGGCTCCCGCTTGATACTTCCTCCAAATTCAGACCTGAGGAGCCCAAAAGTGACGACAGTTACAGGAATCCGATGACCCGCTCGGATTAGTAACATGATCTGCGGGCCCCATAGGGAGGGGGCTCCCGCCTGACGCGTCCTCACAATTCACTCACAGACGAGGTCCCGCTTGATACTTCCTCCAAATTCAGACCTGAGGAGCCCAAAAGTGACGACAGTTACAGGAATCCGATGACCCGCTCGGATTAATAACATGATCTGCGGGCCCCATAGGGAGGGGGCTCCCGCCTGAGACTTGCTCGCAATTCACTAACAAACGAGGCTCCCGCCTGATACTTCCTTCAAATTCAGACCTGAGGAGCCCAAAAGTGACGACAGTTACAGGAATCCGATGACCCGCTCGGATTAATAACATGATCTGCGGGCCCCATAGGGAGGGGGATCCCGCCTGAGACTTGCTCGCAATTCACTCACAGACGAGGGTCCCGCTTGATACTTCCTCCAAATTCAAACCCGAGGAGCCCAAAAGTGACGACAGTTACAGGAATCTGATGACCCGCTCGGATTAGTAACATGATCTGCGGGTCCCATAGGGAGGGGGCTCCCGCCTGAGACTTCCTCACAATTCACTCACAGACGAGGCTCCCTCTTGGTGGATGATGGTGATGGGATGATGACGACGGTGTTTGATGATGATATATGATTGATGATGATGATGATGATGATGATGATGGTGGTGGTGGTGGTGATGATGACGACGTGATGATGATGATGGTGGTGATGATGAGTGCTGATGGTGAGTGATCGTGCGATTCTGATGGTAAATGGTGGTGATGATGATGGGGACGAAGTGGTGAGTCAGCGAGTAGTGATGATGATGATGATGATGATGATGATGATGATGATGATGATGATGATGATGATGATAATGATGATGATGATCGTTCGATGCCGATGATGGTGAGTGATCGTGCGATGGTGATGGTGATGCTGATGGTGATGATGACGATGAGTGGGGAGTGATGGTGATGGTGATGATGATGCGGAGGAGGAAGCAAAGAGGAGCAGAGGAGAGGGAGGAGGACGAGAGATCCTGCGCGGAGGGTGTGCAGAGAAAACAAGAACCCCACTTAGGATGTGGGGAACAACCAGCATAGCCCCGAGACGGCTGAACAAGTCCCCCAAACGTCCCCAAAGAGCTTCAAGAGGACCTCCAGAGGGACCCCAAGAAAATGAAATCGTGCCAATCCCAATGGAAAACGTACATTTCTAGCATATGCACTTCCCTGGATTCAGCAGCGTCCAAAATGGCTCTATACGCCCCCAAGGTCGCCCGACGACGGCCGAAGTCCCCCAAGAGAGCCCCAAGACAGCGCAGGGAGGCTCTAAGAAAACCCAAGAGGTGCCGAAGACGGCCAAAGAGGGTCCCGAAAGAGGCCCAGAAGGGAGCCACGAGGGGGATCCCGAACTGACCTGTCGCGCCTTCCGCCCCAAGAGGACCCTCGACACCGTCAGCGGACGGCCAAGAGCCCCTTAAGAGGTCCCAACGTCCTCCAAGAGGCCCAACAGAAACCCCAAGAGGCCCCCAAACGGTTCCGTGGAGACTGCAAAACTGATACCCAGAGGCGCCTCAGAGGCTCCCCAAGAGACCCCCGCAGGCATCCAACACGCCTCTGGCGCACAAGCCAGGAACAGTGGCCTCCTTCGGGGGGTCGGCGGAATGGCGTAAGTTCCTTATTCCCTACCTAGGCTCTGCCTAGAAGGGTTCTTACTGTGTTAGCTTAAAGGGGCCGGGTAGTGTAAAACGCCCTGGGCGGTTCCCCCAGGATCCGCCCCGCGGTTCCCCCAGTGACGTTCAATTAGCTTAGCGTTGCTTATCACATCTTAGCTTAGCTTAGCTTCATCTTAGCTCAGGTTTATCTTAGCTTCGCTTACCTTCATCTTAGCTTCGCTGAGCTGTAGCATAGCATAGCAGAGCACAGCATAGCGTAGCATAGCGCAGCACATCATATCATAGCATAGCCCAGCATAGCATAGCATAGCGCAGCATAGCATAACATAGGATAGCGCAACACAGCACATTACAGCATAACACAGCGCAGCCTAATACAGTATATCATAACATAGCATAGCTTAGCGCAGCTTAGCATAGCATAGCATAGCATAGCGCAGCCTAGCATCGCATATCATAGCACAGCGCAGGATAGCATGGCATGGCATACCATAGAAGCTAATGCTGCTTTCCTAGGGACTCCAACTTCTAGGTAGGGTCGCACTGGGGTAATATTCTATATATATATATGTAGATAAGAATATGTTTCTTTGCTTTCTCGTCTTTCCGCTTCCGACGGGCTTTGAAACGTTTAGGTTGTCCCATGATGGTCCAAGATAGCCGCAAAAGGGACCCATGCAGGCTCCAAGACGGCTTCAGGAGCGCTCCAAGAAGGCCCAATTGACGATTTGTCAGTCTCAGACGGGGCGGGACCGCACTCGAGAACTCCCATGTCATTGATCGATGGCCTCCAAGATGACCCCCAAGAGGGCCCCAGAAAGCCCCAAGAGAGATGGCACTTCCAGCCGACTCCTGGATCTGATCGGGCCGATCCCGAGCTTCGGCTTGACGGCTGCCCTCCCCTGCGTTCCGCTGCTTGACCCTACGCTTCCCTGATCTAAGGCAGCTTGCCTGGGCACAGTTTCTGCATGTGCTGGCGGGGCTACTCTTTGGTCTGCGGGCTCGCGAAGCAGGTCGAACGCCGTCCGAACACTAGTCGGGCCGCGACTAGGCAGCAAGAATAGAGAGGCAAGCAGAGCGAGCTGGCGGGGCTGCGCGAAGCGTAAATAGTTCATGTCCAGTATGACTTGATAATTACAGAGCTTCGTAGTGCGGGTGAGGGTCGAGATTGACCCTCCGATTTGGATGTCTCAGAAACGAAGACCACTCAAAAAGGACGATACCCAACATCAGATTTTGCTCCAAAGCGACAGCGATCGCCGTTGGGCAGGCGCGCCGAATTACAATCGGACGGAGTCCGCGGCGATTCTGAAGCTAATCCTGTTCAAAACGGGCCAGGACTGCTGTCTGTCTTCGTCCCGTTCTTGCCGTCCCAATCTCGGCCCTCCCGTTCCCACAAGCGACGAAGATGTCCATACCCATGTGCCTTCGCGGTCTAGGTAGTTCACTGGGGCGCGAACCCGTGGATGAGTCATCCTGTGGACGCGTTCCGCGCGGGGCATCCGCGCAAGTCCGCTCCAGCCGATGGGGTCCAGACCACGAGGCTGCGGGCGCGGACACGCCCACCGCGCACGCCGATCAGAGGGCGCGGGGCCGCGGAATAAGACGAAGCCACGACAGGGACAATATGAAGCCAAAACGAAGCCAAGCAAAGCAAGAAGAGATCGGGGATCCCTGAGATCCGGCGGCTCCGCAGGACGTACCGGGCGCCGTGGCCTTCTCAGAACGTTCTGGAAGGCGCTCGGAGCGATCCGTCCATGTCTTAACGGGCGAAGAACGGTGTAAAATAAACTGTTTCGCTGTCGGGGGCGCCTGTCCCAGGGCGGCTGGGAAATTGATACCTTTACGGTAGCACCGTAGGGGGGGTATCAACTTTCCAGCCGCCCAGGGGCAGGTGTCTCCGACGGCGGAAAATTTATGTTATACCGTTCTCCGCTCGCTAAAACAGGGCTAGGATCGGGATACATCGCTCCAGAGCGTTCCGGAGCGCTCTCAGAGCGTTCCGGAACGCTCTGGAGCGGCCGCGGCGCCCAATACGTCCTCCAAACCCGCCGATTCTCAGAGATTTCGAGTTATCCCGATCCGATCTTGTCCCGATCTTCGCGTCGTTTTACTCGCTGAATTCGGGGGAAAACAAACCTACCTCGCTTTTGACCACCCTAGCGTCCAAGAGATACCAAACGATGCCAAATTGCGGCCTGTACTGGTCAGGCCGCTTGACGAGGAGGCGCGTGGTATGGCTTGGTTTTGCTTGGAAGCGAAAGCGGGGGAGGTAGTTCACGCTCTGATGAAGGTCCCAACTCGCCGATTCTCAGAGATTTCGAGTTATCCCGATCCGATTTTGTGCCGATCTTCGCGTCGTTTTGCTCGCTGCAGGTCCTGACCCCGTCCGACGCTGGGTCCCCCGCGAGTAGACCGGCTTGCCGCTGCCGCGGTCGCCCCCGCCGCCCGCGAAGAAGCCGAAGATGCCGGCCATCTCCGCGCGCGGGCCGCCCGCGGCCTCTCGGGCGGAGGGAGCAGCTCCACAATGGGAGGCCTGGAAGTGGGCACCACCACCAAAACAGGGGGTTGCCTCCTCCTCCTCCTCCTCCTCCTCCTCCTCCTCCTCCTCCTCCTCCTCCTCTCCTCTCCTCCTCCTCCTCCTCATCCTCCTCCTCCTCCTCCTCCTCACAGGGGGAAGATGATCCTGGATTTCGGTGTTGGTGGTAATCTTTCGGTCACCCTGGAAGCCAGAATAGTACCACCCTCACCGAGATTGGGATCTTCATCCCTCGGTGGAGGCACCCCGCCGATCTTGGTGTTGGTGTCAACCTCTGGGCCTGCGACATAAACATACGCGCTGGGAGGTCTGCGCACAACTCTTGGACAAGCGCTGGTGGACCCCCCCTCCCTGGCGCGCGGAGCGCGCCACGGGGGCGGCGCCGAACTGGCCATCGCTCGGACGTGCGTTCCCTATTTTTTTCGGTTTCGTGCGTGGTTTTTTCGCCACATGATCAAGGATGTTCCTCGATGGTCCTCGCCGAAAGAATAATGCACATGTCCGAGCGATGCCAAGCGAAGGCGCCGCCAGGGGGGCCCAACATCGAGTCAAGAATCCGCGCAGACCACCGAGAAATCACGGTCGTCGTGCTACAGCTTTCGGCCTGACCTAAGGAACGATAAATAAGGAACGAAGCCCCTTTTTGTTACAAGGAAGTCCAGGAATTCCGAAGGAACACCAGAGAGGCTCGCCGCCCAAAAGGTAGCGGAACGCATGCGAACCAAAGGAACGGCCGAGTCCCTTTTGAAAAGGAAGTGTTCCTTATTCAAGCCAGACCCTGTACCAGGAAGGTCCCATTCTCAGGAACGGAGGGACTTTTCGCCGGCCACGGCGGGTCTGGGCCACAAGCGAGCTCCGAGGCACAACTCTCAAGTAACGGCCTGGAAGCTCGATCCCCTCCTGAGCCCAAACTGGTCCTTTTATTTCGGCGGTGGACAAGCCTCCCTTTAGGAAACCACCCTGTAGGGAAAACGGCCTGGGGCCGAAACCGATGGACCTGGACCCGCAAAGATGACGGCCGCGGCGCCCTCTCGCGAACCGAAAACGGCCAATTCACTGATCGACGTGTCAGGGCAGGCGGTCTATCAACCTCCGAATATTTCAGCGTCTCGACTGCATGTTTCATGCAAGTTTTCGGCTGCGCGCAAGAGTGACCCTGGGTAAGAATGACCTTTGGTGCGCGGCTCTTTGGGGGCCGCGGGGTGACCAAACACAGGCGCGCAAGCCGCTACCATCGCCTCGCGTTCGACGGTCGGGGGACCCCAATGGGCCCGCACCGGAGGTCACTCCGGCGAAAGGCCACTCTTACGTCTAGCCGACCTTTGTGTTCTTCGAGCCTCCTGGGCGGCCCGGCGCGGGCGCCGCCGCCGGCGGGCGCGAGCGCGGAGATGCCGGACATCTCCGCGCGCAGGCCCGCCGCAGGCCGCCGGCGGCCCGGCGGTGGGCGCGGGGCGCGCCGCGGCCGCCCGCGCCCCCGACGCCAAGGGGCCGCGCGCCCGCTGGGCGCTCGGCGGTCGAGAGGACGAGCAGGATAAAAACCTGTGCATCTGCAGGGGGTTGGGGGCTGGGGGGGTCGGGGGGCTGGAGGGCTGGGGGTGCTGCGGGGTGTTGGGGGCTTTGGGGGGACGAGGGGGTTGGGGTGGAGGGGTTGGCGGGTTGGGGGGGTGGGGGGATGGGGGGCTGTAGGGTTAGGGTGTTGGGGGTTGGGGGGTTAGGTGGTTGGGTGGTTGGGAGGTTGGAGGGTTGGAGGGGTTGGGAGGGGGTTGGGGGATTGGGGGGTTAGGTGGTTGGGTGGTTGGGAGGTTGGAGGGTTGGATGGGGTTGGGTGGTGGGGTGTTGGGGTGTTGGGGTGTTGGGGGGGGGGGGGGGGCTAGGGGGTGGGGGGGGGGGCGGTTCGGGGGTTGGGGGTCTGGGGGGTTGGTGTTGGGGGTTTGGGGGTGGGGGGCTGGGGGGTTGGGGGTTGGGGGGGTTGGGGGCTTGAGGGTTGCGGGGTTGGGGGGTTGGAGGGTTGGAGGCGTTGGGGGGTTGGGGAGTGAGGGGTCTGGGAGGATTGGAGGGGTGGGGGGTTGGAAGGTCTGAGGATTGGAGGGTTGGAGGTTTGGATGTATTTGGGAGATGGGGGGTTGGATGGTTGGTGGGTTTTACTTCCTGGTGGGGTTTCTGATGTCCCAGGGTTGGGAGGTTGTGGGGTTCACCGTCACCCCCTTGAGGGACTTCTGATGTTACAGGGTTGGGAGGTTGGGGGGGGTTATCCTTCTTGAGCGGTTTCTGAGGTCACGGGGTTGGGGGTCCATGCGCGTGACCCACAGGCGGGTGGGTCACCCGAAAGCTGGTTGAGAATCACCTACTGTTTCATTTGCATTCTCGGCCCAAACATGAGGTGACGCATGCACCACGCAGGTGACCCACAGGCGGGCGGGCCAACCCAAGAGCGTTTGGAACAAACAATTGTCACTTGCACCCCAGGCCCCAACGTGAGGTGATGTATTCCCAACCAAAAGATGTCCCGCTTGAGCCAGGCACCACGCATGTGACCCACAGGCGGGTGGGCCATCTGATAGCAGCTGGATTTGGAATTACGTATGCATTCTCATTCAATGCATTGCGCGCGTGAAGCAGGCACCGCGCAGGTGACCAACAGGCGGGCGGGTCACCTGAATGCCTGTTGAACAATAAACGATGTTTTACTTGCATTCCAGGCCCTAGCGTGAGGTGATGTATTCCCAGCCGAAATAACGATTCCCCGCGTGAATCAGGCACCACGCAGGTGACCCACAGGCGGGTGGGCCACCCGAAAACTGACTGAGAACAATGGAAGGTGTCATGTGCATTCTGGGCGCCAACATGGAAGTACGCATACATTATCATTCAAATCATTGCGCGCGTGCAGCAGGCACCGCGCAGGTAACCCGCAGGCGAACGGGTCACCCGAATACCTGTTGAGATAACATTTTTTTCACTTGCATCCTGGGCGCCAACATGATATGAAACATTCCAAATCAATACGTGTCCCGCACGAAACAGGCACCACGCAACTGACTCACAAATGGATGGGTCACCTGAAACGGGTTGAAAAAAAACAACTGTGTCACTTGCATTATGGTATCCAACATGCTGCGGTGCATTCCATCTTGGACATTTCTCGCATGGAACAGACACCACGCAGGAGACATGGGGTGCACTTGCAGTACATTCCCCTCGTGAATCAGACACCACACAGGTGACCCACAGGGGGACGGGTCACCCGAAACGTGGTGGAGAAAAACCACGCCCTTCAATTGAATTCTGGGACACAACATGAAGTGATGGATGTCCAATCGGTATATCTCCCGCGTGAAGCAAGAGGAACGCAGGTGACCTACAGGCCAGCAGACGAGTTGGCCACCCGAAATCAAGTGGAACAAAACAATGATACCGGAGAGAAAACCCAAACAAAGCCCATTTAGGGCTACGTCCCCAGAGTGAAAGTTTTTCCTCTTGGACTAAAGTATGAAAGCATCAATGGATCCAATTGGATCTTTTTTTTCGGGTGTGGGGGAGTTTCGTGATCCTATTTCTGTGTTGCGCGGATCCAATTTCCTGTGTGTGAAAAAAACGATGGATCTATTTATTTCCCGGGAATAAAACTATAATAATAATTAACCTCCGGGACTCAGGGGAAATTGCATTCGCGGAGCACCGCAAGTGAAGCATCATGCTATCCACGAAGCTGTGGATGTGCAGTCCAATGCTATGCTTCTACGGGGGATGGGGGTCTTCCCAGGATGAAGAGGGGAAAGATGAGGGAAGAAGCTAGAGGAGGTGGGAGGAGAACAGAGGGGACGCAGGGGGGGAAAGAGAAGGAACACTCAGGGAAGAGAGGGGGGGAGGAGGAAGGAAGAGGAGAAGGAGGAGGAGAAAGAGGATGAGGGAGGAGGGAGGAGAGAGGATGGAGGCGGACGGACGAAGGAGGAAGGAGGAGGAGGAGGAGGGAGGAGGTGCGAGGAGGTGGGGGGATGTGGGAGGAAGAGGAGCAGGAGGAGGAGGAGGAGGAGGAGGAGGAGGAGGAGGAAGAGGAGGAGGAGGAGGAGGAGGAGGAGGAGGAGGAGGAGGAGAGGAAGGGATGAGGGAGGGCGAGGAAACACAAGCAAAGCGTCCAAATCGGAAGCTCGAGCGCCATAGCGGGCCCGGCCACCTCCCTGCATTTCTCCCATAACATGTGGTTGCTCGAGCGCCACCGCGGGCCTGGCCATGTCCCGAAAGTCCTCCAATAACATAAGTTTGCTCGAACGCCACAGCGGGCCCGGCCAACTGCCGCATTTCCACCCATAGCATATCTACCCCACCTCGGAGCGAGCGCTACATGCATCCGCTCACCTGAGCGGCGCGTCGCTTCCGACATGTGGGGCTGAAGAGGAAAATCTTCCGGCCTGCGTAAGTAGAAGGCTATTGGGCTATAGGGCGATGGGGCACTGGGGCTATAGGGCTATGGTACTAGAAGGCTATAAGGGCCATGTTTTTTTTAGCTGTGACTAGGCTCGCGCAGCACGAGCTCAGGTTCGAGCAGCCGCAACACCGTAGGCCTGGGGGAGCCGAGCGGCAAAGGGGCGAGCAAGCCAAAAAGGCCGACTCGCCGCCACCAGGGCGAGCCCACGACACATTACCGAGCCTGCGCCTTCGGCTGCACCGCCTTTGGCGGCAGCCCGAGCCTGATCCTTTCAACCTTCTCGAAGCGATGCTGCAAACCACGAGCGCTCCCGGGTAGCTTGCATTCTGCGGACAAGCCCCTGTTCTTGCCTCCGATCACTCTCGCATAGCAATGACAGCGCGTGCAACTGCGATGCCCAAATATGGTCGTTAGAACATGCTCGCCGCTCGCCACTCCTGGAACCCCAGTGCCATCAACAGCGGTCGACGACGCAGCGCTGGGGCCAGAGGGGCAATCGATGACCTCCGACCAAGACCGATCGGGAGAGCTCGAGCGGCGACACGAAACAACACAACCTTGCGAGGCAACCACGACTGCTGGCCGCACTGCGAACACAGGACAAAACGGCGGGCGCGCACTCGCCGCCGTGGGCTCCCCCCAGGGCTTCTGCAGCGGGGCATGGAGGAGACCCGAGGGACCCCGAGGGGAGAAGCGAGGCAGGCCCAGCCACAAAGCTCGCGCCGCCAGCCGAACCCAGGCCACACGGGGCCTCAGCAGCGGGCCCCACGGGAGCGCGCGTGCAGGGTCCGACTGGGGCGTCATCAGCGGGGCCTACGGGAGCCTCGCAGGCACTGGCAACATCTTTCTCATCCATCGAGCGCGCAGACCCGCTCGAGCTCACTCCAGGCGCTGCCGACAACAGGTAGTCGATCTTCTGCTGGGTTGTCTTGAGAACATGGGCCTCCGGCAGCTCGGCGCTGCCGTCGCCTGTAGCCTTAGCAACTGTCGCCTCCTGCTGGGCTTGCGCCAATGCTGCGAAGGCCGCCGCCGCCGTGGCCGCCGTCGCCAAGGCTGCTCGAGCAGGTCGCTTCTTCGAAGTACTGCCAGAGTGCGGCGGGGCGCACGGCTTGGGCGCGCAGGACTTGACCCAGAAGTGCGCTTTGATGTTGCTGCTGCGCGCGGTCCTGAGGCAGCGCAAACAGTGAATGTCCCCATTCGGGACCTCGATGACTTCGTGAACCGCGAGATACAACTGAACATTGTTGGCCTGCTTCGTGACACTCTCGTCCGAAGTGTCAGCTCTTGCCGTTGCCATCGGCAGCCATGCCACCAGCAATCGACACCCAGAAGACCGCGGCGTCGAGCATGGTCCGCCTCGCCTGGATGATCTGCCGAATGGCGTCGGGAGCGCCGACTTGAGCAGCAATAAACTTGGCGCGCCGATCAGCTTCGATGTTGCCTCTGCGTGCTCTGGCCGTGACCTGGCCCTCTTGCGCGTGCTGATCAGAAGCGTGCGCTTTGACCTAGGCAACTGTGAGGCCGCCTGCGCCAAGCCCCCCAATGCCCCGCACTGCGTGCCAGACGCGAACCCACAGCTCCGCCCGGGCTGCCTTGCTGCTGGTGGTGGCCACGGGCCCGCGAATATTGATGCCATTATCCAGGAACTCAGCGTCGAACTGAGCTGTCACTGGTGGAATGGTGTACTTGAGAAGCAGAAGAAGCGCCAACGACTCGCCGCCGTCAATGGACTGCAAAGCACCAGCCAAAGGGGAAGCCAACGCACGCGTGGCAGACCTTGGCCCAAGGTCGATGTGATCGCCGCCACTAGGCAATGCAATAACGGCACATCCTGCACAGGCAATCCTGGTGCCACCCTCGATGTAGGTCTGCGAACAGGTCGGGCTCTGCAGACGGCGAGCCCTCGTCGCAGCCCTTGATCCACTGCACGTGCGCCAGGAAGTCGCCACCTGGGGGGCTCCGCTCCGTGAGCGGTTCTGGCGGCCACAACCTCTCTAGCAGAGCCCTGATCGTGACGGGGCCGCCCTTCTCCTTGAAGCGCCCCAGCTCCTCTGGAAGGGTCAAAGACGGCCAGGCATCTTGACGCTCCGTGTGCTCATGCCAAAGCGCCCCCGACTTGCTGGGGCACAGCGAGCAGACCGAGTAAGAGCTGAGGCCTGCCGCGCAGCGCCGCTCGTTGAGCCGCTGACCGTCGACCAGGCATGACCTGGCATGCCCAGTTTTACTGGGAGTCAACGTCCTCCAAGCCTTAGCGATCTTGGTGGAGCCTCGGCCCGACGTGACCCGCCGCCTGACCTGCGGCAGGAAGACGCCGCCAGCACCGTAGATGTCATAGTGCGTACCCTTGGCCAGCTGAGCCAACTGCCACCGCTCTGCGCCCCGCGTGACAATCTGCTTGACCGCCCAGGGGGAGTGCACCGCCAAGTTGAGCATCTCGCCCGCGTGGGTGACCAAACCAGTAAAGGAGCTGAGTGTGAATCCGATCCTCCGCCAGGACATCGCTGCTGCCCCGAGCGGACCACGCGCGCCGCCCCAGTGCTTGACGACCTTCACGTTCCACCTGGAAGTTGACTGCAAAATGGGCGTCAGGATTGGCTTCTCCAACGCAGCCTTGGCCAGCATCAGATGGGGTCCCAATTCTTGGCCCCCGACAGCATCAGCACTGGAATGGCATGCTTGCCTGCTGGCCGTGGCTCCGCGGCTCTGATCGTGATGGAACGCGCCCTGGGCAACTCGCTGGAGTTGAGGCCAGTGCAGTTGACGCCGTGCATCGCCGGAGGGCGAGGCCTGTGAACGCAACCTTGGCTGCTGCAATGCGCCCGCGCCTCAAGCCAACAAAAAAGCTCCACACCTTGCCCTGGCGAAACCCGACGTTGGCTAGGCGTTGCTGCCGAGGGGCCCGGGCAGCACGTTGCCCCTCTGCATGGTCGATGCCCAGGTTGCGCGCGTGACGCGCCCCATGGGCTCCAGCAGTCTTGAGCAGGCGCCTCGATATGCTGCTGCGCAAGCCTAGTGGGTTACCCGTGGCCTTAGACTTCTTGACCTCGATCTTGCGCTTAACGTTCTTCAGCTGCTGCGCCAATGCACGGGTAGCGCCCGCGCGATCGTCCTCCACGCGCTTGGTGCCGCCCCGGCGCTGGAGCGCCAGGTCGTCGACCGCGATGGCTGGCGCGACGGCTCCGAACTGCGCTGCGCGACCATCTCGTCGAGCGGCTGCAGCAGCATGAGCTTCATGAAGACCGCGGCGAACGCGTCTCCGGCGAGCACCGTCTGGAAGACCTGCAACTCCTGCGAGCAACACCCGTCGAGGTGCAGTACCCTCGGCGCACGGTGCAGAGAGATCTGCAGCTTGGCCAGCCAGAGCGGAAACCCGAACTTGATGGCTGCCTGCACGAGGCACCGATGCGAGACCTGCTCGAATGCCTTCCAAAAGTCCAGCAGGACGCTGGCAGAGGCCCAGTCTTGATCGGGGTGAAGTTCAGCCATCATCGCAATCCACTCTGATCTCGTCTGCTGCTGCCACGCCCGCTCTGTCACATGAGCGCCCTGAGCACGCCCACCAGTGGGGCCTGTCACTGGCCTTCTCCCGCTGCTGCATGATGGGCCTGCGAAGCCCGCCGTGAACTCTGACCACCGCTGCCAACAACGCAACGGGTCGAAGGCATCCGCATGCCTTGGGAATGAAGGCCATCTTGGTGATGAAGCTGGGCCAATCTGCTTGCTGCTCGATAGCCATCAGAAAATCAATGAGGGCCTCAGTGCCTAGGTCATCCATCAGATTGAATTCGCTTGGACGGATGCTGTCAAAATTGGACCCAGACTGAAGCTTGAAAGACGAGATCACTTTCCGCAGCTCCGCCATAGAAGGCCTGTCGGGGCGCTCTCCGAGGCCCTCAGGCCAATGCAGACGGTGCCTCTCAGGCTCGAGCTCCCTCGGGGTCATCGCGCCGTGCGCGCCGCCGCCTGCTGCCTGAGCTGGCTGGGCTTGGGTGGCGACGATGTCCCAGTAAACGGACCACTCGTCGACCAGCGCCTGCAGGCCCTGCTGCGTGGTGAGCGGCGCCGCACCAACTGCGTTGGCTGGCTTCGCATCCCAACTCTGAGCCGTCTTCGTGACAGCACGGATGCCGCCTGAGCCCGCGGCGACAGAGTGGAGCGCCCAATCGATGTAGTTCTTGGGGGCCTGATCGCAATCCGTCTTGACCATTGCCTCGGACCAGCTGAAACACGCCGCACTGAGCACCTCAAGATGATTGAAGGGGAAATCCTGCGCGCCGCTGGCGATGATGCTGACCACGCCCTGCAGCTCTGTGAGGTCGGACGGCGGCCTGCCAGCTAGCCTGCCCAAGGCGCGCAGGGCCCCGAGCCTGGTGAGCGGCCGCTCGATCTGCGCTGCGTCACGGAGACAAGTGGCCACCGACCTGCACCGGGTCGCAGCTCGAGTGGCGCGCGGCAGCCTAGGCGGCGACGGCGCCGTGGCTGAGGTGGCTGAAAGCCTGGGCCGTTCTGAGTGGCCTGAATATATGTCGAGGTCGTGGATAAGCCCGCGCGCGTCAATGATGTTGACATCCGCCTGCTTGACGCAAGCCTGCCACATGCTGTCTAGGTCGGCCATGCGCTCGAGCTGGTCACGAACGGCCCGCCAAGCTGGGCCATGATCCTGCGCGCAGCAGGCCAGCGGCCTGGTCAGAGGCAGCCGCTTGACCGCGCGCATGACGGTGACCTTCTGGTGCCCGCTCGGGCCAAGCAGCGCGCGGGCTGAGGCGCAGCCCGTGGATATCGCTGGCCGTTGCCCCCCGGAAGAGCCTCGAGACCACGAAGTAATCGATGATCCTGCCTGCAGGTCTGCACGTGGCCTCCGCGGGCGCGGTAACGACCGCCTGCGTCGCCTCTAGCCAGCCAGACTCTTCCAAGACTGACGGGTCCATGTTGAAGTCCCCGCGCGCGATGAAGGGCCTGTTGGCCGCCTGCAGGGCCTTGAGCACCGCGTAGAGGGAGTCGGCATTGCTCTGGTTGGGCCCGACGTTGACCTCCAGATATACACGTTGACCCACGCGATGTCGCCTCTGCAGACGCCGTTGAGGCGGGAGATGATGGCGCGACCAGGCTCCAGCATTGCCTGCTTGCCGAGCAGGTCGAACGGCCCGAGCCCGAGGTGCTGAGGCGCCATCTGCACAATGCCTCCGATGCCCTGGGAGCCAAAACCAGCGTTGATCGCTGGCGCGGCCTCCGTGGCCCATCCGAGCCGTCGAAGCTGTCCTTGAACGTCTGGAGCGCTGCGAATCCAAATGCGTCTCTTGAACAGCAACGAAGTCGCAGCACCTGACAGTGGCTGTGCCAAGCAGGATGGCGAACCTCGACCACGGATTGCAATTAACCGTGAGGCCAACCCAAGGACTTGCACGCCGTCCTGGGCCTGAGAGAGGATCGATTGCCACCAATGGCCCCGCTGAGGCCGCTACCCCGAGGTCTTGGAGCGCTTGGCGGCCCTGAGCGTGTCCAGTGCCTCCTGGGGCCTCTTCCTCTCGTTCTCGTCCGCAGCGCTGCCGAGAAGCCCTCCAGGATTCTCGCCCTCGATGATCTTGTCGAACTCGTCGCTGCCTGGATCTCCAGCCATCGGAGCATCGGCCTCATCTGCGCCACCACCTGCGCCTGCACCAGGAGCGCCTGGACCCCCACCTGCGGCCGGCGCAGCGCGGGCAGGCTCTGGCTCGGAATGTGGTGGGGCAGCAGGAGCAGCCATCTCGCCCAGAATCGTGGCGAGGCTAGCCACGACCTCAGCGCCCGACTTGCCCTCCGTATCGATGGAGGCGACCTTCTTCGACGGAGCGGAGCGTGTCCTCGGCCGTGGTGGACGAGTAAGGCTTCGCCGTGGCCTGCTCGAGCTCCGCGTTGCGCTCGGCGAGAGCCCGATCCGCTTCTGCCAGCGCCTCCAAAGCCATGCGAACGTTTTCCAAGATGCGCTCACGCTTGGCTGTGGCGTCGGCGACGGCCAGCGATGCTTGATCGACTGCCAAAAGGAGCTTGCGCGCCTCCGAGCCCCCGACACCAGCGGCTGCCCTACGACGTGCCAGCTCGACCTTGTCTCGACTGGTGCGTGAAAGTCCGTCCTTGACGATCTCATGCGGGCTACAGGGCTGTAGGGATATTGGGCCATAAGACTATAGGGCAATAGGGCTATAGGGCTATTGGATAATAGAGCTGTTGGGCTGTTGGGCTACGGGGCAATAGCGCTATAAGACAAAGACGCCCGGGCGCCAAGGAACCCGGGCGGGCCGCGGAAATCGGTGACGCACCTCACCAAACCATATGCATCCGCTAGGACCCCTGCAGAGGCAAGCTCCGATTGGGGACTTTTCTTTACTGCCCTCAGGGCCCCATCATAAGCCCCCGCATGGAGCAGGCGCCACGCAAGCGACCCACACGCAGGTTTGTCAACCGAAAACTGGTTGAGAAAGGCCAAGTGTTGCACTTGGCTTCTAAGCCCGCCAATGAGGTGATGCATGGATTCCCCTTCGTTGAATTTCCGCCATGAGGCACGCGCCACGCAAATGACAGACAGGCGGATGAGCAACCCGGAAACTGGCTGAGAAAAACCACGTGTGTAACTTCCACGTTGGGCCCCCCTCATGATTCCCAGTCCGTGCATTTTCTGCATGAAGCAGGCGGCGCCGCGCTAGTGGCCCACAAGCAAGCGCGTCATTTGAACACGGGTTTAGAAGAACCAGGCGTTCCACTTGCAGCCTGGGCCCCAACAACGAGGCGATGCACTCCCATGCGGTGCGTTCCCTGCAGGAGTAGGCACCACACAGGTGACCGACAGGCGGGTGGGTCACCCGAAAAATGGTTGAGACATACCATTTGCTTCACTCGCATTGTGGCCCCAAAACGCGAGGTGATGCATTGCCATGTAATACATATCCCGCATGAGGCAGGCACGGCGCATGTGACCTACAAGTGGGTGGGCCACCCGATCACTGGTGCCGTCTGTGCCCTCGCATGAGGTGGTGGATTCCCAGTCGATCATTTTCTGCAGGGGGAAGACGCCGCGCAGGTGACCAACAGGCGGGTGGCCCACCAGAAAAAAAAACAGTTAGTTTAGTTTGATTATGGGCCCCATCATGAGGTTATTTATCTCATCCACTGGGCAGGCACCACGCAGCCGCGCAGGTGACCCACAGGCGGGCGGATCAAACAAATACCTGTTGAGCAAATTGCTTAACTAGCAGCCTGGGCCCCAACATGGGGTGATACATTCCCATCCAATAAATCTCCCGCATGAAGCAGACACCACGCAGGTGCCCCACTGACGAGTGGGTCACCCGAACACATATTGGGACACAGCATCAGGGCACCTGCATTCTATGCCCCAGTCTGGGGTGATGTAATTTTCTCTGCCCCAGCCCTGCCCCAACAAACAATGCAACGCTCCCCCCCGACGACGACGGCGAACGACGACGAATGCCGACGATGAAGGATTGTGCCGTCCCATTGGGGGGGGGGGGGGGGGGGGCGCAAGGCCTGGCGACGACGACGACGAACGACGACGACGACGACGGCGACGGCGACGGCGACGGCGGCGACGACGACGACCCGCCGACGGAACTGCGGATGCTACAGGGGGGGGGGGGGGGCGGCGCGGGTGGGCGCGGGAATCGGTCACCGTGCCGCTGGGCACAGCGCGGGCATGTCCTCAGGCCCTGGGCCCGACCCTCTAAGCCTTACTCCTCACCCCTGAGGAGTCTGTCTCTCCACAGGGGGGGAGGAGGAGGAGGGGGGGGGGGGGGGGGGGGGGGGGGGGGGGAGGAGGAGGGAAGAGGAGGAGGAGGAGGAGCGCGCGCGCGCGCGAGCGGAAGCCGACGGGCAGTTGGATCCAGGGACGGGGAGGGGGGCACAACCCCCTCCCAGCACCTGCACGGTGGGGCCCGAAGGCCAGGGCCACCTTGCAAGCGCCAGGGCGGGGCGTGGGGGACGTACCTACCTCAAAGCGGCAGCGGGCGGCCAGGGGGCACGGGGCCTGCGGCAGGCCCGCGCTCGCCCGCACGAGGCCCGCCGAGGCGACGAAGTGCTCCTCGAGGGCTCCCAGCGCCTTGAGCCGGTGCAACCGCCGCATCCAGCCCAGCGCCAGGGCAACGAACGGCATGCCCGCGTGGAGAAAGTCGCCGACGTGGCAATCGAAGGGGGCGCGGAAAAACAGCATCACGATCGAGCCACGGCAAAACAGACTGGCGCTCCCGCCACTTAGAGAATTCAAGGGCCAGCAAAGCTGCAACCGCAAGAACCTCGGACGGAAGTCACCAGCCTGGCGGCCGACGAACCTGCCGCCCCAAAGGCACAGGTCTTGAAAGCAGAACAAGTTGTCGAAGCCACCGAGGATCAAACACCACATCATGGCTCCAAATCGGTGTACAGTCAAGGCTGCACACTCACTCCGACTCTTGGTCATCATCATCATCTTCGGGAATCTGGCCTAGCTCCACGGCCTCGCGAAACTCGAGCCCGTGCGCTAGGAGAATACGTGATGTGTCCAAGAGCCTCTGCTTCTTCCTTGGGGTCTGAACGGCGCTGCTGCTCAACTCCAACTCCCACTTCTTGGTCACTCTAACCATGTTCCGTGCTGGCCCTGATGGAGACCGCGGAGACTCAAGCCTAACTTCAGCTCAAATCGTCTGTGGATGCCTGAGATTATCCAAGTGCCGTCGGTTTTCCACTTCGCGGCCACCTCCATGCTTGCCTTTACACTTCTGAGCCAGCCCACGATGATTCTTGGAATCAGAACAGAAATGCTGGCAGCACGTGGAACAGAACAAGGTGAAGTGTGGCGAATCCACCATCGGATATTCAACTAGGCTGTGCCCTGCCACATGCCATGGCTCCAGGAAACCATCTAGCTCGTCTTGCAGGACCAGTTCACAGAGGGGCTCATTGCCCTCCATGACGGGCAGGGACGGCTGAACAGGGGCCTCCTGCTCCACATCTTCTTTCAACGGGAAGTGGTCGTCCAGGCCATCAGCGTTGCAATCGTGCAGCCATGCTTGAAAACTCCCAAGGTATGGCAGTCGCATTTGGTGAAACTTCCTGCAGCCACGAACGAAATCCACGTGCTCATCATCTGGCATATTATATGCAGCCCCACGCTTCGCCAAAGCATCCGCCGTGGAGTTGCCCGTCTTCTCAAAATCAGACAACACACCTTCAATCGCATCCGTCGATCTTGCATGGCCCTTCACATGCTTGAACGCCTGCCTATGGAACTCCTCATTCTGAGCAATCAACTTCCACACATTAGCTCTTGGATTGCCGGCTCCCACTGCCAGGCTAGGCGAACGACAATAAGAAAGCGTGCCTTTACAGTCTGACAGCACCGTGTATGATCCAAGAACTTGCCTGCTAACAATCAACATCGCATAGTCCTCACCACACTTGGCCACTTGCTGGGGACACATATCTTTTGGCACTGCACCGTAATATCTGGCCACCCTCCTGCGTTCTTGGTCGTATACTACAACTGACCACCCAGCACTTCTCATGCACGGTATGTCCGTATAGAACCCACTCCCGTCAGTGAAAACAAAGCCTCCTTCAACATGAACAACTCCTTTACGATCCAGTCAGGAAGAAGGCCACGGCAGAAGAGAGTCTGTAGGGCCTCAGGGGCCTGCTTCATACGCTTGACTGCACTGTGGAGCTCCTTCGGGAGCCTCTCCTGCCTGAAGAAGTGGTACGCGTCGCACTCAAAGAACCTATGGTAGAACGTACCTGGGCAACCTTGGCACCTCAAGCGCACCGAGGGCTCCCCGCTGAAGGACTTCGAGACCCTGTACTGGCACCAGTGGGCCCCCGAGCACAGGCCCCTGAGAGACCTCCGTTCCCTTGGCGGTAACTTACTGCGCTTTGAATGCAAGACCTCGTTCATGGGTATCCACGATAAGGGGCCTTGAGGGACTCCTGAGTCACCATCTGCGAGCCTGTGAAGAGCTTCCCTATCGATGTGCCTCCGGACCCCATGCTTGACCATCGAGCTCAGTAGGGCGGGCGAAGTGGTCCTGAAGTCCCAAAGCTGCTCGTCGTCATCTCTGATGGTGTGGACGTCCTCCCAAGACCACCCAATCCTGTGGAGCGAGAGGAGAAGCGCGGCAATCGGGTTTTTGCACTTGGCCCAGCGTTGTGGATCCAGTAGCAACGGCCTCGCTTCTTTGAGCAACTTGTCCACGACCGCCCATGTGACGGCCTATGAATTCATGACGACAGCAAAGGTGTGGACCGCGTCCACCGTCGCAATGACCAAAGGGTCCTGCTGCCAGCCGCACTCTGCCGTCAGCAGCGAAAGACCCACAGACGCGCCTGGCTTGTACTTGCCAACGTTCAAGCACGACATGCGAAGGGACTGGATCCTCGAACTTGCCACACCGTGGATACTGGAACCCCAAAGAGATTTGGCCAGGACCCCTGCTCGATGCACAGCTGATTTTTGACGACCCAGTCCCTGGAGAGCTTTGACACGCACCCCTCGCTGCAGAGCCTCTGAGATCCTCGAAACCTGAGTGTTTATCCTCCTCATCCTTCCGTCAATGGCATCTCCCCCTAGATCTCTATGAAAGGCATCGCGACCAGGGCAAGGAACACCTTCTGGCCAAAGATCTCGCACATGCGCTCTCACTTTGCGGAAAACTTTGAGGAGGAGGAGGAGGAGGAGGAGGAGGAGGAGGAGGAGGAGGAGGAGGAGGAGGAGGAGGAGGAGGAGGAGGAGGAGGAGGAGGAGGAGGAGGAGGAGGAGGAGGAGGAGTCTCTCCAGGGGCCCAGGCTCACCATTCCGAACTCTTGTGGGGCCTCCCCCGTGCCCCCCTGGGGCTTCCCGCGTGCCCCCCCTGGCTTTGCCAAGCGGTGGCGCGGCAACTCTTCAGGCCACGAAAGCCCCGAAGCGGGGCAGGAGGACCCCAGGATCGGGTGTTGCTAGAAGTGCCCCTGGCCCAAGGTACCCCCAGCTTTTCGCTTCACTATTGGGCCCCTGGGGCCCTCTGGGCCTCGTGAGGGGTGCTCTGGAGGCCGCCTGGGCCACCCCGAGAATCCTGGGGGCACCTTGGGCCAGGGGCACTTCTAGCAACACCCGACAGGAGGCCCCGAAGACGGCCCAAGGGGGCCCCGAGTCGCCGAAAGATCGCCCCACGATGCCCTAGATGGCCCCCAGGCGGCCCCGGAGGCCTCTAAGACGCCCCGAGATGCCCCCAAACACAGGCCTCCCAAGACGGCCCCAAGAGGCCCAAATCATTTATTTTCCTTACGTGTTGTCCATGGCTGTTGGCCTGCTCGTCTTTTCGGCGTACCGACGGCCCAAGGCGGCCCCAAGACAACCCCAAAGGCGCCCCAAGACGGCCCAAGATGGCTCCAAAACGGCCCCAAAGGGGCCTAAGAGAGGGGTCACGAACCGAACATCCGAGCCTTCCGCCCGAAGATGCCCCCAGGAGGCCCCAAGAAGCGCCCAGGAGGCTCCACGAGGCCCGCAAGAGGCTCCCAAGAGGCCCCAAGAGGACCCCAAGAGGCTCCCAAAAGGCAACGAAGAGGCCCCAAGAGGCTCCAAAACGGCCCCCAAGAGGTCTCCAAACGCCTCCCAAGAGATCCCAACGAACATCCAATAGGCTTCATACCCACAATCCAGGCACTGTGGCGGGATGGGCCGAAGGCCATTAGATCAGATGCTCAGCGCAAATCGCCTTCCGCGTTTTTGTTGGCCTGTGGAGGGAGGGTGGGTGTCGAAAACAATGCTGCAGACAATGCCCCAAACGCATTCCGCATTTCGTTGGTTCTGCGGACGGCGGGCGGGTGTCAGTAAACAATGGCACGCATTCCCGCGAGGCACGCCCGCCGCAAGGTGCGTGCGCACAACAAGATCCAACATCTTTTCCCCCAGAGTCCGCTAGGGGTGGGCGGGTGGGACGTAGGTGCGCCCAATCCCTTAGGAGAATTTCCCCCGGAGTCCGCCAGGGGTGGGGGGGGGGGGGACGTAGGTGCGCCCAACCCCTCTTGGGAAAACGCTGGGACACCGAGCAAGAGAGCGGGGATCACTGGATGGCAGGCCGCCCAAGTATGATCCTGCAGGAGCTCCAGGAGGCCCCCAGATAGCCCTGGGGTGACCCAACATGTTCCAATACAGACCCAAAGAGGCCCCAGGAAACCGTTGAAACGCCCACAGGAGCCTCTCAGATGCTGCTAGGAGTCCTCCAAGATGCCCCGACAACGCAAAATTGTGGTGTCGGGCTTCGATTGTGAAGCTCAGGAGGGGACGTGCTCCGTTGAGTGTTACCCTCTGTTACCCTCTACCCAGCGACTGCTTCTCCCCAGCGCGATCTTCACACGACGATTTGAAACCACTACCACCACCCAACAACTTCCCAATCGCCACGAGCACACATGCAGATGGCAAAGATGACACAATATGGGCCGGTGGAATGCGCGAAGCGGCTGAATCTCACTCCGTCCCGACCTCCTGAACTACCCAAATTACCCCAATA
Source organism: Prorocentrum cordatum (assembly GCA_963575745.1). Taxonomy (NCBI): domain Eukaryota; class Dinophyceae; order Prorocentrales; family Prorocentraceae; genus Prorocentrum; species Prorocentrum cordatum. The sequence goes on from CAUYUJ010014717.1 coordinate 330,465, forward strand.
CTAGACACCTTCTCAAATTGCCTCAACCCCTTCCGAACGCCCATCCGACCTGCAAACAACAATCTGACGATGGCAGCAGGCCGAGTGTCGGGGCCATGCGAAAAGTCGATGGATAGCGACACTTGCCAGCAGCGGTTGCGGAACGCTCGGCTACACGCTTTTTTGGGGGGGCCATGCGCTAGCCGCTGACCGTGTCCAGCGGCAACCCCGCGCGCCTGCTCGATGCCCCTTGTCGGCGAGCTGGCTTGCACAAGCCCACATCGGATGTGCGGAGGGCCAGTCAGAGGAAACGAACATGAGGGGAAACATGGGTGGCAAGATGAATACACATAAACGTATGCACCCACCTTTGACATATGCACACCCGTGTACAACCTGATCGCGTGTGCGACGATTTGAGTATGCAGCATGTGCGCGTGGCCAGTATACACGCATGCGCATGTAAGTTCATGGGAATGTCTGCGCGTTGATGCCGCGCGTGCGCATCACAATGGACATGTGTAGGATGAACACTTGTGCGCAACGGGCGAGCAACAGCCCGTTTCCTGCCCCGCCTGCTTGTCATGCAACCGCTCCCTCTGCCTCGTCGTGCTTTCGCAACAAGCTGCTGTTGCCTCCTTCCGGGTCCTGTTCCCGTTGATGTGCGCTGGGCTCGTTCTTCTCCCCCTCCCCCCCGACCTGGGCTCAAGCACCCGGGGCCTTGGCCGAGCCCCAAACTCCCACCCGGCGATGGGGCTGGATCCGGCACCCTCTTGAGGCGCGGGGAACCGTCTCCAGCTGCAATTTTTCTGTGCCGTCGGCCGCCGGCAATTTCGACCTCTTCCCCAGGGCGGATTTTTCATCGTGAGTGAGTTCGGCAGTCCTGGGGCCATAAACGACCTCCAGAGGCCCAAAACGACGACGAGCTGGCCGGCGCGACTCTTTTGCAACGCCTGGATCTGATTGAAATCCCCCCCTACAGCAGCAGGAGGGAGACGAGTACGAAAAATTGGGCGCGTCGTGACGCCGCATGGGGCGCGGGGCCAATATCAGACGGCTAGTCCCGCGTGCCGCCAGGGCGAAGGCCGTGCCCGATCTCGGGGGATTCGGATGCCCTCGCTGCAGCCACTGAGGCAATCCAGTCCTCCCCCCCCTCCCTTCCCCTCCTCCTTTTCTTCCCGTTGTCCTCCTCTTGCTTGGTCCTCCTCCTCCTCCTCCTCGATCCGCCGCCTCCTTTCATTCCGCCCCAGAAATCACCATACGTGTCTTAGAAGCCTAGATACGCCCCCACCTGGATTCATTACGATGTCACAGTCTTCCTATTTCTCATCACCACAACCAGCATCATCAATTACCACCACCAACATGAAATTACAATAATCATCATCATAGTCATCCTAATCATCACAAGCATCACCATCATCATCATCACCACCATCATCATCATGATCACCACCATCATCATCATCACCACCATCACCACTACCATCATCCTCATCCTCATCCTCATCCTCATCATCATCTCCGTCACATTCACGAACACCATCATCGGCACTGCAATCACCATCATCACCATCATCACCATCATCACCATCATCGGTGTCACCATCATCATCACACTCGTCAACATTACCGTCATGACCGCCGTCATAATCGTCACCACCACCACCATCATCATCATCATCATCATCATCATCATCATCATCATCATAATCCTAATCATCATCATCATCATCATCATCATCATCATCATCATCATCATCAACATCAACATCATCAACATCAACATCATCGTCATCACCATCACCACCACCGTTATCACCATCACCATCACCATCACCATCACCATCACCATCACCATCACCGCCGCCGGCAACATCATCATTATCATCCCGCGCGCGTGGAGAAGCAACGATAGGGGGAAGGACCGTAGAAAAGGGAGGAGGAATGAAAGGAAAGGGAAGAGAGGCACCCTCCCTGGAGGAGGGGTCGGAAGGAGAGGTAGAGGGGAGAGGAGCGGGGCTGGACGCAGCGTGGGAAAAGGAGGAGGAGGAGGAGGAGGAGGAGGAGGAGGAGGAGGAGGAGGAGGAGGAGGGTGAGGAGGGGGGGCGAAGGGGGAAGGGGAGGGGACGAGGGGAGGGAGGTGGGAGGGAGGAGCGAGAAGGAAGATTATCCCCCTCCTCGGAGGGGCTGGACGCAGCGTGGGCACAGCGAGGGCCTCCGACAAACACCAAAAACAAAGACAACTCTGCCACTGCCCGCGCGGCCACGCGCGGGATGGCCCGGCCGCCGCGGCGGGGGCGATCTGTACACAGCGGCGTAGAACTCAAGGGGAAAGAGAGGAGGAGGGTGGGGGGAGAAGAAGGGGGGAGGGAAGAGGGGGAGAAAAGGAGGGTGAGGAGGAGGGTGAGAAGACGAATCGAGTTGAGTCAACGCTTGGGCAGTCAGTCGATCGCTCGGCTGCAGGTCGAGAGAACGAGCAAACCCTCTGGATGGCGATCAGATTATACAAGTGCGTCTTTTGAGAGCAAGTGAAACGCTCGAGGGACAGGGGAGGAGAGAAGGGAACGTGGGTGATACAGAGCGTGTGCTACACAGAGCGTGTGCAGTACAAAACTGTTCCTATATCCTCCCCCTTCTCCCTCCCGGCTATCCGTGACCCTCCTCTCTCCTGCTCGCCTTCCTCCTCCCTCTTCTCCTCCTGGGCGCGAGGAGCACTGTGCACGAGTGTCGAGGCTGCTGCTGCAGACCATTCCTTCAGACAGTTCATCTTCCTCCACTTGGCGAAATGCTTCTTCTATGAACTCGGGGTCCTCTGGGATGCCGGGCAGCTCTTCTGTCGCCATAGGATGTTATTGTAGAGGGTGCTCTTGTACCTGTGGTTCTGGCAGCTCGCGTCTTTCGTCCACAAATGACTGTTGTTGTCCGTCTGGAGGTGCATATCTTTCGACTCCACCGTCGCAATGCTTGGAAATACTGGCATGCCAACGCCTCCGCCGCAGTGCACGGTCGAAGCCTGTCGACAGCCGCGCACACAGGTACACCCTCTGTGATAAACCATGCGTTTTTGCCATCGAACCCAACGATGCGAGAAACAATGCCCCACTTAGCAATGACTTCGCCGTCGGTCGGCTTTTTGCGGAAGCACGCGAGATCACATACTTGATATTCCCCGGCTAGTGGCGTTGCTTATCGGGGAGCGGCCCTGGTCGTACTACTCCCGACGTCGTGTTCCGCGAATGCTTTCCTGGCAGACGCGCGGATCGCAACCTGCCGAGAAATCGGATCCGTCCTCTGCAACATTCGCAAGCGCGCCTAAGTCGGAAGCTTCCTCGTCGTCGAACTGGCTCCCTGGGGCACGGCGCATCTTTCCGAGTGCCCTCTGAGCAGGCGCGAATCCGCCGACTCGTGACATCTCATTCTTCGTGTTGTCAACCTCTGATGCAGCAGAGGTGACTATATCGAGTCCAGTGACATCTGTGTCGTGCACCGCCCTCTTGAAGATGTTTTTGTTAAAATTCACCATGTCTCTCGGCGCGGCCTATCTGCTCGGGGGACTCGACTCCGGCGTCGCGGAAGTCGGCCCCTTGACTCTTAAGCCATTGCAGAAACACTCCTCTGTTGTGCAGTCCACGGTCTAACTCCATTCGTTTGGGATTACCTGCCCACGCACACCAGTGTTGTTGGATTGCAGGGAGGCATGCTCTCGAAGACGGCGCACCACCTCCCTGTCTGACAAAGTTACACGTTGAAATGTTGTACCCTGGCACACTATGTTCAAGAAGGTATAACGTTCCCCACTGTTGTCCTTTACCCCCAGACAGTCGATACCGATTTCATGATTGAAGCAGAATTTCTTGGGCAGGACAACCTTACGAGTCTGAGCTAACGGTTTATGATGTTCGCGATATTCACATCGGCAATTCTTGGCAAGTTCAATCTAGTCCGACGACATCCTCGAGATTATCAATAGCTGCACGAGAGCACGAGTAGGTACGTGACCAAACTGTCTGTGCAGTCGTCTGATAGCGACCCTTGTGCGGAGCGGGATTTTCAACCGCGCTTTCCTTCTCTTTCCTTCATGTTCTGGCTCGCCAGGTAAGTTGATTTGTTCTAGGATATATAGGTCTTCATCTCGCAAGCGCTCCTTAGAGACAGTAGCGACGTCGTCGCCACCGATGATCGCGTCCATATCGCCTCTAGCTCCCTGCGGCTTCTGCGGCTTCAGCGGGGAAAGCTGGAAGTGCTAGCCTATCTAGGCTAACCTTCTGACCTAACTCTCTGAGGAAAACCGGGAAGTTCTGACTCGTGATGTCTGCGTCTGACTCGAGGTGCGAGTTCAGCGCGCTGGTAGCCTCAAGGCTTGAGCAGACGGGCTCATAACCTAGCGCAACAGTTGCAGGACCGTGATTTTGAGCCAAACCAGAGAAGCAATCACTGATAACATGATGATCTGATGATGGTGTGTATTGCGCTCGACGATGTCTTCTGCCATCGATGGCTCTCAATCTGGGCGCACCACCGTGTCGCTCGAGACTGGGGAGGCGAACGCGATGCCGATCGCGTAGAGCAACGCCCCGGCCAGGTTGGTCCCCACTCGTCCGCGAAGCGGATCGGTGTTCATGATCACCTGTCTCGACGATCTCCTTGTCGGTAGCAGTCGTGCCCGGAGCGGGCAGCTCGGCAACGCGCGCAGACAACGACTCATCTTGCATACTGATACGACGCAATCCAGAACAATGTTCGGTACGAGTCTTAGCATTCATAGTAGTCATCTCATGCTGATCCAACTGCAGGGACGTGCAACAATATGATGTTCCGTCAACGCGGATTCTCGGAGGCTGCACAAATATTTCTACTCTATCGTGCTCTTCAACATCAACAGAATGATTCATGGAAGCGCGATCTTCTATGCGCCTCCACGACTGGGTGTCCTTGGTGCGGTCCATAGAACTCTTCTTCGAAGGTGGCCATGCCGGCGGGAACTTGATCTGGGCGTTGAACGGATCAATCTTGCAGTTCGCACGCACTAACCTTTGAGTGCCCCGCTCGTCTGCGCGGCCAGTCGATCCCTCTGTTGGGGGCGATCGAGGGCCAACGCGCGTGACGAAATTCTTCTTCTTGCCCTGCTTCGTGGCCTGCTCGAAAAGCGAACTCGACTGCTCTGCGCCAAGTGCAATCGGCTCGAAGTCCACGACTGGATCTCCGGCTCGATCACCGCCCACCGCGGCCAGGCCCCTCTCGACAGGAGAAGTCGGGGATCCTGAACGAGACGCACGAGTCTTGTTCGACTCGTCGTCGCTGCTGGCGGCTACAGTATTCGCCGGGGGCGGTGGAAGTGGCGGCAGCGGCTCTACCCTGCGCGACGGCTCCGGTGGCGGAGGCGGCAGCGGGGCCCTGAGGCGCGCAGGCGGCGGTCCGTCCGGCTGCCTCGGCACGAGGACAGCTGGCTTGCGCTTGGGCGGCGGCATCATAGGTGGCATTCCAAGAGGGCGAACGATAGTTCCCAGAGGGGCAGCTTCGCCTGGCGGCAGACCCGTCACTTTGCTGGCGCTGGTCATGCGGGCCCTCTTTTTCGGCGCGTCGTCGTCGTCTTCCCGCGGATCTCGTGCCCGACGCGAAGGGGGCGACGCAGCGGCAGAAGACGACGCGGCGACAGGTGGCGGCGGCGCAGCAGCCGAGGAAGAACTACCACCAACAGATTTGGGGAACATGGCAGTCTCTGCATACTCACGAGCAATACGTACAAATCGCATATTATCTGCAGGCGTCCTGTTGTCCTCGCGACAGACCTTCAAATAGAATTGCAGCTCTGTCCTAGCAGATCGCCTCATCATGACCTTGAAATCTGCCTCGATATATGCAGAGCCAAGACGTTCCCGCCAGATCGTTCTGATGTGCTCGCGGATGACAGCGGCCGCGTGGTTGTCGTCTACTCCGTCAACCACGCTCGATGAAGCGCGAGACCTCTTCTCCTCCCTCCTGGCCAGCTCAGCCCCGCCACGGGGCCTGCGCCTTGCAGATGGCCCAGGAACTGGGGGCGGCGGTGCGCTGAACTTCTCGAAAGATTCAGTAAAGAACGAAACCGTCTTGTCAGTCGCAGCGCGCGCCATCTCACGGCCCCAATCGGACGCGCGACAGAAATCATCGCATTCCCCGTTGCAAGTACGCTGGGGCCGCTCATGTCGGCTCAGGCGCGCAGAACTGGATTCGATGTCATATTGAACTGCTCGGTACCATGACTGACTGTAACAGAGCGATGCCGACCAGAAAGACAGATGACAACAATGCACACAGACTGTGAAGACTTGTCCTTCGCCAGAGCTTTTCTTATGCACTCAGCGATGCCAGCAAAGTGTTCATTCTGAACTGAATTGCGCCAGATGTTCGGATGATGCCCGATGTGGCGCGCGTGAGTCGGATCGTTCAGAGCTCTGGTGTCCACCGACACGTACCGATCATAGTTCGCCATATTCTGATCTGCAGCAATGAGCGCATCTATGATGGCGTTGGCGTCGTGCCTCATATCATGACTGGAGCGATGGTGACGGCAGATGTACTCTCTCAGTATCGACGACCCCGAGCACCTCGGGCTCTTCTCGACGTTCTCCAAACCCAGCGTGAACACTGCGAACTTCGAGCCCTGTGGTGTGGGACGAGCGCCAGCGCCAGCAGCCATGGCAGCGACCCGCGTGTCCTCGTCGTCGCTGGAGTGATCGACGGGCGTAGGCACGCGTGATCCCGTCGTCGCCGCAGTGATCGACGACGGCAGGCGGCGCGGCGCGGCCGGCGGGTGCTGGGCAGCTGCTTGGATGCGAAATGTGCAGCGGACGAATGGAATCCGCAGCGCGATTAGGATCAAACTGATCAAGGCGGCTGATAAGAAGACCTGATCGTGCGCAACGACGCATTTCTACCTCGCCTTCCGGACTCAAGAGAGCGCGACCATTAGCGAGATCCTTCGCGAGACCGAGAGAAGCCCGTGCAGGGCGAGATAACATGACAGGAACATGATCTGGATCTTTCCACTGATGCGACTCGAGACATCAACTCACGGCGCCACGAGAGGCAACGATGCGAAACGGGAAGCTCTTCATACCTGTCGTCTCACTCCCTGCCTGTCCTCCTATACCGCTGTGCGTCTTGCGCTGTTTGGGGACTCACTTAGGATAGCAATCTGTGAAACGACGACAACAATGCTGGGCGCTCACCCGGGGGGCGCATCGCCGTGCACCCCTCCTTCTTTCTTGGTCTTGTGACCGCAGTCCTTGCAGGTGCGAGCAATGAAACGGGCGCTAGAACCAACTCCGAGAGATTCTTGCACCCTCGATCACATGGGCGAGGCAACGGGGGATCTGGAGGTCTCCTGTTCAGGCCAGAAGAAGAACTCGACGAAGGCAAGCAAAACTCTGTCATTGGAAACTTTCGGTCCCGAAGCTTTCACAAACTGCCCGTCTTCCTTCCGGGTAAACTTGCGATCGGCCCATCCTGGGAACAGAACCAGATCCTTGCTTGGTTTCTTCACTTTGCGACCCCAATCTACGTGGTCTGGAGTATTCCTGAGAGCGCGACCATTGCTGAGCCCTTGCGCTGACCCGAAGCAAACGCTGCATCCTGACCAGGAACAGAGATAGGATCCGAAACAGATTCCCCCTCCTCGAACTCCTCGTCAGAAACGCGCGCCATAGAATGAGATTCGGTCGAGCGAACAGCCATGGGCCCTGGAGTATCCCCCTCGGCCTCTGTAGCGGTCTGAAGACTCTTACCCTGGAGCTCTGGGGGTCCCTGAACGGGAGTGGCTTCGGGCATCCCCGCGCCACTCTGGCAGACGTGATGCTCGACGTGGTTGTGCTGCAAACTACACTGTCCGTCACGCTTCGCCCCCTCATGCACGCGTGCCCCGTGGCGCATGATGCGGGGAGAGACAGAAGGGCAGAAACGAGAAACGCCGGAATCCATCCTCATCGACTCCTCATTGATGCTAATGATACGATGAAGGATTGATGTGGTGCAGCAACATAACTGACATATGTGGACTTGTATTCGTCGTCGTCCTCGCGTAACTGGACATGGCGCTCGCCAGTCTCTCCAGTGTGCGTTGCCATTGTCGCCCTGGGTTTGCCTTGCATTCAGGGCCCCCGGACCAGTGGCCTGTTTCGTGGCGGGTCTTGAATTTCGGGCGTTTCTTGATCTGCTGGAGCCGCTTCTTGCGATCTTCCAGGGGAGGTCCCCCCTTGCCGCCTCCCTTAGGCGACTGGGGCGTGCAGCGGTAACTCTTGCCTCCGCTCTTTCCTTTGCCTTTGCCCCCCCCCTTGGCGCCGAGGTTGGCTACCATGTCCTCTTGGATCGCGTCAGAGGCTCCGTCCTCTGCATATCCAGCCTTGACCATCTCGTCGACCACCTCGACGTCGAGCTCGGTGCTACCCTGGGCAGGGGCCCAGTGAGCATATGATTCCTCGTCGACGCAGGTGCGTTCGTCGGCGTAGTCATCCCAGGCCGCGTCGTCCCAGCCGTGCTCTGGCGCGTAGCCGGGCGCGCAATATCCGTAGGGACTCAGCTCCCCAGGGTAATGCTCCTCCTGCTCGTGCCATTCTTCATCCGCCGTGTACAAGGCGTGTTGTGGCCTGGAGAAGCGCACTTTGCCCTTGCCCTTGCTCCTGTTCTGGTAGCTGGGCCTGGGCTGCGTCCGCGTCGGAGAGCTGGGGCCTCGGCCTCTACCGGATTATCCCTTGCCTTTTGGCGGGTGTGTATACGGCCGTGCTGAAGGATCAGGAGAGCCTTGATATTGTCGAAGGTTGTCACATTTCCTGTGGATGTCAACGCCGCCAGGTTCTCCGAAGGCGAGAGACCTGCATGGCCCAAGAGAAGGGGTCCAGGAATTTCGTCACTCGTCAAGATCTTAGGAGCCAACTTGGAGACAAGTTTCCACCAACGCTTCCTTTGGGAAGTGTACGATACCATAGACTCACCGTGCTGTCGTGACAGTGGTCCATCTGGTCTCTGCCCCACCTGGAACAGGATCTTCGCTTCCTCTGCCTCGATGGGGAGGAGTGAAGTACGAATCGCCAGCGCCAGCTGGTCGATCCCATTTGGAGTCAAAAGCACGTCCTTACCGATATCCATGGCAATATCGAATGCGTCACCTCTGAGGCCTTCTCCACCCTTGTTGACAGCTGCGGTGATCACGTGTTGCTGTGGTGCACCCGTCTCTTGATCCACTGAGGCCAAGGCGGCGCTCGTGCGCATCTCTGTGCGGAATTCCCACTCGTGGAAGTTGTTCACCGTGGCGTCGTATATGTAGGAGCCACTCTTCGTCTCGGACCGCGTCAACGCTCGGCCGATCGCGAAGAGAAGAAAGTGCCATGGCACAAGGCTCAGTCCCCTAGCGAGGGAAACTGCCAGTACGGAAAGTAAATAGAGGTTGTGCTACACTCTCAGGCGAGACGTGCGCGCAATGGTACGAGACGGGGATCGTGTGGTAGCTCCGCTACCAGTGTGCTTATGATGCGTTTTAGCGCAATGGCGAAAAAGGGGCCCCGATAGGTCAAACGGCGGCGAGTGGCGGCGAGTGGTGCGTATACACACGTCACGCATGCACTATCTCACAAGGTTTTTTGGCTGAGGGGCGTCCTCCCCAAGAGCTGGACCAGCCTGCCTCCGCTGTCGCCTTCGGAGGAGTGGTCGTGCTCGGGAGCGTTGCTAAACGAGGTCGAAGCTGGCGGCTGGGGGCCTGGAACTCCCCAAGCCGCAATTGTGATGCTCGGTGACGCCAGCGGGGTCCCGACTCACGGGGCCCTTGGTTCCGTCGAATGGGTTGTGTGCTTGTGTATGGTCCGAGGCCAGCCCGGGTGTGCTTGCGACGCTGTAGGGGCCGTTGCCTGGTGCCCAGTCTGTGCCGTGAGGAGAATTGTGTATGCTCTTGATGGCCGCCAGGCTTGCCAATGACTACGCAGATAAACATATATATATATATATATATATGTATATAATGTGTGTGTGACAACCAGATGGTGTATGACGGATGGTATGCGCGAAGGTATCGTCAACCGCAAGGTGAGCTGGCGAACCCCGGGGCACCCGTGGGTGCCGGTTTCCAGGAGCATGAGCCTGCTCACTTTGTGGTGCTGTTCGTGAACTCGCACCTGTCAGCTGAGGAGGCCCATGCTAGCGGCACGCCACCGTGGCTGGTGAGCAGCAACAGCCTGGCCGACAAGCTGGCGGGGGAGGCAGCGATGGCTGCCCGATTGCCGCAGGCGGTGCGAGCCAAGTTGATGATGGTGGAGCACGAGGCGCTCCTCGCTCGCATGCGCCTGTTCAGAGCGACGCTGGACTCGCTGGCAGCCGGGGAGAAGGACATGAAGGCAGGCCGACGTGAGTGGCGGAGACGATCAGGAGTTGTGAGTGAGGGAGTGGGTAGCAGTGTTTCTCCTTCCCCTCCTCCTCCTCCTCCGCCGTGCCCTGAGGCCTAGATGGGTCCCTTCGGGTTCTCTCCAGGGGGGTGGAGCTGCACGTCGCCGGGGGTCTGTTCATGCCGCGCATAAAATGATAGACCACCAAGATGTCAATATTTGGTTTTGCGCGTCCAGTGGAATGTTCGGGGATGAGCAGCTCTTGGGGTTGGGCAAGCTGTTCATGGCGAAGGCCACACCGACCAGAGCTGCCGATCTTGACAGGATTCCAAGAGCCATATAGTACCGCTGAGGAGGCCAGGCGAGCCCAGAAGAAGCTCCCGTGTTGAAGTTTGTTGCTTTGGGCACTGTCCTGGGACTCTTGCTCTTACTCTTACTCCTCGCCCTCGTCCGCCTGTTCCTCCTCCCTCCTCCCTCCTCCACCTCTCCTTCCCCCTCCTCCGATTCCTCCTCCATCTTCCCCCTCGTGGGGTACGGCAGCTCCCCCAGCCTACTATTCCACTGCATGCCCCTCCACATATCCTTATCAAAACAATTCCCCTGCGCATCGTGTCTGGATGGTCCAGTGGGGCCGGGCGCAGAATCTAAAATTACTTGCGTAAGTATATTGTGCCACATTGCGTCCACCACGTAGCTAGCATAACCACCACGCCGAAAAACACTTTCAGGGGTCCACGCTGACATACCAATTCTTCGCTAATGTTGTTTTGTCGACGTCCCGTTTTTCCCAATCGCTCGTGCTGAGGATGAATGCGCCGGGAGGCGGTGGGGGAACTAGGGCAAGAAGGATGGGAGGAGGGCAAGGACGATGGGGAGAGGAAGGGATCGGATCAGGGGGAAGGGTGGGGCGAGGGGGGGTGCTGATGATGTGGGCCAAGAGGAAGAGGGTGGAGGACGATGAGAATGACGTGCCTGGCCCAGCGGTGTCAATCTCAGGGGACACCTGGTCGCCGTCCGCAAGCATTGCCCAGGGCCTCGCATTCGACGATGATGGACATCACGCAGCAAAGCCGCCTCAATAACGAGGACACAGCAGACGGCACAAGAAGAGCGCCGCTTTCGTCACGGACAATGCGTCGCACAAGTCCAGCTGCGAGTCTTGCACTGCGTCGGCGGCGACGACGACAAAACGACCTGCGCTGTTGTGAAGCCTCGGTCGTCTGAACCAGTCGATGCAACAATCAGCCTTTATGCCTCCCGCCTCTACTTTGGTGGCCACCTTGCCGCGGGGAGATGTGGCGGTTGGAACCTGGGATACTGATGGGAACTACGAACACGCTTCTGTGTAACATTCCTCACTGGCGTGCATTTTTTGGTACGGAGATTCCTGGCCACCCAGAATCACAAGAGAAATTTGCCAAACATTTCCACAACACAGGACATATGTGTACCCGTTTTGAAGCCCTTGTCGCGCACCCTTGGGTCTAGAACTGAACATGTACACTTTCTCGGGCACCCCGGGCCCTGTCCGTCTCCAGCGTTTCGGCGTGTCCAGCGATCCTCATCAGGACCTGCCACAACCAACCACACGGGGCAGGCTGACATAGTCACGAATGGCACCTCCGTGTCCGATTGTGTGGGACATCATCGTGTGCAACGCCCAAATCGCCATAAAATGTCAAGCGGGCTCAGTGCGATGAACGCAAACATTTGAACTGCACGCGTCGACCTAAGCCCTGCCTTTTTGGCCTTCGGAGATGAGAGGAGACAAATGCCTCCTCTTTCGTGACACTGCGGCCTCCAAAGTGATTCCTTGGTGGCCATCCGATCGGTGCCTCCCTTTTCCTTAAACGGATGCCAACCGCGGCCCAGAAGCGTGAGCCACCTGGCCCCTGCTCGAAAGGCCCATCCTGGCCTCCAGGGCCGCCGGGGCCAAGCTACCGGACTCGCGCGCGGACGCGGCAGCAAAGTAAGAATGCACCTGCGAAGCATCCGGTTTGAAGTCCACGTTTCATTTTCCGACTGCTGGGCAAAACACCGGACAAGGCTGGTCTCAAAACGACGATGTCGCGTGGACGCTGGAACCCCGCGCCGACATCGAGCTTTGGCGAGACCTTCAGCTGAGAACCAGATGTTTGGCAAACATCTGTACATCGCAGAAGATAGAGAACATAATGTGCACCCGCGCTGAAACCCTTGTCGCGCACCCTTTGGTCTAGGACAGAGTATGTGCACTTTCTCGGGCACCCGGGGCCCTGTCTCCAGAATTTCGGCGCGCGGCTGGCTCCTCATCAGGACCTGCTACAACCAACCGCACGGGGCAGGCCGATGTTGTCACGAACAACGCAGTGTGCCACGCCCAAATAACCAGACCATGTCAAGCGGGCTCAGCGCGAGGAGCGCAGACAATTGAACTGCCTGCGTCGACCTAGCGTCTGACTTTCTGGCCGTCAGAGAAAGGGGGGAACAACTTCGGAGAGCCCCTGTAATCCTGGCACCCTTGATCATCTGCCCCCCCGTTCAACCCCTCGGGCATATAGGGCACGTCGGGCACCCGGAAAACCACTTTCTAGTACTGTGTGGCTGCGAGCGAGCTGAGCAAAAGGGCGGGTGACCCCCCCTGCGCTGTGTCAGAACCCAAAATTACACGCATCGCCGGACACACCAGCCTACCATGCGCGCAAATCTCCATTCCATTCATGACACGCGCGCGCAAGAGGTGATCGGATGCATGGCTTCCTTCTGACGCCGGCTCTCGAGATTCAAGGGCTGCGCGGGCCATTCTTCACCAGCCCAGGCCTCGCGCATCTCGTTCAGCAATCATGCGCCAAATCCAGACGTTGAGCTCCCCCGCGCAGTTTCCGAGCAAGGTCGAATGCTCGCCGGGCGCGGCCACGTCCTCAGAAGAGCCTGGGCTTGGGAACCGCAGATAAGAATGCGGGCAACTTTGCATCTGCGCTTCACCTGATGTGCACTTCTGCGATTGGGCCCATCAAGCCCGCGCGCAAGAAGGCCCCCCCAGCCAGCGCGCCCCTTTCCATCCGAAGCCTTCTGCGCTGAGGTCTTGGGCTCGCCCCGATTGCTGCGCGCTGCCCACGCGTTGCCCGCGCCCCCGTCTCCGAGCGGGGCGGTCTATCGAGGTGGGTTGCGGCCCCCGCCCCGTAGCAGCACAAAGGGGCGCGACGTTTCGTGCGAGGGTGTCCTTATGATGACGGGAGGGCCCAATATTGATGCTGTGGTCCACGTTTGTCGCCTCAAATACCTGCCCTGTCTGCTGGTCCACTTCCACTGCCACTTCTAGGTGCCGTTAGATCCCTGGTTTCAGCATGTTTCGCTCTCCTGGTTTGACGGGCCAAATTGGTCTGGCAATCGGGCCCCATTCAGAGGGCGGGAAAAAGGGGCAGGTTCTTGAGCGCAGCGGGCATGCCTTCGTCTCTTCTGATCTGGTCTCGCCCTCGGCCCCCCCCCTTGCCCCGGCTGTCGCCCTGCGCGTGTTTCAGCCTTCCGCGCGCGCTGCCGTGGGCGCCGCTCCCACTGCGGTGCGCGCCATTAATCTTGAAGCGTTCTGTCAGGCCTGCGACCCCCACGCTGGCGGCGCGCGCAATGGGGATAAGGGGGGGGGGGGGGGGGGGCGGCGTAGAGAAGCAGGCTGCTGCTTAGGAGGCGCCGGCCTTGCACCTACAGACAAGGCCCGCGCCTTCTGGGAAGCGCGGGTGCTTCTGATAAGCCCCCCCCCCCCGACCCCGCTCTGCGCGTGGCCGACTCTGCTGGCGAGCCCCTTTGGGCAAATGGAAGTGGCGACGATCCCGATGCGCGGGCCTGCCTCCCGTGCCTCGCCCTCCCTCGGCCGGCCGAGCCGCGCGTTTCTCGCCCCGGAAAAAGCAGGGGCATCGCTTTTGGCTGCTGGCCTGAACGATCGACGATGAGAGTGGGGCGGGGGCGGCGGCTCCTTGGGCGTCGACCTCGTCGCCGCCGCCGCCCGATGCCGATGCTGGAGCTCCACTTGCGCCGCGGCGGCGCTGTTGGGATTCAGGAACCAGGAATCAGAACAGTTGCGAAGCAACATCCAGGCGAGACTAAACCTTCACTTCAAGCCTCGTGCCCTCGATGGGGGAACTCGCAAAAACCGACCGATATACTCCCGACGGGCGCGAGTAATCTGATCGGGGCGGCACGAGTTGGCAAGATATCGGAGCTGGTCGCTGGTCCTCCCCGCAGGCCCCGCAATCCCTGCGCAACCGTGCACGCGCTGTCTGGGAACAAATCATCTTGTGAGAGACGTGCACCCACCCGCCGCCGACGTGGACCCCGCGCCCTTCCCCAGGACGCGACGGCACATCGTTGATAACATGGGGGGGGGGGGGGGGCCCGCGTTCGGATCCAAGCCAGGCCGTTCCAGCGGCCTGAGACGACGACGAGAAGCAACGGCTGCGCCGCGCGCCTGAGCTGTCGAGCTCGCGCTGCGCGCCGAAGATCGCAACTGCCGCGGCCGAGGGGGGGGGGCGGGGGCGGAGGGCCATCTCCTTCGGTGACCTGCGGGGAAGCGCGACCAAGCGCAATATGCTGAACAGACATGACTTCAAATTGTGCTCTCATCTGTCTCTTCCTCGCAAGGGCCGCCTTCCGTTCGATATCCACAGCGCGAGTTCTCTGCCCTTCAGGAACCCTCCAATCCTTAGCGGTCTCTGCTGCGATCTCGTCGGCAGCCGCGCTGCCCAAGAAAAAATAGCACGGCGCATTTCGTCTAGCCCCCGTCAACTGCGCCCAGATGAGACGGAACCCATCGGACAGCGATGAAAGACGCGTCGCGCTCGAGCAACAACTCGCCTACTTCGCGCCAGATAGGTCCCGGAACTCCCTGAGGATGGAAGTAAGCTTTACTATGCCAACCGCCAACAACATGATTATCATATACACACACGTATGTATGTATGTATGTATGTATATATATATATATATATATATATATATATATATATATGCATAGATAAGAACTCCACGACTAGAGCGCAGAGCTATCTCTAAACTCCGTAATTCACCCCGAGGAACGGTTTGAACATCTCCTGCAAGAGGCCCTGCCAGCGAAGGCCCGATGTCTAGAGGCTCATAGCTCCTAATCGAGACAACCAGATGCCCCGCGCACCTAAGATGCTCGCCTCCAGACTCGGGCCCCCCAGACGCGTCCCCGAAGAGGGCCAAGGGGGGCCCCCAAGAGCCCGAACCTAAGCACCCAGGGCCTATGGAGCCTTCAGGGACCCCTAAGAGCTTCCAAGCCTCGACATGGGTCGGCGGGCCCACCGCCGCCCACTGCGTGGTCATGGCGCCTCTATGCCGAAAACATGGCGCGGCATCTCCGCGAGACAGGGCTTGACCCACCAACTGGTCGGTCTCCTCGAAGACTGGATGGTTATCGTTGCGCCTGCAAAACCAGGACCTATGCCGAGGCGTCTCAGCCGCCCCATGACAGCGCCGGCACAGATCATCCCCCACCGACCCAGCGTCCTTCTTCCTTGATAATGTCCACGCTCCCCCAACACAATTATTCGACAGCGCCTCCGCCAGCTGACGACCCTTCTTGACCGTCTGCAGGCTTTGCAAGAGAGCTCTGAAGATCGATTATCTGCCCCGCCTGCGAGCCCCCTTGCCGCAAAAATGCCGGGCCGCCTCCTTCCACGAGGCGGCTGGCGTTGGCGGGCGCAAAATCGTTCGACATGTCCTGGGCCTGATCTATCGATTCGAGCGACTCGTTAAATTGCCAATCGAAGTAGATTATATCGTTAGCCTCAGGAACCCGCCAAGTGTCTGGGGCGACTGGGCCCCAGCCCGCACGAAGCAAGCTGGCAACTGCCGCGCTCAAAGGTCAACGTACGCGGCGTGCAACATCAGAGAATTTCAAGGACTTAAACTTCTCGGCCGTGGCAGGCCAAACCCGCCGAATACCTGCCCGAAAATAAAATGCATTAGTCAAAATCCCACCCACTCTTTCACACTTGCCCCAGGAAGCCTGATGCCAGGATCTCGCCCAGGGGCACGAATATCAAGTAACGACGTCAAACAGCGACCTGTCTCAGATGCACCTGCGACCGAACCGAGGCGACGCCGCAAGGCTAGAAGCTGAATGCCTAATGCCCCGCGCACCTGCATGCCGCATGTAGATGCGGCCCGAGGTCCAGCAAGCTCAACGCGCTTACGAACATGAGATCGTCTGGATGCAGGTGCGAACCGTCGAAGCTTTTGATTTTGCGCGCCCCCTTTAACAACCCTTTACCCCCGTCGTCTTCCTAGCCTATATCTTACCCATTCCTTGGTCGACCGTTAATGCGATGCCCGCCAGGTGGGCTGGACCTCGATACCATTAAGTTTCAACTGCTTCACAACTGCCTTGGCGGCGACGCGCGAAGAGCAAAGGATGGCGCTCTTGGAAGCGAGCTGGAAGCCGTGCTCCTTGAAAGCTTCCGCTGCGGACGAAACGCTGGAGGCGACTTCAATCTGTGCCTGCCTCTGAGACCCCGCTGCCGACGTGCTCGAACCGTCAATCCATATGCGCATGCGCTCGCTCATACTCGGGTTGTCGATGGCAAGCTTCTGCAGCGCATAATGCCATGCAACGTGCGAGCCGTGTGCAATTACGAAGCCCCTGCGCGATACGACATGTTTGACAGCATTCCGAATAAGCCCCAATTTGGGAGCGCACACGAAGAGCGAGGCAAACTTGAAGTTCGAGGAACAAGGGGGCAGGGGGGAAATTGAGACGGAGGGCGGCGCTGATCAGCTTCGGCCAGCGAATCTGGTCATAGAGGCTCTTGATATCTAGAATAGCTGTACCAGCCGTGCCACCTATCTTGACTGCCAGCTCACAATCATGCACACGAGCGAAAGCCTGTCTCAAAACACTGTTGCCAGCAACTGCCGCATCCCACGCGGGGGTGGTGGGGGGTGGTGGGGGGGGGGGGGGGGGGGGGGGGGGGGGGGGGGGGGGGGGGGGGGTGGGGGGGGGGGGGGTCTCCGATGTCCACTCTTCTGCGTGAGGCTCGCGAGCTACGCTGCAAACTCTACGCAACATCGCCGCCAATTCGATGCCCATGACCCTGCTGTGATTGGCCAACAATCGCCCGATGACGAGCCAGGGCTGCCAGGGCCAAGTCAATGATTCGTCGATGGCGGTGAACATGCTGACGGGATCGGTGATCGCGCACTCGGGTAGACGTTCGGAATCAAGCGGCGAAGGTCGATCGATTCCCATGCCAGCGCGTGCTTTCGCGCGCTTGAGTGCCCCTCGGATGTCTTCGTTAGTCAACGGCGGCATCTGGTTGAAAGACGCGGCCACGCGCACCTGGCAGCAAAGTGCGTCGAGCTCGTCCAGATCTAAATCACCAGCTCGCCATAGACTGTGCCAACCTTCAACTTTGGCGTCGACCAGATCTCCCGGATTGCACAGCATAGTCGCACCAACGATGAGATCTTCAGGGGCCTGGGAATCTCCCCGAGGGGCTTGTGGATAACGCCAATCGGCGACTCCTCAATCATCCAATCCTGGAACTGCTACAAGCGAAGCGTGCGCGGCTTGGAGGCCTTGCGGGCCAGGCCCCTGGGCTTCTCCAAAAGACGTAAATCCCAAGACTCCGCGTGCCCCAAATAATCGAACCACTGACTCCACAGAGGTGCCCCCAGCGCACTTGAGATAAGCAGTGGGGCCCCTTCAGGAACATCGCCAACAAAGGCGCGACAAGTATCTGCCATTTGGAAAACCGGTTCAACTCTGCGTTGCCTCTGCCTATGACGCGCCCAACGAACTCGCGCACTGC
Organism: Prorocentrum cordatum; assembly: GCA_963575745.1. Taxonomy (NCBI): domain Eukaryota; class Dinophyceae; order Prorocentrales; family Prorocentraceae; genus Prorocentrum; species Prorocentrum cordatum. The sequence continues at coordinate 348,598 of CAUYUJ010014717.1, forward strand.
GAAGCCGTGCCCGCCATCAAGCAATTGCATCCGATAACGGCTGCATTCGCAAGTGCTCCGCGCGCTGCGCAACCTCGACGGTCAAGCGAGGCCCGGCAGCTCGCCCTCTGCCTGCTGCTGCCTGATCAGGGTGGCCCTGAACAGCTGCTTCTGCAATGCTGACCCAAGTGGGGAACATGCCGCTGACAGCTAGAACGTGAGGGCCAACCGTGGAGCGCGCCAGCGACGAACGGATCACTTCCCCAGCACCACTTTCAGTACTAGCCAAAAACTCCGACCCCATCTTTGTGCCTATGCCACGCCTCTGCTGGGACGTGGAAGGATCGAGATTGGGAATGGGCGGGGCAGCCTACAGTGCTGCCACTACCCCCGGGGGGTGCGGGGGCCTCATCCTGGGCGGCAGGCCCATTTGCAACCGCGGGCTCGGGCTCGGGCACAACGACGCAATTTGCGAACTCCGACTCTTGAGCCCATGGATCAGGCTCCTCTTTAAAATCGTCGGCGCAGTCAAAGTTAAAGGGATCGGTTCCCCCGGGATCGGAGCTCGAACCCTGGGGGCCCGAAGGGTCTTCAGCGCTCTCGGCGCTCAACAAATCACCGGAATTTGGCCTGGGACAACTCGCGCGCTTCCTGACGGGCTCTCTTGGCCCGCTGCGACTTGCCCTGGGCCTGCGGAAGCCTGCTCGGCCGTGAGGCCCGATGGGGGCTTGTGAGGCACGTGAAGGGCCCGCGTGAGAAGCTGTGCCCCCTCGTTCCTAAGAGACAAACTGAGCCCGCAGTGAGTTCCCCAGGGAACGTCTAAAGATGCTTCCACTCGCCCTATGTACGGACGTGCCGCCCTACTAGCTAGTGCGTAGTTTATGTGCGAACTACCTGTGCCTGCGACACAAGCACTCTCCACTGCAGGCTGACATGCAACGCTTTGCGCGCGCTCGATGAAACCACTACTGGCTAATCTTGATGGTGAAGCGTTCAAGTCGCCGATAATGCTCCACGGAAGCCGAAGAGACTTTACGGAGTCTCCTAATCTGACGAGCCTCTGAACTCCCTCTCCGACGATGCCTCCACAGTTGCCATAACATATTATGAGCGCGGCTGTGTACCCCTTAAAGTGAATGGTGATGGGGAGGGAACCATCGAAGGCTTCACACTCGTTGGCGCATATGGGGTCCGAAATCGCTGGGTTCCCCGACTCTATGCACCGCCAAGTGTCCGCGAGAAAAGAAAGCTTCCCCTCCCTCGTGCGAGCGTGCATTGATGCCGTCCTGCTTGGGCCTAGCTGCGTTAAAACTCGGCTTAAGTTTAGCCTTGCGGCCCTGCGTGGCCCAGTGCGACTCACGACTGGCAGAGACATGGCTGTCGGCAGCTGCTAAGTAATCATATTTGGCAAGCGCAGATGGCGAGGTGAGATGCTGCCAAGCCCGAGGGCCGAGACAAGTGACAGTGCCAAACAAAAGATGCGAAACAAGAGACGCCTCGTCACATGGGGGCTCAGTCGAAAGAGACGCCGAACTCGCCGACGATGCCTGGGCGCCACCGGTGTGCGGCAGGCCGCCAGACTCGGCCTGCCGACCGACAACTCACACCGCCGTCGCACCTTCGCCACTCGGCACCGTCGCCACGAGGTGCGCCTCCCTGGCCTTGAACTTGGCGTCCGAGAGCCTGGCTGCCGCTTCGTCCAAATCAGGTTGACCTTCGCCGCCAAGCGCCGCCGCCGCTGGCTGAGCCACAAACGGGGCTTCGCCTCCGTTGGGGCCGCTGCCGTCGCCTGCCTCGCCTGCACAAGCTCCTGGAGCTCCACCTCCTGGCGCTGCGCCCTGCACGGACCGCCGCTTCTTCTCTGCGTGGGACCTGGCGCAGCCTCGGAGGTGCTCGCCGTGTCGGGGACGACCCCCGTCTCGACTGCGAGCACAAGCGCCTTGGCCGCGAGCCGCCTGCCCACCTCGGCCGACGCGAGCTCCTTGGCAAGCTCCCGCTCCTTGGCCTCCGCCTTGGACAATTGCTCACGTAATCGGAGCACAGTGCTGATCGCCTGATCGTGCCGCATGTTCACGTCCTTCCAAATGCTTTCGGCCTTCTTGGCCGCATCGGTAGCACTCATACCAGAACAGACCCTTCCGACGCACTGGTCCATCGCTTCGAGCTGCTCGAGAATATTCTTCTTGATGACGGGATCGGACGTATTGCCGATCACGCGCAACAACATTGCACGAACCTCGACGGCGGCCTCGGCAGAGACCACACTGGCTGGCTTGCCGCCCTTGCCGCCTAGGCCCGTACCCCTGGCACCATGACCCCCTCCGCCCACAGCCAGCTGGAGAGCATTGGTGCTGCCATCTTGAGCGCCGCTGCCCTGTTTCTTCTTCGGGACACGCATTTTGACGGGGCGATGGCATCGACTGCATTGGCACCCGCGGCTCTCCATAATCTCATTCCATTCCGATGTAGAACACGACTTGCATGTCGACCAAAACCTGGCACCTGAACCGCCGCCTGCCATCATCACGGGAATCACCCCGGTTCGCTGCACGAATCTACTAGCGAAGGGTGTTAGGGGATCGTGCACCCCTCAAGCCGTCGACGTGAAGGCGCGGGGATCCGCCTCAGGATCGCAACGAAATGAAGCGCCTGAGCCAGAATGGTTTGAGCGGCGCTGTTGGGATGAGGACTACGATAAGGAGGGAGGAGGAGCAGGAGGAGGAGGAGGAGGACAAGGAGGAGGATGATATGCAAGGAGGAGGAGGAGGAGGACAATGGGGGGGGATGGCTGGGAGACGCGGCGAGGAGGGCGGGGGCGATGAGCATCGTTTAACCGATCACTATCCCCAATGGCGTGGCCTGGGCCCCACTGGCCGGTTTACCCGCCTAGATGGGGATACAGGGACACAGGCTGTTCCCTTCGAGTTTCGAGGGGCATATCCTCAAGTGGGGTGGTGGGATGGTGGAGATCGGGATGGGGATGGGCACGAGGATCGGTTCAACGATACTGAGGAGAGGCCGGCGGGCCACCTCAGAGGGCTCACACGTGGGAGCCGATGAGCAGCACCACTGGGTTCCGCTGCTCCTCCGGGTCCCGCGGCAGCTCCGCGCCCGCGCTGGCGGCGGCCGCGGCGGGTTCCTCCACCTCCGCCTCGTCGCCGAGCTCGCAGGGCCGCATCCTGCCGCAGGCGGTGAAGAGCCACGGCCGCGGCCTGCCGGCGCAGGCCACGGCGTCGCGGCAGCCCACCTCTGAAGGCGCCCAGGGAGGCACCAACCAATAGACACAGATAGCAGGACCCCCGATAAGTGTTCCATGTTTTATGGATTGTCATCTCCCCTTCTATCTCCCACATCTTCCCATATTTGAGTGGGCATCGACGTTTATTTGTGTCTGTCCCTATTTTTCCCTCATGAGCCTCAGAGCCGCCCCGCTCCGCCCCGTCCTCGCTGCTGGACTCGTCCGAAGAGGAGCTGCGGCTGCTGGCGTCGTCGCCCTCGTCGGTGGCCTGCGTGGCAGGGGACCTCGCGCACGGCGCCTGTGGACTGCGGCTGCCGTCGACGTCCTCCTCCTCCTCCAGCTCCTCCTCCGGGCCCAAGGGGACGCCGCGGTGCAGGTAGGACTTCATCGTGATTCCACCCGGCCCGTGCAACGAGGCTGGAGGCGGGCGATGCAGCGGCCAACCGCAGTTGCCCCTGCTGGGGCCTCCGGCGAACCGCGGCTTGTAGCTACAGGCCGTCACGACCTTTCGGGGATGGACAGACCTCCCTTTAGTAAAACGTGGTTTAGTGAAAACGACCTGAAGCCCAAACCTGGCGGGCGCAGGCCTGGAAAATAACGGCCACGGCGCCCTCTCGAGAACAGAAAACGGACAATTCACTAATCGACGTGTCACTGTTGGGGGTTCTGTCCAGCCCGGAACCTTAAAGCCGTGCTCGGCGCAGGGGTGGTCGCTGGGCAGGAACCACGAGAAGGGCAGCGTGGCGGAGCACAGCGGGCACTCTGGGGACTCCAGCCTGCGCACGCAGTGCTGGTGGAACTGGTGCTTGCAGGGGGTCGTCACCGTCGCGTCCATCACCTCCGAGGCCCGAAAACCATCACTTCACTAATTTTGAGCCCCAGGGCCCACTGAGGCCCCAGGGGCCCCAGATTAGTGAAGTGATGTTTTTTCCCACGCAAGGACCCCGAAATTCATCACTTCACTAAACCGAACCCAGGACGAAAGTCAGGGGCCGAATTGCTGCTGTGATGCAACATCGGTCTCGTATCACCAGCGGCTCGGAGCACAGGAGGCAGTCCATCGCGCCGTCCAGGGCGAGCGGGTCGCCGGTGGACGCCAGCTGGAGCCAGTGCAGCTTCTGGGCCTGGTTCAGGGCCGTCCTCTCCGGGCTGGAGGGCCTCTGCGGCAGTGTCGCGAAGAAGTCGCTGGGGCCCTGGCTCGACGACGAAGCCGCCGCGGCGGCCTCCTGCAGAGCAACAGGAAACGGCATAAACATAAACTTCTGGAAGTCCGCGTGGACTTCATGTGGCGGGGCCGTAGGCGCCGCCATGGGGGGTCTTGGCAAAGACCCGAGAAATCCGCGAGGAGCTCCGACATGTCATGTTTATGCCAGTTGTCCCTACTAGCATTCTGCTGGAGGGTTCGAGTGGAGGAGATAAAACAATACCTCAGAAGAGTCCCGCACAAAAGACGGGGGAGTCCAACGGCGCCCGGTTCCCCTCCAATCCAGTAGCCGTTTTGCCCGAGACTTCCTCACACCTTCTGTGGGAATCGTGCTCTTGCCTCGGTGCCAGCTGCACTACGGTGCACATGGCCGTGCTGCCGCCCCTGACAGACGGCCGCGATCCCTCGCGGATCGCCTGCTCCTCGACGCGCCCCTTCACCTCTGCTGCTGTTAGGGTGCTTTGCTGGGGCAACTTCGGAGGTCCGCGCGGATTCCCTGGCGGGGCGCCGGAGGCGCCGCCAGGGGGGTCCCTGGCCCCGACCCAAGAAATCCGCGGGGAGTTCCGAAGTTTCCGAAGCCCTTCCCGAAGACGCAGGAAGCTTCTCAGAAGCCCCGATGGCTCTTGAGGAACCCCCACGCCTTCTGAGGAGGCCTTCTCTTTCCCACTTCCCCCCGGGCCTCGCCGCCGATCTTTCTGCTCACGCCGCTTTTCTCCCCTCCGATCCTGGTGGCTCGAGGACGACGCCGCTGGCTGTGGCGGCTCCTCGACGGTCGGGCGCCCCTCCAGCAGCGCCTTCATCAGCTGGCCCACCACGTCGCGCATGTCCTCCTCGTCGCCGTCGTCGCCCTCGAGCTGCCGCAGCTGCTGCTGCTCCTGCGGGGCGGCGCGCGACGGGGGAGGGGCGGGGGAGCGGCGGGCGCGAGGGGGGGGGGACGGCCGTCCCAGAGGCAGCGGTCGGGGGGCTCCACGATGGGGCCTCGAGGACAAGCGGCCCGTCGAAGCCTCCCCATCGAAGCCTCCCCGTCGAGGACGAGGGCGGAGGAGGGCGCGGCCTTCCTGTCAAGGGACAAGGCCCGGACCAAAAAGTACATACCGCCGGATCCTTGGGAACCGCGGATAAGCCCGGAACGTCGCGGGCGTCGACCGCGGCGTCGGCGCGACGGCGATGGGCATCACTGTGTGAACCTCACGGCGGGTTGTGCTTACTGCTAGTGCAACCAACATGCACCTCTGCCTGCTCGTCGTTGGCTTACCAATGACTTCATACGTTTGGGCTGCCGTTGTCTGCGCAGATGAATCGCAAGGCGTGGCGCAATGGCCTCCGGCTCGTCGAAGCCAGGGGTCTTAGAAAATGGCTTATCGGGAGCGGCCAAGAGGGGGGTGTCCAAGAGGCGGCATGTGCGCGGCCCAGCGGGGGGGCCAGGGACGTAATGAAATAAGAAGGGGCGCCATGAAATCTGGGGAAATATCATGGCCCCCGCCATGATATCCACCCCCCCCTAATCATCACCCCCCTCTTTTCCGCCCCCGAGCTTAATACTATGTGGACGATCCCGGAAACCCTGAACCCCAAAATGTTGTCATCTCTTTGGGGCGCATCTTTACTTCCGGTGGCCTTCCGCGCGCTTCCGACGGAAGAGCCGCCCTCGTTTTACTCCCGCCAACTTCCGCCGAGGTTCCACGGCCTTCTGCCGAGGAAGAGATGCCAACTCCTTCGATCCTCGAAGGCGAAGCCCTTCGTGGAACGCCTCATGTGGCACAACGCAAGCCCCATCTTTGAACCGCCGAAACGGGGGCCTCTGGGCCTCGCAGAAGGGTCTCCCTGGGCCTTCCGCGAGGGCTCCTCGGGAGGCGGCAGGGCCTCTGCCTAGGACCCCCCCCGCGTCCGACCCCTCGTGTGTGTCACTACAGCAGCGCTTCTCAAACATCCCGACATCGTGACTCATCCCTTCCCTCTCCTCCTCTGCCTCGCCGTCGCCCGGACGTCCATCCCCGGTGCATTTTCCGGTGCCGCGCGCGCCTTGCTTGGCCCGACGGCCGAGGGTGCTCCTCGAGGGTCCCGACCGAGAACGCATGCACACGCCCGAGCGACGCCGAGCTGTCTCCTCAGACGGCCGCCCCCCCCCCCCCCCTCGAGCCGCCCCCTCCCCCCCGCGCGCGCCGCCGGTCCGGGGGGAAATACGTGTGCAGGAACCGCGTGAGCTCGCTCTCCGGCCTGCGCCGCCCCGACGCGCCCGGCGGCCCCCCGTCTTCCCCGAGGCCAGACGACACGCAGGAGCGGCCCGGGCAAGAGTGGCCCGCGCTGCGAGGCTTTCGAAGGGCGCGGGGGGAGCAACCCGTGGCTTGCACGCCGCTGCCATCGCGTCGTGCTCAGCGATCAGAGGACCCCGCGGGCCTGGCTTCTCACCCGAGCTCGCTGCTTGATGGTCCTGGGCTGTCCTGGGGCCCGGCGACGGCCCCCCGACGCAGAACGTGCTGGCACGAGGGAGTAGGGGGTACTGGTGGAAGCGGGCCCTGGGCCCTGGGCCCCAGGATCTACCCCCCGTGGCCAGGTCCTTCTTCCCGAGCCGTTTTTCAACGACCTTGGGGCCCTGGGGTGGGGGGTCGAGGGAGCCCGAGAAACGGCGAAAGACCGGTGGGCTTACGCCACCGTCTCCCAGCTTGCTGCCGCTGTCTGCTTTTCCCACATGCTGTAGAGCCAGAGCTGAGGATGATGGCATTGGGCTCCCGACTTTGGCTCCACTCCTGCTGCTGCTGCTGCTGCTACCCTGTGCTCAGACAGAAGGCGGCGCGGGCTGCCACTGGGCAACCTTCTCGCACCATGTTGCTGCTGGCACACTTTCCTCGCACGCAAAAACTCCAGCGCAGAACTATCGGAGATCTGCGCGACTGGCGCGCCAAGCGCGCCAGGGGCAGCGCCAGAAGCCGCCAGGGCGGGCCCAGCGCTAGCCCAAGAAATCCGCGCGAACCTTCAAGTTTTCTTTCTCTGAGGTGGCGAAGGACGTGAAGGTCTGTTCAAAATCACCCCGTGGACCCCGCCCTGGGTCCATTCGGGCCAAGTTTTCGATCTGTTTCCAGATCTCCGTCTCCACTTTTCTCGACGAACTGACGTCGGGCGTGGACTAACCCAGCTCAGCGCAAACCCGGCTCAACCGATTTAGAAACCAAAGGGCCCGGCGACGGCAATCAGAGGCCGAAAACTGTGAAGAACTTCCGCACTGAATCTCTCGAGACGTGGGAGGTCTGGCTGAGCCCCGTCTTGCACACGCCAACCATGGGTATGGAAAGAACAACAGCGGCCGCTGTTGGGCAGGTGACCTCTTGTCTCATATAGACAACATCCGCGGCGACACCGACAACGCATCCTGCCAAAGCGTCTTGGCGCGCGGGCGCATCCGGCGCCGGCGGCGCCGCGCCCTCGCCCGCCTCGGAGCTCCACGCCTTTGTGGCCGTCGTTGGTCGGGCATCGTCGGCGTCGTCGGCGTCGTTGGTTGCACATGCACGTCGGGCGGCGTCAGGGGCTTTGCGAGCCTGGCGCCCTCACCGCGCCGCACGCGCCTCCAACCCTCCCTGCTGTGCGACAGGTCCTGCTCGAGTTGGCCTTCTCCTGCCCCTCCCGCTCCTCCCTTCTCTGAGCCGCTGCGACACGCAACGCGCAACCCGTAGCGTGTTGACAAGGAGCTCAGCACGCACATTAAAAACGCACCTTCGGCGCCACACGCTCGCCGGCACGCTGAGCCAGCACGCAGCGTGCGTAACCTGGCCGTTTTGACTGCGGCATGTGTTGCGCCTCTTCACGAGCGCATCAAGGCAACCATGCCCCTCTTCCATCCCCTGCCCGTTTCTCGGCTACACGCAAGAGTGACCCTGGGTAAGAGTGACCTTTGGTGCGCGGCTTTTTTGGGGCCGCGGGGAGACCAACTCTGGGCGCGCAAGCCGCTGCTACCGCTTCGTTTTCAGCCATCTGAAGGTCCATCTGTGCCCACACCGAAGGTCACTCCGGCGAAAGGTCCCTCTTACGTCTAGTCGAGGTTCGTCCATGCCGACGATTGTGCTGCACCCCGTGGCCTGCCCCCCTCCTCCCCGGCCTGCACGGCCCGACGCCGGCGTGCGGTGTCGCGCCCTCGCCGTCGGCCTCCAGGTCCTCGCCGTGTGCGGCCGACGCCGGCGGCGGCGGCGAGGGCCCCCCGCCAGGCTCCGTCACTTCGTCCCGTCGTCCTCCCCTGGGTCACCACCCCTCGCCACCTGGCCGCCGCCTGGCCGCCACCTCGCTCCTCCTCGCTCCTCGCTCCCCCTCCCCCTCCTCCTCCTCCTCCTCCTCTTCCTCCTCCTCCTCCTCCTCCTCCTCCTCCCCCTCCTCCTCCTCCTCCTGCTCCTCCTCCTCCCCCTCCTGCACCTGCTGCTCGTCGTCGTCGTCGCCCTCTGCTCCTCCTCCTCTTCCTCCTCCTCCTCCTCCTCCTCCTCTTCCTCCGTCTCCTCCTCCTGCTGCTGCTGCTGCTCCCCCCCCTCCCCTGTCTTCTCCAAGTGCTCGCTGGCTTCCTGGCGGAAGGACCCCCGGCTCTCAGTGCGAGGCCAATAGGGACGGCCCCACTCCCCCCACCCTTCCTGTTCCCCCCCCTCCCCCTGCCCTTCCCCTCCCCCTTTTCCCGCATACATACCGCTCCCTCTTCCCGTGGCAGTGTCCAGCGGTGTCCCCGCCTCCCCCGCGTCGAGCGTGGACTCCAAACGTCGACTTCAACAGTGGCGCTCCCGCCGCTGCAGCGTTGGCCACGTTCCAGGCTCGGCGCCTTGCTCCCGTCGTTCCGGATTGAAGGGGCCCCAGGACACACACATAAACACACACACACACATAAAATGATTCCCCATATTTTGTCCCATATCTTCTGGGCTTCTGTCTTCCCCCCCACTTCCCATATTTTCCCCTACTTTCCTGGGGATCGACGAATTCATTGTGTCTGTGTGTATGTTTTCCCCTCCCTGCAGCACTGCGCCCTCGCCGCAGCGCGGGCCGCACTGCTGGACCCGATTCGGCCCTCGCCGTCGCCCCGCTCCGCCGAGCCCCCTGCTCGTCCCGGTCCTGCTCCTCGCTCCTTCGAGCCCCCTCGCCCCCTCCGAGCCTCCTGCTCCTCTCTCGCTCCGCCGAGCCTCCTCGCTCCGCCGAGCCTCTCTGTTCCCCTCCTCGCTCCGCCGAGCCTCCTGCTCATCCCGGTCCTGCTCCTCCGTGATCCTCCTCATACAGTCGGGGCGTTGACCTGAGGCACCCTAAGTGAGGAACGGGGCCCCTTTCTCCCATGAGTTGAACTTCGATTTGCCATGGAACACCTCAGGAAAACAAAAGGCACATTGCAGAACAATCAAGGAACACCGAGCCCCTCCCCAACGAAAAGGGTTCCTTCTTCAGGGCCCCGACTGTACCCCTCCGCCTCCAGCTCCACCTCTTTAGGATAGGACCCCCCTTTTCCGATTGCGCCGCAACCGATGGGTCAAAGTCAAATCCTGCAACTGCCATTCGATCGTGGAGGTCCTCTAGAACGCCCTAGTCGGCAGATAGAAAAAGGGTTCAATGCCGTGGGAAGGGATGGGTGGGAGGGTAGGGTGCCAGGTGTGGCGAGAGCTCACCTAGCTTGGTCCTCTTTTCGTTCTCCCCCTCCTGCTCTTCGCCCCCCCCCTCCCCTCCCCACGCCCACTGCGCCCGTCCTCCTCCATGCTCCCGCACCCTCTTCCCCACCCGCACAAGGGACGGGCTGCATTGTGGTCCGTCCCTCCTCCTCCTCCTCCTCCTCCTCCTCCTCCTCCTCCTCCTCCTCCTCCTCCTCCTCCCCCTCCTCCGCTTTCCCGTCCTCCTGTCATTCCTCCATTCGTCCGCATCCAGCCCCCACGTCCTGCTCCATGTTCCTCCCGTTGGGAAGAACATGATGACGAAGAGGGCCGTTGGGAAGACCATGATGATGAAGAGGAGGACGGATGGACGGAAGAGGGGAGAGGAGAAGCAAGAGGGAGGGGCAGGGAGGCCGCCGATACCTAAGCGGGCCCTCCTCCGATCTTATCCCGACCCCCTCCTCTCCAGACTCCTCCCCCGCCTCCTCCCCTATTCCCCTCCACGCATCCCCTGCGCGCCGCTGCCTTCAATGGATGCCGGGAATGTGGGGCCGAAGTGCACAAGTCGAAGCGTCTACATGTTCCCTCAATGAGGACAACTGGTGAGATATGATCCATGGGATCGAGCTTTCTCAATGTTCTCCTCCAACTCCTCGACGTACTATTATACTGTTCCTGCTCCTGTTTCGGCAATTGTTGATGCTGGTGCTGATGCTGTTCTATCTGATTAGTATGGTGCTTCTCGTCGGCATCATCCCTCCTCCTCCTCCTCCTCATCCTTCCTTCTGCCCCCTCCCTACTTGCAGTCCAACTCAGCTGCCCTGCAGGAGCCTCCAACCTGAGAGCCCAATGACTGGTCCACGGTCATGCACCACCAGGCACCCACTCAGAACGCTAGCTTACCACCCATTCAATACAGGGAGTTAAAAAAACAGGGAATGTTGAACACAAGGGGTTTAACATTCTAGGTTGTCCCGTAGAGATTGCAACCCCGAAACAAGGCAAACAACAAAACTAGGAATTAAAAAAAACAAGAAGCGGACCCGCGACGCGGCATGAAAAAAAACAAGGAACACCCTGGAACAGCAGGAGGAAGATCTGGGACAAATCAGTCGAGGGATCTGGGGAATGTCAAAAGGAAGACTTGACGCAGTTGCAAAGCGATAACTCTGGAGGAATGTTTCGGGAATAGTTGCGGAAATATCTGAGGGAGGAAAATCTGGCGGAAAATCTGGCGGAAGATCTGGCGAAAGATCGGACGGAAAATCTAGCGGGAAATCTGGCGGAAGATCCCGCGTAAAATCTGGAGGATAAATCTGGCGGAGGATCTGTCGGAAGATCTGGCGGGAGATCTTGAGGAAGATCTGGCGGAAAATCTGGCGGAAGATCCGGCGGAAGATCTGGCGGAAGATCTCAGAAAATTTAGAAAATCAATATGGAGGAAGGTATAGCGGAAGATCTGGCGGAGAATCTGGAAGAACATCTGGCGGAAGATCTGGCGGAAGATCTCGCGGAACATCTAGCTGATCTGCTGGAAGATCTGGCGGAAGATATGGTGGAAGATCTTGCGGAAGATCTGGCGGAAGATCTGGATGATGAAACTGGCGGAAGATCTGGCGGAAGATGTGGAATATAACTCTGGAGGAAAATCTGGCGGAAGATCTGCCGGAAGATCTCGCGGAAGATCTAGTGGAAGATCTGGCGGAAGATCTCGCGTAAGATCTGGAGAAAGATTTGGCGGAATATCTGGAGGAAAATATGGTGGAAGATATGACGAAAGATCCCGCGGAAAATCTAGCGGAAGATCTGAAAGGAAGATCTTGAGGAAGATCTGGCGGAAGATCTGGAGGAAGGTCAGGCGGAAGATCTGGAGGACAGATCTGGCGGAGAATCTAGTGGAAGATCTGGCGGAAGATCTGGAATGCAAATCTGGCTGAAGATCTGGCGTAAGATCTGGCGTAAGATCTGGCGAAAGATCTGACGGAAGATCTGGAGGAAGATCTGGCGAAAGATCCTGCGGAAAATCTGGAGGATAAAACTGGCGGAAGATCTGGCGGAAGATTTGGAGGAATATTTGGCGGAAGTTCTGGAGAAAGACGAGGCGTAGCAGGACGAGGAGGAGGAGGAGGGAGGGGAAAAAGAAGAGGAGGAGGCGGTGGAGGAGGACCACCCCCCGATCCCGGACCTCCCCCGACCTGGCCCCCCCCCCGGGGATCTGGATGAAGAGCTGGGGGCTCCTGCTCTTCCACCGCCTCCTCCTCCTCCTCCTCCTCCTCCTCTTCCTTCTCCACTCCGTCCTCCTCCTCGTCCTGCTACACCTCCTCCTCCTCCTCCTCCTCCAATTCTTTCGCCAAATATTCCTCCAGAACTTCCCCTGGAGCTTCCGCCAAATCTTCCGCCAATTTTCTCCTCCAAATCTTCCTCCAAATCTTCCGTCATATCTTCCTCCAGATCTCACACCAGAACTTCCGCTAGATCTTCTGCGACATATTCCGCCAAATTCATATTCCAAATCTTCCGCCAAATCTTCCGCAAAATTTATCCTTCAAATATTCCGCCAAATTTTCCGCCACATCTTCCGCCAAATCTTCCTCCAAATCATCCGCCAAATCTTCTCCCAAATTGATCCTCCAAATCTCCCGCGAGATCTTCCGCCAAATCTTCCGTTATATGTATGTTCCGCCAGATTGATCCTCCGAATCTCCCGCGAGATCTTCCCACAAATCTTCCGCCAACTCTTGCGGCAAATCTTCCTCTCAATCTTCCGCCATATCTTCCTCTCAATCTTCCACCAAATTTATCTTCCAAATTGTCCGCCTGATCTTCCGCCAGATCTTCCGTCAAATCTTTCGCCAGATCTTTCGCCAAATCTTCCGCCAGATCTTCCGCCAGATCTTTCCCCAGATCTTCCTCTCTCAGATTTTCCCGCTGATCTTCCCCCAAACATTTCTCCAACTTTCTCGCTTTGCAACCTCTGCCAGGGGGAGGAGGAGGAGGAGGAGGAGGAGGAGGAGGAGGAGGAGGAGGAGGAGGAGCAGGAGGAGAAGGGAGAGGAGGAAGAGGAGGTGGGGGGAGATAGCCGTGACCATTTTTGAAACTAGGTTTTCGACTATCACTCGCGCGATGACGGCAAGGCATGAAACAACACAAAGAATTTTCAAACTATGATTTTAGAATAGGTCCGCGAGACTGAAGCCGGGCATGCCGGGCATGCCCGTCTAGTTTTTTGAATTCCCTGCACGAGTTTTGCAATAACCGTACCAGGACAGCCCTGGGCGGGGGTGGGGGCATGTCAAGCGCACGAGGATCTCCATCTCGTTCACCCAGCCACTGACGGTCGAAATACTGTCCAACTGACATTGTTGATGCCACGCTGATGCCACTCTGCGGTCATCGTCAAACTTTTCGGACGCACTCGTGGCTGAGAACTGTCGGTCCTGCAGCGGCTCCGCGGTGTCCTTGCGGCAGATGGGACACTGGGTGATGCGGTACTCCCCAGGCTGATGCCTTGGTGAGGCAACCCTAGCCAGCGATAAGACCATCGGGACAACAACGCGTTGGGCGCTCGTCGTTCTCCTTGCCGCTCGCCCCGCGCTCACGAGATGCGCCGTGCGGTCCTCTCCGTTGAACGCCCAAACGTTTGTGTTGCAAGCTCCTTGGATGCCCCGAGTTGCGAAGCTTTCGTAGCACGACGCTCGTCGGGAGTAGTGGCCATTCTGTATCCTCGTCATGTGGTGCGCTGTGCAATTCGAGTAATCTAGAAAGGGGGGGACCGAAACTGCCAGATCCACCGCGACACGCTTCGATGTCGACCGACGATCGACGACGGCGATGACGGTGACCGCGATGACGACAGACTCGTGCAAACACGCTTGGTAAGGCCAGCCTCGAACTGCCGATGCGGGTGGGCAGAGAGGCGGACCTTGCCGTCCATCCCGAAACTAGAAGGCGCGAGGCAACCTCAGGCGATCCTGCTCGTCCTTATCTCCGAATCCACTAAGGAGCAGCATACCCGCAAAGCTCGATGGTCCCCTTGTCCTCCTCCTCTTTTTGCTCCTCCTCCTCCTCCTCATCCTCCCCTCGATGGTCGAGGGGATGTGGCTCGAGCCCCTTCCCCCTAAATCCTCCTCCCCCTCCCCCTCAACCCCCGATCCTCCCACTCTGCTTCCTGCGTGGCCTTTCCCTTCCAGAAGCCGCGAAGGCGATGCGCCAAGGCGACACGGGGCAAGACGGCTGCAACGGGACACTCACATGTTGCTTGGATGCGGTGTGTCGGTGCGGAGAGGAAGGAGGGAAGCAAACTCACGAGATTGCGAGTCAAACGATACCATGAAGACTGCGAGTGCTATACGTGTGGCAGCTATCAGCACAAGCCAGGCACATATGAGAAGCCACTTGGCTGTACGGCGCACTGTTCGTGCATCTGTGAACTGCCCGAACCGACGACATCGCAGAGTCCCCGGGGCCTTCGGTGGGCAAGAAATTTCCGTGGGGCACCTGCTGGCTGGCCTGTTTCGTATACGACCCGCCTCGTGTAGCCGAGGGGCAGGGTGCGAACGGAGGTGCACGAACGGTAAGGAAGGAGGGGGGGAGGAGTACACGACGGGGGGGACGCATGCTGCGCAGTGTGGAGAGGGAGCTTATCGAGGTGGGTACACGATGCACGATGCAAGATGAGACAAAGAGAGAGAGAGAGAGAGATAGAGAGAGAGAGAGAGAGAGAGAGCGAAGGGGAAACGGACGGCGGTGCACGATGCATGCAGGAAGGTGAGGGGGGGCACAACATATCGGGCTGCGTGCGAGCTCGTCAGAAGCCCTCGACCCGCGCCCCCGCGCCCCTTCTTCCTGCGACGGGTGGGGGGAGGGGCGATGTTAGAATGAGGCCGAGGATGAACGCGAGGATGAGACAGGAGGAATATGGAGAATGACGAGGAGGAGGAGGAGGAGGAGGAGGAGGAGGAGGAGGAGGAGGAGGAGGGAGGAGGGCGAAGACAAGGAGGCAGAAGAAAGGGAGGAGAATGAGCAGGAAGAAGATCGGAAAAAAGGGCAGGAGGTGGAGGAGGACGAGGGAAAAGCAGGAGATTGGGGAGGAGGACCCGCAAGAGGGAGAGGGGGGCATCCCCCATCCTTCTTGCTGGTCCAATTCCTCCTCTGCTCCTCCCTGTTTCTACCCCTCCTGCTCCCCTCCGATGCCCTCGCCATGCTTTGTAGTGAATTCCCTACCTAGGCTCTGCCTAGAAGGGTTCTTACTCGCTAAGCTCAAAGGGCCAGGCAGTGGGGCTCGCCCTGGGCGGTTCCCTCGGCATCCGCCCCGCGATTCCCCCAGTTGCGCCCCCTGGGTTCACCCAGCTTAGCTTAGCTTAGCTAAGCTAAGCTAAGCCTAGCTTAGCTTAGCTAATCTCATCTTAGCTTAGCTTAGCATAGCTTTGCCTAGCCTAGCCTAGCCTAGCCTAGCCTAGCTTGGCTTGGTTTAGCTTAGCTTAGCTTAGCTTAGTATAGCCTAGCCTAGCTTAGCTTTGCTTGGCTTATCATAGCTTAGCTTGCCTTAGCTTAGCGCAGCATAGCGCAGCGCAGCATTAGCACATCACAGCATAGCCACGCATATCATAGCACAGCACAGCACAGCACAGCATAGCATAGCATGCCATAGCGCAGCATAACATATCATATCATATCATAGCATTGTTTAGCATTGCGCATCGCAGCATATCATAGCATATACCATCACACCAAAGCATATCATACCATAGCACATCATAGCGCAGCATAGCATAGCATAGCATAGCGCAGTATAGCATGCCATAGCATAGCCTAGCATAGCGTATATGCAGGTGTAGATGTTAATACAGCTGTCGGTGTAGACGTAGATGTTGCTTTCCTAGATGCTCCAACTCCTAGGTAGGGTCGCATTGGGATAATTTTGCCATTCAGACTCCTCTCGGAGTGGTGGGTCTGCTTCTCCTCCTTATCCTCCTCTCCTCGATGGGAGGAGGCTCGAGCCTCCTTCCTTCCCCCCCGACCCTCTGTCGTCCCCCCTTGATCCTGCCCCCCCCCACCCCATCCCTCCGCGGGAGCCGGCCTTCCATCCTGAGCTGGTTTTGAGAGCCCCAGGGCCTGGCAATGGCCCTCGGAGGCCAGAAGCTGCCAATAGCCATCTGTCGTATTTTGTCGCGTCGCGACAGGGTATTAAGGGAAGGGGGGCGGCGTGGGGGAGGGGGGAGGAGGGGAGGGAGAGGTAGAACGCCGTACACCCATACCGATCCTGGCCAGGCCCATCCTGGGCCCAAGATCGGTTTCTCTGCACGTCTGGCTCGATCCTGGGAACTCGGTCATACAAGATTCGACAACAACATAAACAGACACTTTCGGAGATCCGCGCAAATTTCAGGGGTCAGCACCGGGCCCCCATTCCTCAGCGCGCGAAGAGCGCCAGGGGCGGCGCCGCAGGTGCCGCCCAAAGGGGGGTCCAGCGCTGAGCCCAGAAATCCGTGCGACCACCTCTTACAGTTTCGGTGTACCCCAGATTTCATAATAAAAGGGAGGGGGTCTGGACCCTCCAAGACAATCCATTTCAGACCCCCCCCGTGGGAGAACCCTCCAAAACATCGTCCCCAGACCCCCCCAGGCCCTCCAAGATAGCCTGGAAGAGACCCCCCCCGAAATGAGACCCCCCTCCCTTTATTACGAAATCTGGAGTATGCGTGTGCTGTTGCTCGATTGGTCGAGGAGGGACGAGAGAGGGCAAGGGCGCCGAACGGACGGGGTGCAGAGCTCGGGCCGCTGGGGACGCGGCGCGATGGGGCCCAGCACGAAGCACTTCCAGCAGAAGCGGTGGCTACCTCACAGGGGACGGCGACGAGGACGAGGACGGGGACGACGGCGAGGGGGACGACGACGTCGACTACGACGAGTACAACGAGGACGACGGTGGCGCCGACGACAAGGACCACGACGAGGTCAACGACGCCGACGAGGACGCCGCCGACGAGGACAAACACGAGGACGACGCGGAAGAGGGAGACACGGGATATGACTACAATGGAGGAGGAGGAGGTCGGGTCGGAACTGGCCTCTGAACGTGCAGCCCCGCCAGGGCAACAAAGCTCGAGGCTCAGCCCGTCGGGGGCTGCACCTGCCCAGCCCGTGCACCGAGGGGCTGCCCCGGGGCTCTGGAATCCCCATGGCGCCGCGACACGCGGGCCGCCTCTCGGCTAGAGGAGGAGGTCACCGAAGCCTGGCGTACTCCGCCGAGGAAACGAGGGAGCCACGGATTGGAAAGGGAAAGCGCAGATGCCCGTGGCCACGATGGGTGTCACCGCTCAGGGAGACCCCTGTGCGCGGATTCGGGAGCGGCCAAGAGGGGGGTGTCCAAGAGGGGGGGGTGCAAATCATGACCGGCGGCATGTGCGCGGCCCAGCGGGGGGGCCAGGGACGTAATGAAACAAGAAGAGGCGCCATGAAATCAGGGGAAATATCATGGCCCCCGCCATGATATCCACCCCCCCCTAGTCATCAGCCCCCTCTTTTCCGCCCCCGACGGATGGCAGCTGGCCTTACGATTATCAAGGCCCGTGGCTTGTCCCACAAGAAGGTTAAAGACAATCGGCTTGTGGCCCTCTGCGGGTTCCCGGAACCTCCAGCAGCCTCGGGCGGGGCGTCTCTAGAGACCTGCACATGGCGCCCGGAGACCTCCCCTTCCTCCTCCTCCCCTTCCTCCTCCTCCTCCTCTTCCTCCTCCTCCTCCTCCTCCTCCTCCTCCTCCCCCTCCTCCTCCTCCCTCCCTTTCTCCTCCTCCTCCTCCTCCTCTTCCTCCCCCCCCGCCCCCCTGGGGGAGGTTCCAAGCTCCGAGGCCGGAGCTGGAAGCTAGCATAGACGATAAAAGCGGGGGTGCCTCAATCATGCAGCTCTCGGCGGGCAAGCTGGATGCGCTCGCGCAACATCAGACGTCCTATGCCTCCCTGGCACCTCCTTGAGTTGCCCCTGTGCTCCGTGTATGACATGGCAAATCTTTTGCTTGCTGCTGCAGCTGCAATTGTAAAGGATTTGGAATTGTACTGCTTCGAACTGGAACCACAATTCTAAGGCTCAATTCACGGAAATGGGGTTGGAGACTCGGTCAGCTGTCGCACGAGAGAGGGCCCAGTCAGATACTGTACCTCCAGCTATAGCGATCGATTTGTTCGAAGGGCGAGGCCGACATTGCCTCGACGCTCCCATCGAAAGACAAAGTACATGTATTGCTGGTCGTCCTTCGTCCTGGCGACGTGTTCTTGCAGGCAGGCCATCTCTTTCTCCGACCCTGAGGCGTGGTAGCGCAGGGGCTATGTCATATGCTGCCCAGAGGTGTGCCCGA
>CAUYUJ010014717.1:371971-382095 GCA_963575745.1 Prorocentrum cordatum
CCCACAGCCATTTCTTCCGGGCGTGCTCTTCGACCCAGTCTCTCACTCCAGCCTCCCGCGCTTTCGCACGAGCTTTCCATGTTGCGCGTTGAAGCCACTCGATCCAAGGCGCGTCGGGGGCGCGCCTGCAGCCTAGGATCCGCCGGAGCATGTTGTTTTGAACTGTTCGCAACCGCTGCGTTTCCTCCACTCGCGGCGTCCAGGAATGAGATCCATAGAGTACTGCGCTGCCCACCGTGGCGTCAAACAGGCGCAGGCGTTTGTTGACCGAGACATTCGCGTTGAGCAACCGGCGCTTCAAAGCCCAGAACTTTCGCCACCCCACTGCCAGCCGGTGATCGATCTCAGGCTTGGTTGGGTCTGTGAGTGACACCGATGTGCCTAGCACCTCCAGGCACTCTGACTCCTCTAATACTTGCAGAGAAAAGCCATCTTCTAAAACAACGTCCCCCCTTCTCGTCCATGCCGGGATATTCGTCTGTGCTTTGCATTTACGGGGGTGTAAGCGCAAACCACGAAGCAGCAGCAGACGTCGTAGCTCCAACACCATCCTCCTGAGCGAAAGCCAAGACCGCGCCACCAAAGTAACATCGTCTGCGAAGGCGACGTGGGTAAGCCGCTTGCCGTCCAATCCCCGCCCGACTTCTGTGCCGTATCCTCTTCGTTGCCACGTTGCCTGCGCTTCTGCCAACACCTGCGCCATCACGAGGTTGAACAATACCGGCGAGAGCGGGTCGCCCTGACGCACGCCGCGTTGAACTTGAAATCGTCGACTCTCCACGCCTGGCCACAGCTGTGCGTGCGCCTCCATGCCCCGGTAAAGCTTTCGCAGGACCTTCACGACAGAGACGTCAATGTTGGAAGACAGCAGAGAATCGAACAACTCGTCGTGATGCACCTTGTCAAACGCCTTCTCCACGTCCAGCGCCGCCAACCATAGATCTTCTCCCCATTCGGCAGATTTTTCAACCACCATGCGCAGCACGTGCACCGCGTCATCGCAACCACGCCCAGTGCGGAAACCATATTGCTCCTCTTGAAACCTGTTCTCCACAGCTGCTTGTATACGGAAATATAAAACAGTGCTGGATAACTTTGCCATGACAGGTCTAATGGAGATCGGCCTATAGTTTTTGAGCTCCGAGCGCTCTCCTTTCTTAAATATCACTGACAAGCGGGCAGTTTTCCATTCCTGTGGAGGCTCCATGCGCCCCGAAATAATATCAGAGAAGTATTCCGCAATAGTCTCCAGAAGCTCGGTGTGTCCTGTCTGTAGCATCTCGGACACCAGGCCGTCGTCTGCGCAAGTTCGTCCTTTTTTCATCGTGCATAGGCCGGTTGTGAGCTCTCCTACGGTCATCCGGGGTACTATGCCATCCAACTCCTGCTCCTCCAAGTCCTCCGCGCGAGTGTCCTTGTACAGAGCCTCGTAAAAATCAGCAAATGCATCAGCGATCCCTCCACTGTCTGTAACTCGCACCCCTTCGCTGTCTGTGACTGCTGCGATCCTTTCAGTGCCCCCATGTCTCTGCTGTACTCTTTGCAATGCTCGGATGCCTTTGCCCTTCTCTGCCAAATCATCAATTTCCCTTCCCTGTCGTACCCGTCGCTGTCGTCGCAAAGCCCTCCAAAGTTTCTTCGAAAGCTCCTGCCGCGTTGCCGGGCACGTCGCCGCCCGCCTTTCGGAGAACAACTGCTGCACCTCCTCGGACTGGACACGTGGAGGGCTGCTGTTGCAGGAACGACTTGTCCGCGCGGCCGTCACCACCAAACCGTTCACATCTGTAAGGTCGGAGTGTCCTTCTGAGAGGGCCTTCGTCAGCAAGTCGTGGTAATTGGTCGGGTTGCCGTCGTCATCCAGCTCCGGCGCCCATCCCCTCATCCTTCGTTCCCGTACTGCTCTCTGTGGTGGTGTGTATTTGCACGCTACTTCAGCGAAGATCGCCCTATGATCAGATTTGCCCTCCAACTGTCTCCAAACACCCACGTCCTGTACAAGCTCGGCGTGCGCAGAGTCGACTAGCAAATAATCGATTTGTCGCAATTCCCCAGTGCTCCATAGTTTGTGCGTCCATGTGTTTTCCCATTCCCGTTCAAACAAACCTGCCGCTGAAATACAACGAACACCATGTAACCAATGACTGAATAGATGCCCTCGCTCATTCCTGCCCCCGTGCCCAAAAGGTCCTATTACCTGGGGGTCGTCGTATGCTTGTCGTTTCCCAAGCACTGCGTTCGCGCTAATGCCTGTCACTACCCTCCTCCCCGCCCCACGTGCGCCGAATACGGCTTTCTCCAATTCAGCCAAGCCCTCCTCGAACTCCTCTTCCGTAGCTCGGGAATGGCGCAAGTGGGAAGACACAAAACGAATACACGTACCGGGCAAATCGACATCGACGTAACATAGCGTAGCCGTAGGGGCATTAAAACGTGTTTCAGCACCCTGCTGTACCCAACGCTTGTGCAATAAAACGCCCACGCTTCTCTTAGTGGAGGCCTCCTTCGAAGAAAACCACAGGTGACCTGATCCCAAAACCTTTTCCGTTGGATGCTCCGCGCGAGGCCCCTCCTAGTATAGAAGAATATCCCACGCCGGACCCTCGTCGAGCATATCAGCAACATCCTGTATGCACCCCTCCTCCATACCACGCGCATTCCATGAAAGAGTAACGAAACAATCATGTACTGGTATGTCGCCATGACCCATCCCCCTCCCGCTCTCTGAAGCGTCAGCCTGGCCAAGAGTCCCAAGCTTCATCCTTCCAGCGCGTTGGAGTAGCGTCACCGGTGCGTCCCCGCACATTGGCATATGCTCCTCTGCCTCCTCCCTGGGACCCCCCTGTCCCTACCTCCACCTCCACGTTCTCCTCCTCCTACTCTGTGGCGTAGAGCTTTTCGAAATGGTCCTTCCAGGCAATACCCGCCCCAACCAAATCCATCTTGCCATCTACCCATGCTGCCACCCGCTCATCTTTGAACCACACAATGCCCTTGAGGTAATTGGTGTCGATGTTGGTTTTCACCGTAGCCCCATTGCCCCCGTTGACCTCGATGATCGTCCTCACCACCTTCCGGACCGCCCGCTCACGTTTTGCATCCTCCGATGTCGGGTCCCTGTACTTGGAGTCCGTGTTGCAGTATATGTTCTGGCCCTTGTATTTGTGAACATGTTGGCCCGCCTTCTTGCCCATGTAATTCCACATAGCCTCGGATGTTTTAAACCGTGCCCCACCACGCTCCGCAAATTTCTTCCCATAAGCGAAAAGCTCCTCTACGTCCTCCCTGGCCTCGGCGAGCACGCCTTCCATGAACTTCACGATATCCTGCGCCTTGCTGTCCTCAGGGAAGCGCCCGAAGTTCACGGTGCGACCCAACTTCTCCTCCTCCCCCTCTGTCTTACCCTTCCCTTTGCCCTTAGCCTGGCCACCGACTCCCGTCGTCGAAAGCCCTTTCCCGGTAAGAATTTCCTCCTTGATGATGCCTTTTACCAACTTGGGTAGATCATCCCGTAGTGTGGAAACCTCCTGCTTGATCATATCCGCTGTCTCCATGGCCAAATCCGCCGTGACTTTAGCCTGCTTAGCGGTATTGGCCGCTTCGCCCATGTCTGACTTTACCTCCTGCATGTCCTTCTTCATACCTTTCATCATAGTCATCATCTTCTTCATCATGCCGACCATCGCCTTAGGCCCCTCACCCGCATCGTCGTCGTTGAGGTCGTCGTCATCGTCGATGCTCATCTTCTCCTCGTCCTTCCCGGTCTTGGCCTTCTTTTCCTCTGGAGTCTCCCCCGTGTGGTCGTTATTCTTCCTCGTCGCCATCGTGTATAATAAAGCCCGCTAAAACCTTGATGCTGGAGGGCGCCACCCCAGTCAACCAAAGAGTATGAGCAGATCGTGTGTCGAGATCGCCTCACAGGAACGGAAGCTGGCTTGAGACAAGACAAGCGCTCTTGAGCCAAAATGACTTGAGCCAACGAGGATCAGAAGGACGAGGAGGAGGAAGAGGAACGCGAGAGATTATGATGCAGGTCAAGATGAAGACTAAGACGAAAACAATGACGATGACGATGATGCTGGTGATGATGATGATGACGACGATGACGATGGCGACGACGATGATGGGTGTGAGGATGATAAAGAGGGCGATGCTGACGATGATGATCATGATGGTGGTGATGACGATGATGATGATCATCATGATGGTGAACACGATGAGGAGGAAGACGAGGACGAGTGGAGGAATTAGATCATGCACAAGAGTGGAGGCCTGTGGGAGGAAGCGGAGAAGGAGAAGGCGGAGGAGGAGGATGACGCCGACGTTCCCTCAGAAGCCCTCTCCCTCGGACTTCCCCTCCCCCTCTGTCTCCGGTTCCTCTCCAATGCGCCGCAGGTGGGCGCCGCGTCTCGCGCGCTCGCGCGGGCGGCAGCTGCGCCGAGCCACGAGGAGGAGGAGGAGGAGGAGGAAGAGGAGGTGGAGGAGCAGGGATGAGCAGGGAGGGGGAAGAGGAGCAAAGGTGCTTTGCGAACGTTGAAATGGCACAACAAAGGATAGGGAGCAGACCCCACAAGAGTATACTTGCATCAGCAACAAGATGAAGCCAATAGATGACATACAGCTCGGCCCGTGTCCGCTGCTCTACGATGCCCATGACAATCTTGGGAACTGGGCCCCTTTGAAGGCACCTGTACCTGTGCCCGACAAAATCGTTGGGGATTTTGGGAGAGTCGCGCTCAAGCAGATGGGGCGCTTGATCTACCTGGTTTTCTTGAAGGTTGCGGCGCACCAGATTGAGCCTTTACATTTCAAGACGGGTTGGGGTACCTATTTCTACAAGGGGAAAGGGCCGGTAGACATGCTTCCCTCCCAAAGGAACAACGGAATGTGCTCTTAGGAAGCGCGGTCTCCAAACTTTTTCACACAAGCCTGCGGCAAGTAGGCGCCATGTTCACATGCGCCTCACTTCTTGCCACGCAGTGTGGACGCTTGCCTGCGAAACGACAAAAAGGGAGGGCCTCGATGCAACCGCCATACTTCTCGATCTCTTCTCTCTCCGTGCACTCCGCTCAAGCAACTGGCTGTACCGCTGCCGCTTGAGCAGGAGAGGCTTGAGGAGGCCCTAGAGATCATGGAGATTTCGGCTTTCGCGCAGGCAGGAATCAGGCAACAACAAGGAGAACAGGCGCCTTGGGACGTCTCGGGGGCCCCTGAGCACCTTCTGGCGCTATTCAAAGACAGCCGGTCAGGTAGCTTCTGGCGCATCAGTGGAGCTAGCAGGCACGCTTGTCCTGCGCGAGGCTCCAGGCCTGGCACGGCTCCAGCAACCGATGCGTTTAACAATATGTTCTGGATTGTCCAAAGAGACATGGGAACTCAGACCGAACAGCTTGGTTTGTTCTGGGCGCCACCTCTGGCGCCCCCGCGTTGTGCCACACCACAAGGTGACCGCAACATCCATGCCAACACATCTTACGTGGATGACCTTACTGTGCGCACGGCTGACACGGCCTGCCAGACTGCGCATCAGATGCAACCGCTGGCCGACATCATCCACGCATCATGTACTTCTCGGGCCTGTTAATCAATCCCACCAGCCCTCTGGGCGTAGGTGGTCTAGAGCAGATCCTCTTCCACCCCTCCCTCTTCCCCCTTGGGGAGGGGTTTACCCCTCCCCCTACCCCCTCCCCTGGACCTGGACGGGGGGGGCCGCGGGTAGTTAGAGCGTCCCAGATGGCCCAAGACGGCTCCAAGAGCGCCTCAGAGAACCCAAGATGAGCTCCAAGATGGCTCAAGATAGCGCAAGATCGCTCGAGATGGCTCCTAAGATGGTTCCAAGAAGCCCAAAGACGGCCCCAAGATAACTCCAAGTGGCCAAACAGCTCCCCAAGGAGGCCCCGAAGAGGCCAAAATCGTCCCAAAACCTAAGGAAAATCAATGATTTTTGCTTTCTCGCCTTTTCGCTTCCGATGGCCATCCGAGGCCTGGAGATGGTTCCAAGATGGCCCAAGAGGGCCCCAAGAGAGCCCCAAAAGAGCCCCAAGACGGCCCCAAGAGCGCCCAAGAGCACTCCAAGAGCGTTCCAAGAGGGGTCCAAGAGGCGATTTTAGGGGCTTCCGAGGGGGGGCGCTAATTGAACCCCCCCTCTTGTTTGATCGATCTCCTCCAAGATGGCCCCAAGAAGCGCCCAGGAAGCCCCAAGAGGTCCCAAGATGGCCCCAAAATGGCCCCAAGAGGCCCCCAAGAGGCCCCCCGGAGGCCCCCAAGAGACCCCCAAGAGGCCCCAAGAGCCCCCCCAGATGCACCCAAGATGCTCCAAGAGGCCTCGGCGAGAATGCCTAATCATTGATTCTACACAGGTTTTAGCCACATGGAGGCCTCTTGGGGGGGGGCACGGATTAAGATGACTCCAAGAGCGTCTGGGAGAGCCCAAAATGACCTCCAAGATGGCTCAAGATATCCCAAGATGTCTCATAATGGCTTCCTCTGTGTGCTGCCCACTTCTCTGATCGAGGCAATTCCTCTGGGCATCGTTTCTGGATGGGCTGGTGGGGATTCGCGAAGCGACAACAATTTCCGAAAGGAGGTGGTGTTTTGGGCGTTGTGTGGGACCGGTACAAGCGCAAATGAAATTTCAGCACTCGGAGCAGGAGGCCAGGATGGAGAGCCTCAAGCTTGACTGCTATCTCCCTGTGGCTCGGGCGCAAAAACTCCGAGGGTCCAAGGTTGCAGACAACGGTAGCATGGGGGAGGAGATCGCTACCGTAAGCCGCCAAGACGGCGATCAAGCCGATCAAGAAAACCGTGACACCACCCCCCGTTTTTGAGCTAAAGCACAACATCAGATTTTGTGAAACCTACGCTGGGTCCAAGTTGCTTTTCGGTGCTGCCACTTGGGACCCCCCGTGATCCTGCTGGCTCTTCCCAGAGCCGCTCTCAATAAAAATGGGTCAGCTCAGGACCTGGGCATGCTTTCGGGACGGAAATTCTGTCTAAACTATCCCGGCGGTGCGACCCCACACGATAATCTATTTAGATTGTCCTTCGCTTTTTCCTCTTCGCCCTGGCCGAACCCCTCCGTTTCGCCCTCTGTTGCGCATCGTCCTCCTCGTCATCCTTGTCTTCCTCGTCCTGCGTCTCCTCCTCCTGCTCGCCCTCCTGGTTCCATTTACCCTCTTCCTTTTCGTCCTTCCTCCTCCTCCTCCTCCTCCTCCTCCATCTCCTCCTCCTCCTCCTCCTCCTCCTTCTCCCCCCCCCACATCTCCATCCCGCCTGTTTTCCTCATGCACCTCTCTTTCCTCCTGGCAGGGGGGCGCATGCCGATTTTCCTCGGCGCCCTCGCCGCCGCGCCCGGCAAGGGGGCGTTTTCCGATGGCAAAATCGCGAAGCTGTCGGGGCAACGGCCGTTGGGACAACTCCGCGAGCCGCTGGGGCGCGAGAGCAAGCCGGTGGAGCCGAAAAGTGACGACAGTTACACATTTCCGATGACTCGCTCGGATTGCCAACATGAAGTGCGGACCCCATAGTGAAGGGGCTCTCGCCTGAGACTTCCTCTCAATTCACTCACAGACGAAGTTCCCGCCGGAGACTTTCACCATATTCAATCCAGAGGAGCCGAAACATGACGACGGTTACAAGATTTCGATGACCCGCTCGGATTACGAACGTGACGTGCGGACCTCATAGGGGGGGGCTCTCGCCTGAGACTTCCTTGCAATTCACTCACAGACGAAGCTCCCGCCTGAGACCTCCTCCATATTCAGTCCAGAGGAGCCCAATAATGACGACGGTTACAGGATCCCGATGACCCACTCGGATTACCAACATGAGATGCGGACCCCATAGGGAGGGGGATCTCGCCTGAGACTTCCTCGCAATTCACTCACTGACGAGGCTCCCGCCTGAGACTTCCGCCATATTCAGTCCAGACGAGCCGAATAATGACGAAGTTACAGGATCCTGGTCACCCGCTCGGATTACTAACAGGAAGTGCGGACCCCATAGGGAGGGGGCTCTCCCCGCAGACTTCCTCGCAATTCGCTCACAAACGAAGCTCCTGCAAGAGACTTCCCCCATATTTAATCCAGAGGAGCCGAAAAGTGACGACAGACGATAGTTACAGGATTCTGATGCCCCGCTCGAAATACCAACATGAAGTGCGGATCTCAAAAGGGAGGGGGCTCCCGCTCGAGACTTCTTCGCCATTCACTCTCAGACGAGGCCCCTCTTGGTCGATGATCATGATGGAATGGTGATCGTGATGACGATGGTGATATGCGCCGGTGAACCTGACGACGATTATGCGGATGCCCGATGATCAGGATGGAATCATGACATGATGAGTGGGTGATGGGAAAAAGTGAATGAGTGAGAGACTGAGTGGATGATGGTGAGCGAAGATGTAGTGGGATGACAGATGATGCTGGTTGTGATGATTGAGGTGAAGCTGATGACGATGATGCTGATGATGTTGATGTTGATGATAATGCTCCTTATGTTGATGGTGATGGTGAGTGTGCGTGGGGAAGATAGGGGGTGAGGAGCAGGAGGACGGCGCGGGGTGTCCAGAGAAAGCAAGAACCTCACATAGAGGGGGGAAATATATCGACTTCCCATCGGAGTTGCCTTGGCAAGTGCCCAACTCTGACTTCTGTCCAGGATCTTGAAGGGTGCCCCCCCATGACAAGGATGCTGATCGACACTCTCTGGGGGTAAGGATGGTCCAAGCTGATAGCCAGTGACCTTGGATGGCTTCACAATGCGCTAGCTAACGAATCCACAAACGTGCAGGATTTGACGGACCATGATTTCATTGAACTTGATCGAGGCAAGCGGAATGAGTTTCTCAAGCTCATCTTCAGAACCTAAGTCATCACTATGATGCCTCACTTTGGCGAAAAGAATTAGAAGAGGGCTCTTGGGCACGGGCTTAGGTAAAAGGTACGAGCTCCTCTCAAAAGAACTTAAGGAGCTTAGGCCTATCGGTTATGGCGTCAACACAGGTGGTGACTGCGGCAAGGTTGGTTTTAATCTCGAGGCTTTGCCTAGTCCGCCGAATCCTGGCCGTTTCGTCTGCTACGAGTGTGGACATTGTGCTGTCAGCGCGCGTGCTCTCAAGGCGCACAAGACTAAAATGCACACATCGAACTCGAATCCTGAGACTTCTGTGACTGGCTCATTGTGCCCCAAAGCTTGGCCGTGCAGAGGTGCCTGGCACAGCTCATGCCTCAGACATTCCAGTGAGGAGCTAGAGCTTGCGATCACTGAAAGAAACATGGAGGCCAACAATAACAAACACGAACACAAGCCTGCGTAGTTGCTTTAAGACCGTCAAGCAATTCCTGCCCCCCCTGTTGAAGCAAAACTCTCAGAGATCCCACGTCCTTGGTGGATGCTGAAATTGGCCTTGAGGGACCTCGGCGCGGACCCGAGTTGGGGCCCGCGTTCGGTGGTGGGGTCTTATCTCTTCTCGGGCCGCCTGAAAGGAGCCTGGGTGACTTGCACCATTGCATGGGGGCGGTGTTAGGACATGATGGTTGCAACGTTCGTGTCGTGTCCGCCTCAATGACCATGGCACCCCCGACCCTGGGGGCTTGGCCAAGGTGGTTGCGAGCTGGATGGATCCGCAGTGACGGGCTGTTTCACGAACTCTGCACTGTTTGGCGCCCAAGGGCGGGCAAAAAAAGAAGTTCGCCCGACAGACGGTGGGGCGAACTTGCACTCGGTGAGACTCTCGATGATAACATCCGATCGGTAAATCGGCAAATTCAAGCTGCCATTTACGTCTTAACAAATGTCGGAAATACGTCATCCCTTGCTTCTCTCTGCTTGCGAGCGCCTGCGAAACACGTGATGTTGATCTGAATCTTCTTTCTGAGTTAGGTATTATTCTCAACGTCGGGAGATGTTTTCACAATTTCAGACTCGACGTGTGTGTGTGTGTGTGTGTGTGCGTGTGCGTGTGTGTGCGTGTGCGTGTGCGTGTGGGTTCGTGTGTGAGTGTGTGCGTGCGTGCGTGTGTGCGTGTGTGCGTGTGGGCGTGCGGGCGTGTGGGCGTGTGGGCGTGTGGGCGCGTGGGCGTGTGGGGGTGTGGGCGTGTGGGCGTGTGGGCGTGTAGGGGTGTGGGG
>CAUYUJ010014718.1:0-30000 GCA_963575745.1 Prorocentrum cordatum
GCCCAGGCGGCCAGGTCGAGCAGGCGGGTTGCCGAAGCGTGAGCATCGATCGCGAGGAAGTCTCGAGCGATAGCGCGATTCCCAAATCAATCGTGAGAAAGGCCAGAGCAACAGCATCATTCCTAAGGGTTGGAGGCGCGACGCTTCAATAAATTGCGAGGAAGTCCCACGCGAGAGCGCGATCCCTGCATAAAGTATGAGGAATGCCCGAGCGAAAGCGCGGATTTGAAATAAATTGCGAGGAAGTATCAAGCAGGAGCCGCTGTTGTTGTAACTCAGGGGCTAGGGGGCCCAGTTTGTTGGCACCTCGCTTCCCCTTCTAATATGATGGTTACCAAAGGGGGATGATTATCCAAGGGGGATCTACCATATTCTTTAGAAATGGGAATTCAACAACAACAACAACCACAACAACAACAACAACAACAACAACAACAACAGCAGCAGCAACAACAACAACAACAATAACAACAACAGCAACGGCATCGACAACGACAACGACAACAGCAGCAACAACAACAAAAACAACCACGACAATAGCAGCAACAACAGCAACAACAGCAACAACAGCAACAACAGCAACAACCATTTTAAGACGGTTCGCTCTTATACGCGTGCGTGGCAATCAACATGTGTTTCCAAAACCCTGGACACTCGCCCTCTTCGTCCTCGACCGTACCCCCTTGGGGTACATATCTTTGTGTATTCCGTGCAGCCCCTAAGGCGGGGGAAGAGAGGACTGATGGAAGGAAGGGACAAGGGGGAGCGAGGAGGATAGAGCACTTCAGGAGGGGGGGCTAGGAACAGAAAACATGTGGCAGAACCACACGAGCAGATCGGGGGGGTAGACCGTAACTGGCGGGTCGGGAAGGCGGAAAAATCAGGCCGGAGCCGTTGTCGCTGTAACTCGGGGGCTACGGGACCAGTTTGGTGACACCTCGCTTTCCCTGGTAAAAACCAGGGTGCGAGCCCCGGGAGAAGCACGGTAATCAAAAAACTAGAATGGTTACCAGGCAGAGGGGATCAACAATAGTTAATGAGACCAGAGGAAAACCACGATAAGAATATTTTCAAGGCTATAGGGTAATGGGGCTATAGGGCTATAGGGATATAAGGCTATGGGGCTATAGGGCTATAGGGCTATAGAGCTATAGGGCTATAGGGCTACGGGGCTGTAGGGCTATAGGGCTATAGGGCTATAGGGCTATAGGGCTATAGGGCTATAAGGTTATAGGGCTATCAGGGCTATAGGGCTATAGGGCTATAGGGCTACGGGGCTATAGGGCTATAGGCTAGGGCTATAGGGCTATAGGGCTATGGGGCTATAGGGCTATAGGGCTATAGGGCTATAGGACTATGAAGCTATAAGGCTATAGGGCTATAGGGCTATAGGGCTACTGGGCACCTGGGCACCCAAGCACCTGGGAACCCGGGCACCCGGGCACCCGGGCCGGCCACCGAAATCGGCGACGAACCTCACCTAACCATATGAATCCGCTAGGACCCCGACAGAGGCAAGCTCTGATTGGGGAATCCTTAGAAATGAGACTCCACCAACAATCATTTTAAGACTGCTCGCTCCTATCTGGTCGCGTGTATCCCAAACCCTCGGTACCCGCCCTCTTTGTCTTCGATCGCATTCCCTTGGGGGTATATGATCCTTACCTGCCACGTGTATTTAGCGCAGCCCCTAAGGTAGGGGAAGAGGACGAATGGATAGGGGAGGGAAGAACATGGAGGACGAGAGATATTAGCAGGAGGGGGCTAGGAGCAGAAAACATGTGGCAGAACCACACGAGCAGATCGGGAGGGTAGACCGCAACGGGCGGGTCGGGAAAGCGCAAACATCTGGCGGGAGCCGTGGTTGTTGTAACTCGGGGGCTACGGGCCCAGCTTGGTGACACTCGATTTCCCTAGTAAAAAACCGGGTGCGAGCCCCGGGAAAAGCACTGAAATCGAAAAACTATAATGGTTACCGGGCAGAGGGGATCAACAATAATGATTACTTAGAAGTGTCACTCCACCAACAATCATTTTAGGACTGCTCGCTCCTATCTGCTCGCGTATATCCCAAACCCTTGGTACCCGCTCTCTTCGTCTTCGATCGCACCCCCTTGGGGGTATATCTTCTTTACCTGCCACGTGTATTTAGCGCAGCCCCTAGAACATGGGAAGAGAGGACGGATGGATGGGAGAGGGAGAAACATGGAGGACGAGAGAGATTGGCAGGAGAAAGGCTAGGAGCAGAAAGCATGTGGCAGAACCAGACGTGCAGATCGGGAGGGTAGACCCTGACGGGCGGGTCTGGAAGGCGGGCCCAAACGGCCAGGTCGAGCAGGCGAGCTGCTGAAGCGTGAGTCCTGCATGAACCGCGAGGAACTCTCGAGCGATAGCGCGATACTCAAGTAAATCGTTGAGAAGGGCCAGAGCGAGAGCAAGGGCGCGGCGTCTACATTACATTGCATTACATTCAAATTGCACTACACTGCGTTACACTACACTACATTACGTTGCAGTACATTACACGGCATGAGATTACACTACACTACACTACACTACCTTACAGTACATTACATGGCACTGCATTACACTAAGTTACATTACATGTCACTGCATTACACTACATTACGTCACATTACACTGCATTAAACAGCATCACATTGCAGTACACTACAATGCATTACATCACAAAACATTACATTACACCATGTTACGCGGCCATGCATTAGATTACCTTACCTTACCTTAAAATACATTACCTTGCATTACAGTACAGTCGGCGCGTATGCTAAGGATGCGCGATAAGGATGCAAGGGCCTTGGGCGCCCATTTCGGAGCTTTTCGAGTGGGGCGCGGCCAACGAAAGTGGCCAAGGATGGACCGAGGAGGCAAGGATGCGAGGGTACAAGTGGGAAGGTTGCCCATCATTACTATGCGGGTCAACTGTGCATTACATTGCATTACTTGCATTACATACATCTAGACATACATACATACATGCGTGCATGCATGCGTAACTCATGTAACAGTACAGTACGCTGCAACACAGCTCCGTACAGCACAGTACAATACATCACATCACATTCGAGGACAACCATATCAGTGTGAGGGGGCCGAACGGTCATTCATTGTCCCTGCCCTGGGTGCGTGGCTGAAATGAGAGTCCGTGGTAAGGATTCTGCTTGTTGAATTGCTGTTGTTGGTGTTGTTGTTTTTGTTTGTTGTTGTTGTCGTCCCTCCCGCGACCCCCCCGGCGACCCACCCCGCGACCCACCCCGCGACCCACACGACCCGCGACCCAACCCGCGACCCACCCGCGACCCACCCCGCGACCCACCCGCGACCCACCCGCGACCCATCCGCGACCCACCCCGCGACCCACCCGACACCCACCCCGCGACCCTTCCGCGACTCACACGCGACGCACCCGCGACCCACTTGCGACCCACCCGCGACCCACCCCGCGACCCAATCGCGACCCACCCGCGACCCACCCGCGACCCACCCGCGACCGATCCACATTGGTTTGAAGAAAAAAGCGGCGCCTACGGTGGGCTTCTCCAGAGTCTCGCAGACTGCCAACGTCCCCACCGCCCCCTCACTCTTATCCGCATCTGCGGGGTGCTACGTATCTAAACATACATGAATACAGACGTACCTACATACATGCCTACATGCATGCATGCATACATGCATACGTGCATACCTTGCATTACATTGCACTACACTGCATCACAATACATTACATATCATTGCGTTACAGTGTATTGTATCACATTACACTACACTGCACTACACTACCCGACCCTATATTGCATGACACTACAACACACTACACTACATTACATTACATTACAGCGCACGGCATTACAGTACATTACTTGGCACGGCATTACAATGTATTACACTACACTACAGCGCATTACCTTTGAATTACATTACATTGCACTACATCGCCTTACATTCCATTGCACGACATGGCATGGCATGCCATGACATGACATGACATTACAGTACATTGCATACAAATATACATATACGTGTGTACCCGGACATAGCGCGGATCATATGCCAAGCGGCGCTATGCTGCACAACGCTGCGCCGAGCTGTGATGGCCTGCCGTGCAGGCTAGGGTTACCATCACTGTCCAGTGGAAGATGTCTGCGCTTGTGCTTGTGCTATGTTCCTGTGGACGCTGTGCTTCGCCATGCTCCGTCCCACTGTGTCTGTCGTAGTACGCTGAATGGCTATGCTTTGCTAGATGTGTAACGCAGTCTGCGTATCACGCGACTGGGACGGGTCAACTGTTCCCATTGACGCCGGGCCTGCTCAAACAGACCCCGGATTGCGGTTTGACGGCTTCCCACTCTTTGTTCCACTGCATGCTCCCCCACTTCCGTGGTCAATGCAACTTGCCTGGGCATCGTTGCTGGATGGGCTAGTGGGGATACCCGAAGCGACAAGGATTGAAGCGTGTCGGCGATGGCGACGATGACGATGATGAGATTGACCGTGGTGATAGACCATGCTGGACAGCAACATACTAGACTGGACCTGGCAAGGCAAGCGCGCTGAGGTATCGCAAACCCGCCAACTACTCGTAGCTCGCTCCGCTGAGCACGGCTTTCGCCTTGCCCAGCGCATCGATCTCCCCGCTGCGCGCGTCCTGGCGCACCGTGTAGTACTTCAGGAGCCAGTCGCACTCCGCGTGGAGGCCACCCAAGAACTTGTCCGTGGCCATCAGCTCCGCCGCCGTAGATTTCTTGGTAGCCTTGAGCACCTCTAAATCGGCAGCGTTGTCGGCCTTGGCTGCGCCCTTGTCCTGGAGTGACTTGGACAGCCCCACGCGCTCGGCCTTCGCATCGGCTACAGTCTTGTCATACTCCTCCTGCGAGTTCTTCTCTTCGGTTGAGGCCTCCGTGAGCTCGGTGTCAAGATCCTTCACCAGCAAATCTATCATGGCGATAACGCCGCTGCTCTCTTCCGTCTTTGTGGCGTACGCACCCCAAGTCTCTGGCGGCGGCTCCACTGTGCTCCTGCGCTGCACGTGCTCCGAAATCTGCACGAAGGACATGTCCCTCTCGATGGCGCCCTGCTCTGACAGCTCCACCTTAGCAGGAGGGTTATACAACTTGGGATTGTCCACCAGCCCCTTGCGGGGCACAACAGGCTGACAGGGGCAGGGTTCGTAGCATCTAGCTTGTGCGTGTTAGCGTTCCTCCCCTGTTTCTGGTCGCCGTGGAGGAGCAATATCATTCAGCCTCCTGCAACTTAGCCACCACGCAGTTAAGATAACGCTCCCGTTCCTGCGAAACTTATCAAAAAGGAGACCACAACAAGAAGCCCGGCTCTGCGTTCTGAATCCATAAACAAAAATTCGCCAGCAGGGTGCGTTGTGCAATCTATGCGGAACAACATATGTGGTGCAATTAATCTCTGTTCGCACAGAGTTGTCCAGTCTACTGCTCGCGCAAATATCCCACCCACCCACCCGCAACTTGGTCTGCAAAATCTCTTAAGACCGTGACGGTGGGTACCGAATGGCCCTTGGCAGCGACAGCGACGCCGACGACGACAGCGACAACAACGACGACGACGCCGCCGACAACGACTACGACGACACCGACGACGTCTCCTACGACTTCGACGACGCCGACAACGACGACGACGACGACGACGACGACGACGACGACGACACCGACGACGACGACGCCGACGCGACGACGACGACGACGACGATGACAACGACGACGATGACGACGCCGACGACGACGACAACGACGACCCGACGAACGACGACGGACGACGCAACGATGCCGGCGACGACGATGACGACGACGACGACGACGGACGACGACGAGACGCGACGTCGACGTCGACGAAGACGACGACCACGACGCCGACGCCTACGACGACGACGACGAAGACGACGACGACGACGCCAACGAAGACGACGACGAGGGAGGAGGGAGGACGGACGCGGCGACACGACGACGACAACGACGACAACGACGATGGAGGAGGGAGGACGGAGACGACGCGAACGACGAAGAAGGAGGAAGGACGGCGACGCCGACGACGACAACGACGAGGGAGGAGGGAAGACGACGACGACGACGAAACGAGACCGACGACGACGACGACGACGACGGGACGACGACGGCGACGAAGTAGGAGGGACGACGACGAGACGCCGACGACGGACGACGACGACGACGAGGGAGGAGGAGGAAGGACGACCACGGCGACAACGACGACGGAAACGACCACGACGCCAAAGAGGACGACGACGACGAACACGAGGAAAGACAGAGACGACGTAGGCGACGACGACGACGACGCGGGAGGAGGGAGGACGGCGACGACGACGACGACGACGACGACGACGCAAGAGCGCGCGCGCACGTTTTTGTTGAAAGTCCGTGTTGCGAAACGTTGTGTTTTTGTAGGTTTTTTGGACACACGATGTTGAAATCCTTCCGAAGCCGATGGGTTTTGAAGGATTTCGGCATACGCGCGCGCGACGACGCGCGCGTCTGCACTTGGTCCCGTTTTTTGCAGAGGATTCTCGCAACGGCACACGCGCAAGGGCGTCCGACAGATTTCGACATGCGCGCGCGAAGCCCGTTTGGTAGCATGTTGTGAAAATATTGGAAAACCTATGGTTTTCTTAAGATTTCGCAAGAGCTCGCGCGGAAGCTTTTTTAGCAAATCAGTGTTGCGAAACCCTGTGTGTTTGTATGTCTTTTGGAAACTCGATTGCGAAATCCTTCTGGCACCGAAGGTTTTTGAAGGATTTCGGCATGCGCGCGCGACGGCGCGCGCGTGTGCACTTCGTCCAATTTTTTGCAAGGGATTTGTGAAAAAAAGTGCTATGCTAGAACAAAAGATGTCCCCGCGTATCGTTGTTTACAAGAGAACCTCAGGGGGGTCGATACCGGCCCCACGGGGATAGTGTAAATTCATATTTAGGATGGACATGTGGTCAGAATCATATAGGATTTCCATACCCGAAAGGGGGGAGTGATAACGCCGGGGGGGGGGGTGATCCTATTCTGATTTTAGAAGGGGGCCGTGTTTGCTGCGGGATATGTGTCGTGCAACCCATGTTCTGGAATATGTGTTGTGCAATCTCCGTGAAGCAATCTGCGTGGCGCAGCCTGTGTAGTGCCGCATGTGTGGCGCAAAACATGT
Organism: Prorocentrum cordatum; assembly: GCA_963575745.1. Lineage (NCBI taxonomy): Eukaryota > Dinophyceae > Prorocentrales > Prorocentraceae > Prorocentrum > Prorocentrum cordatum. The sequence goes on from CAUYUJ010014718.1 coordinate 7,195, forward strand.
GTATATATATGTATATTCATAGATATTCATATAAAGATACATACATACATACACACACATACATACATACATACATACATACATACATACATACATACATACATACATACATACATACATACATATATATATACAGATACACATACATATACATATACATATACATATACATATATATACACGAATATGTGTTTAGGTACTGGGCAATATATATATATATATATATATATATGTATAGATCGGAGGTGAGGGGGTGAGATCGAAGTGGAACGGAGAGCCCCCCTACCGGGAAACCGGTTTCGGTTTCGTGTTCGTGCGTGCCGTGCGTGCGGGCGAGGCGAAACTGCGTGGGCGGGCGAGAAGAAAGTCTCCTCCGGCTGAGGCGCGGCCAGACCAAATGTTTCCTTTCCGGGGGCCGGTGGAGCGCGGTGTCCTGCCGGTGCCCCGCCTCCGGCTGAGGCGCGGCCGGACCAAATGTTTCTTTTCCAGGGGCTGGTGGGGCGCGGTGTCCCGCCGGTGTCCCGCTGGTGTCCCGTCGGTGTCCGCCAGGGGGGGGGGTACGGATAACGCCAGGGGGGGGGGGTAGAGTCTATTCTCTTTTTAGAAAGGAGACATGATATGGCGCAGTATATGTGGTGCAATTGACCGCACCGCGCTTGACCACTCCATTGCTCGCGCGAACATCCCACCCACCCACCCGCAACTTGGTTCGCAAAATCTCTTAAGACCGTGACGGTGGGTACCAAATGGCACTTGCCAACGACAGCGACGCCGACGACGACAGCGACAACGACGACGACGACGCCGCCGACAACGACTACGACGACACCGACGACGCCTCCAACGACTTCGACGACGCCGACAACGACGACGACGACGACGACGACGACGACGACCACCGACGACGACGACGACGCGATGCCGACGCCGACGACGACGACACGACGACAAACGACGACGCCGACGACGACGACGACGACGTCGAACGGACGCCGACGACGACGACGACGACGACGACGACGCGACGGCGGCGACGACGACGACGCCGACAACGACGACGAAGACGACGACACGACGCCGACGCCGACGACGACGACGAAGACGACGACGACGTCGCCGACGACGACGACAACGACGACGCCGACGACGACGACGACGACGTCAACGACGCCGACGACGACGACGTCGACGACGACGGCGGCGACGACGACGACGCCGACAACGACGACGAAGACGACGACCACGACGCCGACGCCGACGACGACGACGACGAAGACGACGACGACGTCGCCAACGAAGACGACGACGAGGGAGGAGGGAGGACGACGACGGCGACAACGGCGACAACGACGACAACGACAGGGAGGAGGGAGGACGGCGACGACGCGAAAGACGATGAGGGAGGAAGGACGGCGACGCCGACGACGGCAACGACGAGGGAGGAGGGAAGACGACGACGACGACAACGACGACGACGACGACGACGACGACGACGACGACGGCGACGAAATAGGAGGAACGACGACGAGACGCCGACGACGGACGACGACGACGACGAGGGAGGAGGAGGAAGGACGACCACGGCGACAACGACGACGGAAACGACCACGACGCCAAAGAGGACGACGACGACGAACACGAGGAAAGACAGAGGACGACGTAGGCGACGACGACGACGACGACAACGACGCGGGAGGAGGGAGGACGGCGGCGACGACGACGACGACGACGACGACGCAAGAGCGCGCGCGCACGCTTTTGTTGAAAATCCGTGTTGCGAAACCTTGGGTTTTTGTAGGTTTTTTGGACGCGCGATTTCGAAATCCTTCCGAAACCGATGGGTTTTGAAGGATTTCGGCGTACGCGCGCGACCACGCGCGCGTCTGCACTTCGCCCCATGTTTTGCAGAGGATTCTCGCGACGGCACACGCGCAAGGGCGTTCGACAGATTTCGACATGCGCGCGCGCGAAGCCCGTTTGGTAGCATGTTGTGAAAATCTTGAAAACCGATGGTTTTCTTAAGATTTTGCAAGAGCTCGCGCGGAAGCTTTTTTAGCAAATCAATGTTGCAAAACCATGTGTTTTGTTTGTTTTTTGGAAACTCGATTGCGAAATCCTTCCGGCACCGAAGGTTTTTGAAGGATTTCGGCATGCGCGCGCGACGACGCGCGCATGTGCACTTCGTCTCATTTGTTGCAACGGATTCGTGAAAAAATGCTATGTTAGAACCAAAAATGTCACCGCATAGTGTTTATATATATAAGAAAAAAGAAAAAACAAAACAAAAAAAATGACCCTCAAGGGGGGGAAACCAGCCTGCCTGGGATGGTACGATTTCATATTTAGGATGGACGAGTGTGCAGAATATATATGAAACTATACGATCCCAGGGAGAAGCGTTAAGTCCGGGGGGGTAGAGTATTTTTGTCTCCTTTAAGAAAAGAGAATCTATGCGGTGCAATCGCCGTGGTGCAATCTATGTGGTGCAAAATCCGCCAGCCGCCTTGCGGGGCCATCAAGCTGCGAGGATCAGGTTTGCTGCTGCCTGCTCCAGCATCCACTGTCCTTTCTGATAGTTCTACGTTCTGCTTCCTACTGTAAATGATCGAGGTCCACGCGAGGGGGGGGAACCGATAAGCAGCTTGATTCGCGTCCACCCCCGGGGTTCCCAAATTTCTTGGGAGGGCGCGGGACATGTAAAAATACTTGAGGATCGCGCCCCGAGGCCATAAACCCTTTTGTAAAATACCCCATACTCGCGTTCCCGAAGTCATAGACCCTTGTACATTGCACTGCTTCCGCATCCCCAAAGCCAAACTGTCTAGATAATTAGCCAATACTCGCGTCCCCAAGGCGACGAAGCCTTCTTTCTAATCAGAGTGAGGGGGCTGAACGGTCATTCACTGTCCCTGGGTGCGTGGCTAAAATGGGATTCCAAGGTGAGGATTTTCGTTGTTGTTTGTTGTTGTTTGTTGTCGTCGTCCCACCCGCGACCCACCCGCGACCCACCCGCGACCCACCCCGCGACCCACCCCGCGACCCCCCCGCGACCCACCCGCGACCCACCCGCGACCCACCCGCGACCCACCCCGCGACCCACCCCGCGACCCATCCCGCGACCCATCCCGCGACCCACCCGCGACCCACCCGCGACCCACCCCGTGATCCACCCCACGCCCCACCCCGCGACCCATCCGTGACCCATCCGCGACCCACCCGCGACCCACCCCGCGACCCGCCCGCGGCCCACCCCGCGACCCAACCTGCGACCCACCCGCGACCCACCCGCGACCCACCCGCGACCCACCCCGCGACCCACCGCGACCACCTTCGACCCAAACCACGTTCAAGGTACAAACCACAATTTTCGGCGCCTGCGGCGGGCTTTTTTTGCATTCCTTCAGGTGGAGAGCCCGCGACCCACCCCGCGACCAACTCGCGACCAACCCGCGACCCAAACCACGTTCAGGATACAAACCACATTTTTCGGCGCCTGCGGCGGGCATCTTTTGCATTCGTTTCAGGTGGAGAGCCCGCGGCCCACCCGCGACCATGTTCAGGGTACAAACCAATTTTTTCGGCGCCTGCGGCGGGCATACAAACTAATTTGCTCGGCGCCTGCGGCGGGCTGCTTTTGCATTCCTTCCAGGTGGAGGTGGAGAGCCCGCGGCCCACCCGCGACCGAAACCACGTTCACTGAACAAACCAATGCCGCACAAGCGCGGCGGCGGATTTTTGCATGCCGTCTGAGCCCGCAACGACCTCTTCAAGCCCCGCGCATCCACACCAGCCCGTCCACCAATTTTGCCCTGGCCAGTTGCCTTGATCAGAGAAGTCGGGGAGCATAAAGTGGAAAAAAGGATTGCGTTGCCGTTATCTTGGGAAAGGAGGGGGAGGCAGAAGGAGTAAACAGGGGACGAGGAGGACGCGGAAGAAGAGAGGATGTAAGGAGAATGTGGAGAAAGAGGAGCAGGTGGACGAGGAGGGGGAGGACGGGGAGGAGGGGGAGGGGGGGAGGAGGAGCACGAGGAGGGGGAGGAGGGGGAGGAGGGGGAGGAGGATGATGATGATGGACGACAATGGGAGGACGATGATGGAGGCCGATGAGGGGGAGGACGATAATGGGAGGACGATGATGGAAGGACGAGGGGGGGAGAGGAAGGACGAGGAAGAAGAGGAGGAGGACGAGGTGGAGGAGGATGACGATGACGATGAGGACGAGGACGAGGACGAGGAAGAGAAGGAGGAGGAGGAGGAGGAGGAGGAGGAGGAGGAGGAGGAGAACGTCATCGACAGGGAAGGTGGGGGCCACGACGTCCGCCGGCTCGACGACGCCCGCGCCGCCCGCGCCCGCCCCCTCACTCTTATCCGCAATTGCGGGGTGCTACGTACGCCATACTCGCGTCACCGAAGCCATAATCCCTCGTAAATTACATGATGTTCGCGTCCCCGCGGACACAAACCCTGGAATAATATACAAGTGTTGCGTCCTCGAGGCAATAAACCTTCGCAAATTACACCATATTCGCGTCCCAGAAGCCATACACCTTCACACATTACGCCCTATTCGCATTGCCGAGGCCAAGAGTGCTCCAAGGCGCCCGAAGACGGTTCCAAGACGGCCCAAGCAAGAGGGCCCAAAGAGGCCCCAAGAGTGCTCCAAGAGGCCTCCCGAGAGAGGCCCAAGAGGCCAAAATCGTAGACTTTACAAAAGGTTTTTGAAGGATATTGGTCTTTCTCTAATTTTCGGCTTTCCCCAAGACGGCTCAAGAAGCTCCCAAGACCGCCCCAAGACAGCACAAAACGCCTCCAAGAGGGCCCCAAGACGGCCCAAGAAGGCTCCTAGATGGCCCAAGAAGCGCTCAAGACGCCCCAAGAAGGCCCTAAGACGGCCCCAAGAGGGGCCCAAGCAGGGGACCACGAATCGAAAATTCGATATTTATACCCCGAGAAGCCCCCAGGAGGCCCCAAAAGGCCGTCAAGAGGCCCCAAGAGGCCTCCAAGAGGCCGAAAGACACCCCACGAAGCCCCGAGAGGCGCCCAAACCGCCTCCAAGAGGCCCCCCAGAGGCCCCCCACGACACCCCAATACATATACAAGACGCCTCAGGCGGGACAGGCCGAAGGCCATTAGGATCCGCCGCCCCCTGCTGATTTATCACAGGGGTGCCCGGCGTGCTAGACCCTTTCGCTTTTGGTTTTAGTTCTTTTCCAGAAAAACTCCCCCTGGGGTTTCGGTCCGTCCCGCCGGAGATGCGTAACAGGTGGTTGCAAAGGGTTTTTCCGCTCAAGACGGCTCCAAGAAGACCTCCAAGATGGTCAAGATGGCCCAAGATGGTCTCCAAGTTCGTCCAAGATAGTCCAAGATGACCTCGAAGACGGCCCAAGAGAGTCCAAGATGCCTCCAAGTTCGCACAAGAAACAACTAAGACGGCCCAAAACGGCGCAAGAGGCCTCTAAGAGGCCTCCAAGACGGCCCAAGAGGCCTCGAAGAGTTCCTCCAGGACGTCCCGAAGAGGTCAAAATACTTGTTTTTCCTTAGATGTTTGAAGGAGTTTGGCTTTTGCTCCTTTTCGGCCTTCCGCCGGCCCAAGACGGCCCAAGAGCTCATCAAGATCGCCCCAAGAGTGCCCAAGAAGCCTCCAAGATGGCCCCAGGACGATCCAAGAGGCCCCCAAGATGGCCCGAACAAGACCCCAAGACGGCCCCAAAGGCCCCCAAGACGCCCAAGATGGCATCCAAGACGGACAAGATGGCCTCCAAGATGCCTCCAAGACGGCCAAGAAGGCCTCCAAGACGGCGAAGATGGCCCCAAGATGCACCCAAGACGGCCCCAAATGACCTGAAGATAGCCTTCGACTGCCCAAAAGGCCCGCCAGAGGCCTCCAAGACGGCCCAAGAGCCCTCCAAGACTTCCTCTAGGAAACCCGAAAGCTCGGAAACCACCTGGTCCGATAGCTCGCCCGACTCCGTGTTCCCCGAAAGCTTTCGAAACCCACTCGGGGAACGCGTGGCCCGATAGCTTGACCAAGCTCAAACCCAACTTTCGGCCACGCAGGCGCTTCCAAAAAGGCAGGGCGAGGCGAGGCGAGGCGAGGCGCCGGTGTGTCGCCCCAGAGAGGCGGCCCTACGAGAGCCCGGCGGTGGCGCCAGAGCGCCGAGAAGTTGAAGCCCGCTCAGATGCTGGAGTCGGATTTCAGATAGCAGGATCGGAGAACGAGCAGGCGTCGGAGTCGGAAGGTCGAAGAGATACGAGCAGACGTCGGAGCAAAAATGCGAGCAGGCGTCGGAGTCGGACTCGAAGAAATAAGAGGAGGCCTCGGAGTCGGAAATATCAGAGGCGTCGGGGTCGGAGTCGGAAAAATAAGAATGAGCAGGCGTCGGAGCCGGAAATGCGAGCAGGCGTCGGAGCTGGAGTCGAAGAAAGAAAGGTAAACGTAGGAGCAAGAAATGCGAGCCAACGTCGGAGCCGGAGTCGAAGACATAAGAAGAGGCGTCGGAGCCGGAAGAATCAGCGCCGGAGTCGGAAGAGAGGAGAAATGGAGTCGTATAGATGGCAGCTGGAGTCGGAGAGATGGGAACCGGAATCGGGGAGGTGGAAATTGGAGTCGGGAGTCGGAGAAATGACCAGAGTGGAAGGAGCACATACAGCTGGGGACGGCGGTGACTCGCCGTAGGCGTCTTCGATCCGCCGCCCCCTTATGGTCTTGCCACAAGGGTGCCCGGTGTGCTAGATCCTACTGGTTTGGTTTTGGTTCTTTCCCCCCCCCCCCCAAAAAAAAAAAAAAAAACATCCAAAAAAGGCCCCAAACTTGAGATGTTTGCCGCCTCTTGGCGACGGCGCCAAGACGGAAGGATGCCTTCAAGATTCTCCCAAGGCGGTCCCCGAAGCCTCGACAATGCCCCTAGGATCGCCCGATATGACTGTCGAGGCGCCTTCCAGGTTGCCCTCCCCGAGAGGGGGGGCGGAGGGCGAAGCCCTGTGGATAAAATTTGTTCAGCCTGTTCTTCGCAAACAGCAGGAGCTCCTTCGCGGCTGAATCGGACTGCACCAGCGCCTTGTAGTCCTCGTTCTCAGCCTTTCGGATGGCTGTTGCCTCGCTCACGGACGCGTCGAGTGCCTTGATGCTCTTCTCGGTCTCTGCAATCTCCTCCGCGAGTGCTGCTATGTTCTCCTCTGCGCTGGCAATAGCGGTCTCGGTGTCCGCCGCGACATGCTCGAGCTCCTTCTTCTTGTCCTCGGTGGAATCGAACGTCGACAGGCAGTACTCCTTCTTGTCGGCGTCGTCCAGCCCCTCTTTCTTCAAGGCACCCACCATCTCATCGATCATGGAGATGACCTTCTCGAAACCGATCTTCTTGCCACGCAGAGCCAGCACCAGGAAGCCCAGGCGGGCCTGCTTGGGGTTTGCCTGGCGGGCCCGCTGCAGGAGGGCGACGGCGCGCGACCGCAGGTCGGCACTGTGCACCTTCACCTGCAGCAGGCTGGCGCTGGGGGCGGGCAGCGTCTTCTTCCGCCATCCCCAGCTCTCCGGGGAAACCGCACGCAGAAGGCATCTGGGCGGCGAGAACAAGCGGGCCCTTGCGCGAAGAGACGTGGCGACCTCACGCCGCGGCTCCCGCGGGCCGCCAGCGTGGCACACCGCGTGGAGAAGAGGGCGCTCACGCGCGGCCTCACGCGGGAAGCTTACGCGCGAATGTCGGCGCAGTCGACCACCACCACCATGCCTAGCCAGGGCCATTCTGGGCCTTGGCGTGGTGTATACGCCCTCCTGGCCGAGGCCAGGAGGGACTGCACACCATCCTAGGGCCCCAGCATGGCCCTAGCCAAGCACGGTGGTGGTGGTGGTGGTGCATAGATGCCCTCTGCGGAAACAAAGCGTGTTGGGTGCGCCGGTGTTTCCTCTGCTCCCCCACCCCAGTTGCAGCATACAGCACGCTGTTCAAAAGCCAGCAGTTTCAGATCAGATCCATGTGTTCAAGAGGGGCCCCGCCGAAGCCTGGGCAGAAGCCGGCGCAGGCGCCCCCTCATAGGCGGCCACCAGGTGGTTACCAGTGGCGCTACCATGCTCACTCACTCACTCACTCACTCACTCACTCAGACAGACACAATGCCAGACATTCAAGTACAGCATATCGCTTTCCCTCCTGACCTCGTTGTGCGAGAAAGGGCGAGCAGCGGCAGCGAACTTACACACATCTCATTCATAGAGCTGGCACTGAGAACAGAACAGCGTCCAAAATCATGACCTGCTGAACTGTTACATCGGAGCACGGCGACTACGTACCTAAGCTACATATTATTTGTTGGAACCATGGAGCGGCCTGTTATGATTATTTCCACGACATCGGACAGGACGGCGACTAGTCAGGCGGCTCGTTACCAGAGTGAGACGACCAGGCATCGACCGAGCTTATGGGATCGGCGGAACGGCGCAAGCCCTCGCGGCTGAAGAGTTCAAGGGCGTCGTCGTCGTTCAAGATTTTGATCGTCTCGGCCAGGGCAAGGAGCTCCTCGTTGCGAGTCTTCACGCGCGCCTCGTACTCGGCATCCTTCGTGGAGCATCCCGCCTTCAGGTCAGCGAGCATCTTCTTGTCCTCCAGGAGGTTGCCTGCGGCGTCCTCTAGATCTGCCTTCATCTGCACGATGGACACGCCGAGCTCCCCGACGAGGGCGAGCTTCTGCTCGATGGAGACAGTCAGTACACCAATCTCCTTGTTCTTCGCAGCGACCAGGGCTGCGTGCTCCTTGACGGCAGTTGCCTCCGCATCCTCTGCCGCCTTCAGCGACTTCGCGAAGTCGTCAAACATCTGCTTCAAGATTCCCGTGACCTCACCGCTTTGAGGGGCGTACGACGCCCGGCCCGAAAGGAAGGACATGACCACCTCTTTGTCGTCGTCGCCGATGATCTCGGACTTCTCCACAATCTTGCGCAGTGCGGCGGCGGACGAGCGCCCCTGCAAAAAGCTGCCGGCCATGCCCTTCTCCAGAGACGCCACCGCCGACGAGATCTGCGAGAGGTACCCCTCCAGCGTGGCTTTGGTCTCGGCGAACGCCTTCGCGGCCTTCTCCCGGATCGCCTCCGCAGAGGCAATGGCCCCCTTGGCTTCCGCGCGCTCCTTCTGCGCGTCCTCCAGGGACTGCTTGGTCTGGACCAGCTTCTCTTCTCCCCCCTTGATGGCGGCCTCCAGCTCTGGAGCCGCGTTGCCTGCGGCGTCGACGCGCGACTCGAGCTCGCCCACGCCGGACTTGCAGTAGCATTTGAATTTGGAGTACAGCTCCTCTTCTTTGCTCCCCTCGGCCTGCACCTTCTCCTGCATGTTCTGCAGGAGGGTTACAACCCTGCGGACGGGATTGGCAGCCGCCTGCACAGCAGAGCGCTGCTTCGAAGCGATGCACACCTGCAGGCAGAGCGCCACAATTGCTGCCGCGCGCGCGGGCATCGCCATCATTGACACTTCAATGAGTCTGATACGCGGGGATGCGGCTAGGTACGATGATCCAGTCACGCTGTTCGACCCAGAGAGGCCACAGAAGGGGGAATCAACATCGCAAAAAGGAAAGAGGAGTTGTAGGAGGCGAGGAAGCGAAGGGCACAAAGGAAGGGGCGTCTACGACAAGAGTCGCTCATGTACTAGCTGGCTCCCAAGAGCCATCGTAAGGTCCTTTCGGAGGCCTCTGGGGCACCTTGGATGCCGTCTGGGTCTGCCCTAAAGGCGTCTCGAGGGCTCCCAGAACCATTTCTGCTTCAACGGAAAAATACAACACGCCTAAAACATTCAATGCTGTGGCCTCCCAAGGGCCTCCCGACGAATACCTCGAGGATGCTCCAGGACTCCTTCAGAAGCACCCTGGGAAGCTGCCTTGCGGGATGTCGTGGCAAATCTATAGAAGACTCCCAAACAGGCTCCGAGCTGATGGGGTCGGACGATAGCGCAGCATCGCCGATGTATCGTGAATGCATCGGCGATGCAGCATCGGCCACGCTGGCCGTGCATCGGCGACGTCGGCGTGGAGAGAATCGGGCTCCACGATGAGCCGCATCGCCACTGCATCGGCGATGCGGCGCGATCCTCCGAGCATCCGGACCCCCACCTGGGAGACCAGGAATTGGGCTCTGCGGAGCTCCCTCGAGGTGGCCTGGGGCCGCTCGTAGCATCTCGACGGAGGGGGCGACGAGGAGGGGCGGACCTCCGCTTTTTAGGGAGGGGGGGTCCAGGCTGAAGTGCACGCTCGAGGCCCCCGAAGCTCCGCGGGCCCCGCTCGCCTGCTCGAGAGGCGCTCCTGGCAAAACCGTCGGCCTGCACGCGGAATCCAACGCCCTGGGCTGCACCGCGCACGTGTGCATGTCGTCCCATTGTTTTGAAAGAAATGGACGGTTGCTGATAAACGAAAGTGCGCGCATAGTGTGTTTTGCCGAGGACGGTGGGGGAGTCGATTACCGCTGGGATGGTACGAGCTCGCATCAAGAATGAACGATGGGGCAGGATGAGATCCAAACTGCACATCCCCAAGGCGGGTGAATATTCTCGGGGGGGAAGTCCCTAGTTCATTCTTAAAAAGGACAGCCTACGTGGTGCAATTAATGTTGGAAAACCTGGAATTGACAATTCCACTGCCCGCGAAATCATCCCGCTCACCCATCCACCCGCAAATTGCTTGGCGAAGCCACGCGGCGGTGTTTGCGATGAGTGCTTGGTGGTGGCTGGTGCATCCCTGCGGCCGCGCTAGCCCGCGCACGCTCGCGCGCACATCGGCCAGCTAGTTTGGTGCGACCGAAGCGACCGCGGTGGCGCTGACCACCAGGCGCTTCCCATCGCGTCTCGCAAGTCGCGCTGACACGCGGGCACTTCAGTGCGACCAGGCGACTCGGGTGGGCGCGGTACCATGACGACTTCGACAATGGTACACATGATGATGATAGTAGCGGTGATGGCGACCATGGTGACGATGACGACGACGAGGCCAATGACGGCGCCGATGCTGACCACGCCGATAACGATGATGGCGTCCTCGCGTCGGTGATGAAGGTTTTGGGAGGAGTTAGACATGCGCGCGGGGCCGACGCGCGCGAGTGGCCCGCATGGTATGCTTTGACAAGGACCGTGCCCCCCAACACGCGCGAAAAGACGTTCGAATGATGTCGACATGCGCTCGCACGAGGTCGAAATGCATAAAAATGTTGAAACCAATGGTTTTCCTGAGAATTCACAAGAAAGCGCGCGCAGACCTTTTATCCGAAAACTGATGTTGCGAACCCATGTGTTTCTAATATGTTTCGGGACACTCGACATCGAAACCTTTACGAAACCCAAAAAGTGTTGAAGGATTCTGGCATGCGCGCGACGACGCGCGCGCGACCTTCGTCCTATCTGTTGCAAGAGATTATTGGAAACTGATGGCTGTAGATAAACAAGCGGGCGCACATTGCACGATTTGCGAAGGATGGCGGGGGGGTCAATACAGGTTGGGCTGTGATGGTACGAGCTCGTACTTAGGATGGACGGTGGGGCAGGATCAAATGCAAATTGCAATACAGAAAGGCGGGCGGATAATCCAGGAGGGGGGGATTCCTGATTCTGGCATGGGATGGAAAATCAACGTTGTGCAATCCAGGCGGCTGCACCATCGGATCCTCACTGGCTTGGCGCCGCACTGGAAGAAAACTACGGACAAGCAAATCGAATCTTCACTTTGTACACAATGCGCGATCTGCCTTAGATCAGCCGTCAGGCCGAACAGATGGGGACAAGATGGCTGTGCTGCCCAGCGGAAGGGGACGAGGAGGGGAGAAGCAGGCAAACGACGACGAACGCGCAAGCGGGAGGCCAGGGCCGGCGGGGCGGGAGAGCAGGCGGAAGAAGGGCCAGGCAGAGACAGCAGGCAGGGAGCAGGAGGAAAGGAAAGGGAGGGAAGCAAGGAACAGAAGGAGAGGGGAAGCAACCGCAAGCAGACACGCCAGGCCAGGGGCAGGGAAAAAAGGGCCACCCGCGACGAGGCTACGGACCCTACGGCGGCGGCACCGACCATGCGGCGCAGGCGTAGCGGTGGAGTGGGGTAGGCGGTTGGCGTCGGGGGGGGGCGCTGGCAACTGTCAGGAAGGGCCGTCGGGTCGTCTGGGGGCGGCAGTGCAGGAGTGGCTGGCGGTCGGCGGGTTTGTCGTCGGGTTCATCGTGCTAGAATGGGGCTGGGCGAAGGACAAGCGCGGGGCAGGGCGCGGGGCTGGGCGTAGAGAAAGGCGTCGGGGGGGGCGTCGGGATCGTTGTGGGGTGCCTGGCCGAACCCAACACGCTGCGGCTTGGTGGGGATTGCCCTCTGCGGAATCCATCCACCGCCCCGCCGAGGAAGGGACGGGCGGCAGAGGGGCGCGGGGGGGGGGGGGCGCGGGGCGGCGATGGGGCGGCGACGAGGGTGCGAGGGGGCGGCGACGGCGGCATGGCCGCCAGACTGGCAAACAGGCCCAAACGACAGGCAGCGACGAGGCGGGAGCCGTTGTTGCTGTAAACCGGGGGCCACGGGACCAGTTTGGTGACACCTCGATTTCCCTTGTGAGAAACAGGGTGCGAGCCGCAGGAGAAGCACTTCAACTGAAAAACTACATTGGACGGGGCAGGGGGATCAACAATGCAGGACAAGGGAGGAGGGAAGACAAGAGGGAGGAGGAGGCGGAGGAGGAGGAGGAGGAAGAGGAGGAGCAGCAGCAGCAGCAGCAGCAGCAGCAGGAAGAGGAGGAGGAGGAGCAGGAGGACTGGGTGCGCTGGGGCAGCCGCTCACCGCGACCGCGCGCGAGGTGGCCTTCCTGCCCTTGGCGGGCAGCGGGCTTGGCCTGCACAGCTTGGAGGAGCGACGTCTGCCCGCGTTCGTGGGCTCCTGGCAGGCGTGCTTGGCGGAGGTGCGCCGCGAGCTCGGTGAGCCCAGCCTCCAGGCCTGCGCCGCCGCCTGCCTTCAGACGTGGGCGACGGCCGAGAAAGCGGGGCGGCTGGCTGGGACGAGCGCCACTGCCTGGGTCTACGCCGCAGCCGAGCGCCGGGAGAAGGCGCAGAAGCGTTTGACTCAGCCGGCGCAGCAGCAGCGACGCGCCCGCCTGCTGGCCTCCTTGCCCGCGAGCGAAGCCGCCAGCCTCCGCTCCGCGGGCGGCAAAGGCGCGGGCGCCTTCCTCTTGCCCCCGACGCGGCAAGACCACCTCCTGGCTGACAAGCACCTGCAACCAGCGCTCGCCCTCCGGCTGCGCTTGCCACTGCCCGAGGGAGCCAGCCCCACCTGCCTGCGGCGGAGGAGCGACGGCACGGTCTGCGGCTGCGACCTGCGCGCGGACCCCGGCCACGCGGTAGGCTGCCCCGCGGGCGGCCTGGCCATCGAGAAGCACGACGGCGTGCGCGACTGGCTGGCCGGCTGGCTGGCTGAGCAGGGCGCCGCGGGCGTGGACACCGAGCAGGCCGTGCCCGCCTGGGACCGCGCCCGCCCGGACGGCAGCGTGGAAGCCGCGCGCTTGGACGTGACCTACGTTGACCCTGTCGCTGGGCGGCAGTACGTCGACGTCACGGTCACCGACGCTGCGCTCGGGGCGGGCACGGGCGCGGGCCGCAGCCGCGCGACCAGGGACGGCGCCGCGGCCGCAGCGGCCGAAGAGCGCAAGCACCGGCGCTACCCAGGGCCCGCGCTCCACGCCTTCGCACTCGAGACGCTGGGCCGGCCTGGGAAGGAGGCGCAGGCCCTGCTGCGCACTTGGTCTGCCGGGGACCCACAAGTCCTCGCGGCCGCGCGGCAAAGCCTCTGTGCCGCGCTGCAGCGGGGCAACGCCGAAGCCTGGCAGACTGCCGTGCTGCCGCGGGGCGGCGCGGCGCGGCGGACGCCTGCCGCGGACCCCGGCGCGCCGCCAGCGCGGCGCGTGCGGCGCGCGTAAGCGCGCCTGCCCTGGCTGCTGACCGCTGACCGGGCGCGACCCGCGGCCCGGCCCCCCGGCGCCGCCGCGGCTGCTGGCGCTGCACCCCACGCCGCGGACGCTGCGGCGTGGCCGCCGCGGGCGCGCATTGGGCCAGGTGGGGGAGGATTCAGACCTCCTACGTCACAACCACCTGGCCCGCGGCCCGCGGCGGCGCCCGGCGCCGCGCGGCACGGCGCCCGGCGGCGGCGGCTCGGCGGCGGCGCGCCCGGCGGCGGCGCGCGGCGGCGGCACCGGCGGCGACCGCGCGGCGGCGGCGGCCGCGACGGCGCCTGGCGGCGCAGACGCCTCGCCCAGCGGCGGCGCACGACGGTGGCGGCGCGCCCGGCGACGGCGGCGGCGGCGCCTGGCGGCAGCTGCGGCGGCTCGCGGCGGCGCGCGGCGGGGCGCGGCGGCCGCGCGTGCCGCGCTCGCCGAAAGGCCCTGGGGCTCCCCGCGGACTCGGGAGCCCCGGGGCCACCGCCGCAGGAGGAGGAGGAGGAGGAGGAGCAGCAGCAGCAGCAGGAGGAGCAGCAGGAAGAGGAGGAGGAGGAGGAGGTGGAGGAAGAGGAGGAGGAGGAGGAGGAGGAGGAGGAGGGAGAGAAGGAGGAGGGTACAAGGAAAGGGAGGAGGAGGAGGAGGAGGAGGAGGAGGAGGAGGAGGAGGACGAGGGGGATGAGGAAGCAGAGGCGGGGAGAATGAGGACGAGCTGGAGCAGGAACAGGAGGAGGAGGAGGAGAAGCAGGAGTAGGAGAAGGGGAATAAGGAGGGGGAAAGGGAGGGGGGAAGGAGACGAGGAGGGGAAACAGGAGGAGGACACGGACGACGACGACGACGACGACGACGACGACGACGACGAGGACGACGACAACGACGACGACGACGACGACGACGACGACGACGACGACGACGACGACGACGACGACGGCGAGACGACGACGACGACGACGACGACGACGACGACGACGACGACGACGACGACGACGACGACGACGACGACGACGACGACGACGACGACGACGACGACGACGACGACAACGACAACGACGACGAAGACAAGGACGAGGACGACGACGGTGTCAACGACGACGACGACGACGACGACGACGAAGACGAGGACGACGACGGCGAAAACGACGACTACGACGAGGAACACGACGACGACGACGACGACGACGACGACGACGACGACGGCGAGGACAAGGACGAGGACGACGACGGTGTCAACGACGACGACGACGACGACGAAGACGAAGACGAGGACGAGACACGACGACGACGACGACGACGACGACGACGACGACGACGACGACGACGACGACGACGACGACGACGACGACGACGCGACGACGACGACGACGACGACGACGACGACGACGACGACGACTACGGTGTCGCTACCGCGGGCACCCGCGCGCCAAAGCGAGAGCGCCAGGGCGCCCCAGCGGGGGACAGCCGCGGACCCCCCTTGAACCCGGAAACGCCTGAGCGTGAGCCTCAGGACTTTTTAAAAAACTTGAATTACAGCGGACGCTGAATCGAGCGGGGGCGTCATTGTTTGACGGGGGGCCATCTGCGGCGCCGAAGCGGGAGCGCCGGTCCTGCGTAAAACACAATGAAATATCGAGCGGGAGCGCCAAATTTGTTGATCAGCCAGCTTTCGGAGGCGAACAAGGCGGGAGCACCAGTGTTGACTAAAAAGCAATGACATATTGAGCGGGAGCGCCAGTTTTGTTAGAAAGCCGGTTTTTGGCGGCGAGCAAGAGCCCGTCCCGAGTAGAAAAAGAGGAAGTATCGAGCGGGAGCGTTGCTGTTGTTTTTCCCAACCAACCTGTGTTGTTGGGTCCTCGTTTTGAAGAGACGGTCCCCGCGTTCCTTCCTCCTTCCTCCTTCCTCCTTCCTCCTTCCTCCTCCTCCCCTTCCTCCCCCCTCCTCCCCCTCCCACACCAATTCTGGCACACCCCTCACACGCTTCGTGGCCCCATAGGGAGCTCCACCGAAGGTCCCAGTGGCTGCGCCCGCATGCGGTTCCACCCCCCATTCTGTCACACCCCTCACACGTTTCGTGGCCCCATAGGGAGCTCCACCGAAGGCCCCAGTGGCTGCGCCCGCATGCGGTTCCACCCCCCATTCTGGCACACCCCTCACACGTTTCGTGGCCCCATAGGGAGCTCCACCGAAGGCCCCAGTGGCTGCGCCCGCATGCGGTTCCACCCCCCATTCTGGCACACCCCTCACACGTTTCGTGGCCCCATAGGGAGCTCCACCGAAGGCCCCAGTGGCTGCGCCCGCATGCGGTTCCACCCCCCATTCTGGCACACCCCTCACACGTTTCGTGGCCCCATAGGGAGCTCCACCGAAGGCCCCAGTGGCTGCGCCCGCATGCGGTTCCACCCCCCATTCTGGCACACCCCTCACACGTTTCGTGGCCCCATAGGGAGCTCCACCGAAGGCCCCAGGCCCCAGTGGCTGCGCCCGCATGCGGTCCACCCCCCATTCTGGCACACCCCTCACACGTTTCGTGGCCCCATAGGGAGCTCCACCGAAGGCCCCAGTGGCTGCGCCCGCATGCGGTTCCACCCCCCATTCTGGCACACCCCTCACACGTTTCGTGGCCCCATAGGGAGCTCCACCGAAGGCCCCAGTGGCTGCGCCCGCATGCGGTTCCACCCCCCATTCTGGCACACCCCTCACACGTTTCGTGGCCCCATAGGGAGCTCCACCGAAGGCCCCAGTGGCTGCGCCCGCATGCGGTTCCACCCCCCATTCTGGCACACCCCTCACACGTTTCGTGGCCCCATAGGGAGCTCCACCGAAGGCCCCAGTGGCTGCGCCCGCATGCGGTTCCACCCCCCATTCTGGCACACCCCTCACACGTTTCGTGGCCCCATAGGGAGCTCCACCGAAGGCCCCAGTGGCTGCGCCCGCATGCGGTTCCACCCCCCATTCTGGCACACCCCTCACACGTTTCGTGGCCCCATAGGGAGCTCCACCGAAGGCCCCAGTGGCTGCGCCCGCATGCGGTTCCACCCCCCATTCTGGCACACCCCTCACACGTTTCGTGGCCCCATAGGGAGCTCCACCGAAGGCCCCAGTGGCTGCGCCCGCATGCGGTTCCACCCCCCATTCTGGCACACCCCTCACACGTTTCGTGGCCCCATAGGGAGCTCCACCGAAGGCCCCAGTGGCTGCGCCCGCATGCGGTTCCACCCCCCATTCTGGCACACCCCTCACACGTTTCGTGGCCCCATAGGGAGCTCCACCGAAGGCCCCAGTGGCTGCGCCCGCATGCGGTTCCACCCCCCATTCTGGCACACCCCTCACACGTTTCGTGGCCCCATAGGGAGCTCCACCGAAGGCCCCAGTGGCTGCGCCCGCATGCGGTTCCACCCCCCATTCTGGCACACCCCTCACACGTTTCGTGGCCCCATAGGGAGCTCCACCGAAGGCCCCAGTGGCTGCGCCCGCATGCGGTTCCACCCCCCATTCTGGCACACCCCTCACACGTTTCGTGGCCCCATAGGGAGCTCCACCGAACGCCCCAGTGGCTGCGCTCGCATGCGGCTCCACCCCCCCATTTCGGCACACCCCTCACTCGTTTCGTGGCCCGGGGGCGCCACCGAGGAATATATCCACAATTGCGGTATTCACAATTACGTATGGTTGGGTCTTTCGTCAGGCTAATTGCTGCTGCTGTTGTTGTCGTTGCTGCTGCTGTTGCTGCTGCTGTCAGTGGCGGTGGTGGTGGTGGTGATGGTGATGGTGGTGGTGTTGTGGGAGGGGGGGCGCTGCGGCGGTCCGCCGAAACGCCGGCACGCGAGCTTCATTTTAAGAGGAAGTGCTGCCGGCGCCGAGGCGAAAGCATCATGGCGGATGAATGGCGCGTCCAACTATAATCCGTCGGCCCCGCTGCGGGGCCACCACGCTGCGCGGATTTGGTTTGCTGCTCCCTGCACCAATTCCAGTTTCCAGTCTCCAATGTAATAATCCTGCTCTCTGCTTCATACTGTGAACTGCTGAAATCCGCGCGAGGGGGGGGCGTCCCCGAAGCCACGATCCCTTGTAAATTACACGCTCTTCGCGTCCCCGACTCATAAACCTTCAGAAAATACTCCACCTTCGTGATTTCGAAGCCACAATCCTGCATAAAATCTCGAGCGCGAAAAAATACCCGTACCCTTACCCAGGCGGGGTGGCAATGGGCGGGGGGAACGACACGCCGCAGACGACGGCGGTTGCACAAGTGCAGATGCGACGGCCCATGGAATATTACAGGGCGCTGTCTTCTCAGGGCATCCGCTGACACCGAAGGCGCGCGCGTTTCATTCGAGGTGGGGTTCTGTCGAAATCGCTATCGGGCGCACGCGCGGCCCCCGAGAGCGCTTCCGAACGCGGCCGCAGCGGCCCCCGGGGGGAGCGTGATATTGCAACGACGTTCCTGCGGGCAGGCCCAAACGCAACGGAGCGGTGGTGTACGTCCCCAAATGGGACAGGCACCACCACTCCAATACTGTTTAAACCCCGCGGGCACCCCCGATGCCCCCAGACGTCCCTGATGCAAATCAGGACATGTCGCTGCAATCCAACAACCAGCCGTTCAGCGCGTCGTTGCGTCCTGACGCGCGGATGCTGAAACAGCGCGCAAGCGGCAGGCTAATCGGGCGCAGTGGCAAGCGCCCAATCCAGCGGACGGCCCTTTTCACACAGGCCGACCCCGGGTAAGGGTATGTTGAGGACCAATGATAGAAGGCCCCAGAGACTGTACAAGAGGCTTCCGAGACAGCCGAAGAGTGCTCCAAGACGCCCAAGATGGCCCCAAGACGGCCCAAGAGGGGCCCAAGAGGCCAACATCTGCGAGTTCCTTTTGTTCCCAACCATCCTGTGGTGTTGGGTCTTCGCTTTGAAGAGACGGTGCCCCGCGTCCCTCCTTCCTTCCTTCCTTCCTTCCTTCCTTCCCTCCTCCCCCTCCTCCCTCCTCCCCCTCCTTGCCTCTGCTCTCGGCACACCTCTCACACGTTTCGTAGCCCCATAGGGAGCTCCACCGAAGGTCCCAGTGAGGGGGTGCGCATGCGGTTCCCACACCCAGGGCAGCGCTTCGTGGCCCCATAGGGAGCTCCACCGAAGGTCCCAGTGAGGGGGGGCGCATGCGGTTCCCACACCCAGGGCAGCGCTTCGTGGCCCCATAGGGAGCTCCACCGAAGGTCCCAGTGAGGGGGGGCGCATGCGGTTCCCACACCCAGGGCAGCGCTTCGTGGCCCCATAGGGAGCTCCACCGAAGTCCCAGTGACGGGGGGGCGCATGCGGTTCCCACACCCAGGGCAGCGCTTCGTGGCCCCATAGGGAGCTCCACCGAAGGTCCCAGTGGGGGTGGGCGCATGCGGTTCCCCCACCCAGGGCAGCGTTTCTTGGCCCCACAGGGAGCTCCACCGAAGGCCCCAGTGGGGGTGGGCGCATGCGGTTCCCCCACCCAGGGCAGCGCTTCGTGGCCCAATAGGGAGCTCTACCGAAGGCCCCAGTGGGGGTGTTCGCATGCGTCTCCCCTGCCCAGGACAGCGTTTCGTGGCCCCATAGGGAGCTCCACCGAAGGCGCCAGAGGCGCAGTTCGCATGCGTCTCCCCCACCCATGACAGCGCTTCGTGGCCCCATAGGGAGCTCCAGCGAAGGTCCCAATGGCGCATTTCGCATGCGTCTCCCTCGCCCAGGGCAGCGCTTCGTGGCCCCATAGGGAGCTACACCGAAGGCCCCAGTGGCGGTGTCCACATGCGTCCGCGCCACCAATTTCGGCGCACCCCTCACAAGTTTCGTGGCCCCATAGGAGCTCCACCGAAACTGGTACCCACAATGCGGCACTCGCAAATGCACATGGTTGGGTCCTTCGTCAGGCTAATTGTTGATGGATTTTGGCACGCTCGTATCTCCAGTGGCCCCCGTTCAGAATTCCGACGCTGCTTCGCGACTGCGCCCAGGCCTCACCTCTCGCATACCCCATTTTCCGAGAGAGGAAAGCGGCGGCAGGGGGGGAAGCCTTTACCGGATAATTGTTGGGCAATTCAATCAGACTCACCAACAACAACAACAACAACAACAACAACAACAACAATAAACAACAACAACAACAACAACAACAACAACAACAACAACAACAACAACAACAACAACAACAACAACAATAATAATAACGACGACGACGACGCTGACGACAACGACAACGACAACGACAATGGCAACGATAACAACAACAACAACAACAACAACAACAACAACAACAACAACAACAACAACAACAACAACAATCAATTTAAGACTATTGCTCCTACCTGCTCACGTACCAATCAATACGTATGTCCCAAGCCCTCAGTACCCGCCCTCGTCATTTTCGATCGTACCCTCTTGGGCGTATGTCTTCCTTACTGGCCACGTGCATTTAGCGCGCAGCCCCTAAAACAAGGGATGAGAAGATGGGTGGAAGGGGGAGGCAGAAGAATGGAGCACGAGAGAAATCAGCAGGAGGGGGGCAAGGAGCAGAAAACAAGTGGTATATTCAGACGGGCAAATCGGGTGGGCAGACCGATAGCGGGCAGGTCGGGAAGGCGGGCCCAGGCGACCAGGTCGAGCAGCGGGTTGCTGAAGCCTGGGTCCTGTATGAATCGCAAGGAAGTCTCGAGCGATAGCGCGATCCCCAAGTAAATCTTGAGAAAAGCCCAAAAGCGAGGGCGAGATTCATTAGCGCCGAGGGCGCATCGTCTGAATAACTTGCGAGGCATTCCAAAGCGAAGCGCGATTCGTATAGAACTTGTGAGGAAGTCCCGCGCGAGAGCGCGATGTGGGAATAAACTGTGAGGAAGCATCAGGCGGGAGCCGTTGTTGTTGTTGTTGTAAACCGGCGGCCAAAGGCACAGTTTGAGCCTAGTGATTTTCCCTGACAAGAAACAGGGTGCAAGCCTGGGGGAAGCACTTCAATTAAAAAATACAATGGTCACCGGAGGGAGGATCAACAATAATTCTTCTTCTGCAGTGAGAGCTCCACAACAACAGCAACAATCAGCTTAAGACTGTTCGCTCTTACTAGCACGCGCCTTGCATTCTGTATACCCCAACCCTCGATACCCGCCCACTTTGTCTTCGATTGCACACCCTCTCGGGGGGAATATCTTCCGTGCCGGCCACTGACTGAAGCGCAAGAAACTCGAACGAGAGCACCCTTCCTGAATTCGGAAGCATCTCTGGCCAGGGGTTCCCGGAATACATACGGAGAATATCGAACGGGAACCCTTGTCGCCGTGTCTGGGCCTCCACCAACGTGCCCGCATTACGAGAAAGTCTCGAGCGAGAGCGCCACTCGAGCTCGGGGGCCTCTCTGGCAAGGGCAAGGGCTTTTGCCAGTACATCTTTAGGACGTATCGAACGAGAGCCTTTGTCATCGTAGTTGGGACTCCCCCAATTTGACTGAATCGCGAGAAAAACTCGAGCGAAAGCGCCGTTCCTGAGTTCGGGGGCCTTTCTGGCCAGGGGCTCTCGGAGTAAATCGTGAGAAAATATCGAGCAAGAGCCTTTGTCGTCGAGGCTGGGCCTCCGTGAACTGGACTGAATTGTGACAAAGTCTCGAGCGTGAGCGCCGTTCAAAAGTTCGGGGGCCTCTTTGGCCAGGGCGTTTCGGGGCAAACTGTGACGCAGTATCGAGCGGGAGTCGTTGTCGTTGTAGCCGGGCCTCCAAAGGCACACATTTATACTCAAGCCAACGCTCGCACGGGAGCCTCGCTTTCAGAGAAAATGTTAGCCGGCGTCGAGGCGAGAGCGCGAGGAACCACTTCCGGAGATCAAC
The DNA here is from genome assembly GCA_963575745.1 of Prorocentrum cordatum. Taxonomy (NCBI): domain Eukaryota; class Dinophyceae; order Prorocentrales; family Prorocentraceae; genus Prorocentrum; species Prorocentrum cordatum. The sequence goes on from CAUYUJ010014718.1 coordinate 28,938, forward strand.
ATTGATTATTCTCTAGAAATGAATATCCAAGTTCAACAACAACAACAGCAACAACAATCATTTTACGACTGTTCGCTCGTATCTGCTCGAGTGTCCGTTAAAGCGTATTTCCCAAACCCTCGATATCCGCCCTCTTCGTCTTCGATCGTACCCCTGTTGGGGGGTAGACCTTTCTTCCCTGCAGGCCGGGCCCCGGCAAGCGGCGGGGCGGCCGCGGACCGTCGGCCTGGCCAGCGGCAGCGCTGATCGGCGGGGCGGCCGCGGACCGTCGACCCGACCCCAAGAGGGACGGACAGGGGACCGACCACGACGACGACGACGACGACGACGACGACGTCGAAGACGACGGCGACGACGACGACGGCGACGACGAGCGAAAGCGAGAGCGAGAGAGAACGACAGCAGGGCCACGAAGGGCACGAAGTAGGCCACGAAGGGCGACAGCGGGAACACGAAGGGAATGCGTATGGGGCCACGAAGAGCGCGAACGAGGGGTGGGTCACGTAGGACAGTGAGGGGGACACAAATGGCGACAGCGGGGCCACGAAGGGCATGCACATGGGGCCACAACAGGCGCGACTCCTGGGTGCCTGGGTGTCGGGAGCGCGGCGCTTGGGCAAATTGCAAGAAATTCCAACGCAAGGCCATTCTTCAGTAAATTGCAAGAGAAAGTCTCCAGAAAGTCTCCAACGAGAGCGCGACTCCAGAGCGCCGGCAGAGCGATTCCTGAATGAATTGCAAGGAAGTCCCAAGCGAGACCGCGATTCCTGAATAAAATGCGAGGAAGTCTCGGGCGGGAGCGGTGGTCCTGGCTAAATTGTCAGGAAGTCTTAAGCGGGAGCCGTTGTTGTTGCAACCTGGGGGCTGGGGGCCCAGTTTGAGCATCAAGACTCTCCCTGTCGAAAAACAGGGTGCGAGCGTCGAGGGGCACACTTTGATTGAGAAAAACAATATGCACCGGTGGGGGGATCAACAATCATTATTCTTCTGAAATGAGAATTCAACAACAACAACAACAACAACAACAACAACAACAACAACAACACAACAACAACTACAACAA
>CAUYUJ010014718.1:35000-72798 GCA_963575745.1 Prorocentrum cordatum
AAAACCATTGGGTTTTTGATGTTTTTATGTTAAAATCGTTACGAAACCTAAGGTTTTGGAAGGATTTCGTCTTGCGCGCACGAATGTCCACTTTACCTTATTTTTTGCAAGGGATTCTTGCAATTTGATCAAGTAAGAACAAGAATTTTCATTTTATAGTGTTTTTTGCAAGGGAAAACGGGGGTCAACAAAAAACCGGATCCGGAGCTCATCCACTTTTCTGAAGCTTTCGCGAAAAAATGATGAAAATGTAGCTGCGGCCTAGGCGCGGCGCAGAGGTCGCGCACCAGGGGTCCCAACAATAATAATTCTTAAGAAGGAATAATGTTCAACAACAACAACAACAACGACGACGACGACGACGACGACGACGACGACGACAACAACAACAACAATCATGTTAAGACTGTTCGCTCGTATCTGCTCGAGTGTCCGTTAAAGCGGATGTCCCAAACCCTCGATACCCGCCCTCTTCGTCTTCGATCGTACCCCTGTTGGGGGGTAGACCTTTCTTCCCTGCAGGCCAGGCCCCGGCAAGCGGCGGGGCGGCCGCGGACCGTCGGCCTGGCCAACGGCAGCGCTGATAGGCGGCAACCCGACCCCAAATGGGACGGACAGGGGAACGACCACGACGATGACGACGTCGTCGACGACGACGACGACGGCGACGACGACGACGACGAGCGAAAGCGAGAGCGAGAGAGAGAACGACAGTAGGGCCACGAAGGGCACGAAGTAGGCCACGAAGGGCGACAGCGGGAACACGAAGGGAATGCGGATGAGGCCACGAAGAGCGCGAACGAGCGGGGGCCACGAAGGGCAGATAATGCGGGGCCACAGAAGGCAACGACGGGGCCACTGAGGGTAGCAACTGGGCCACGTAGGACAGCGAAGGGGCCACAAAGGGCGACAGCGGGGCCACGAAGGGCATGCACATGGGGTCACGACGGGCGCGAACGAGCGGGGGCCACGAAAGGCATACGTATATTGGGGCCGCGGAGGGCAGCGAGGGGGGCACTGAGGGCAGCAACGGGACCACGAGGGGCTGCAACGAGGCCACGAATGGCGACAGCGGGGCCACGAAGGGCATGCATATGTTTCCACGACGGGCGCGAACGAGCGGGGGCCACGAAAAGCATACATATATCGGGCCACGAAGGGCAGCGAGGGGGCCACGAAGGGCTGCAACGGGGCCACGAAGGGCAGCGAGGGGGCCACGAAGGGCTACAACGGGGCCACGAAGGGCGAGGGGGCCACGAAGGGCTGCAACTGGGCCACGAAGGGCAGCGAGGGGGCCACGAAGGGCTGCAACGGGGCCACGAAGGGCAGGAAATTCCAAAGCAAGGGCGCTATTCTTCAGTAAATTGCAAGCAAGTCTCCAGCGAGAGCGCGACTCCAGAGCGCCGAGAGACCGATTCCTGTATAAATTCAAAGGAAATGCCAAGCGAGAGCGCGATTCCTTGATAAAATGCAAGGAAGTCTGGGGCAGAGCGGGGGTCCTGGCTACATTGTGAAGAAATCTCAAGCGGGAGCCGTTGTTGTTGTAACCCAGGGGCCAGGGGCACAGTTTGAGGAGGAAGACTTTCCCTCATAAAAACCAAGGTGCGAGCGCCAGGAGGGGCACTTCAATTGAAAAATGCAATGTGCACCGGAGGGGGGATCAACAATAATTATTCTTCAGTAGTGAGAATTCAACAAGGACGACACTGCACCTAGAGCCCGTTGCACAGGGACTGAGGTCTCAATGGTTGTCTTTAAGGGACGACACTGCACCTAGAGCCCCGGGGGTCGGCAACCCACCCCCCCAGCAACCAGCAACCAGCCAACCATCAACCCAACTGGCTCCTCAAGCTTCCCTCGAAACCTACCAATCCTATGGAGCTTGCTTACACGACCCCATGGACGTGCTCTCTCGATGACACATGTGCGCGCCGGCGAAGCGCGCAACCTGCTCGGCATCCTAAGGAATCCATAGGGATCCATAGGAATCCCTGAGAATCGTTAGGAACCACCCCTCAGACTCCATCCATAGGAATCCCCGGGAACCCATAAGAATCCCTAGAAATGCTGTGGAATCCTTAAGAAATGCCTAGGAATCCTCCGGGATCTCCAGGATTGGGAATCCCTGGGAATCCTGACAAGTCCCTAGGGATCCTCACGAATCCTTCGGACTCCGTCGGAATCCTTAGGAATCCTGCGGAATCCTTCGGAATCCTTGGGACTCCATAGAAATCCTTCGGAATCCCTAGCAAGCCTTAGGAATCTATGAGGGAACTTGAGGAACCCTTAGGAAACCCTAGGAATCCCGAGGAATCCTCAGGAATCCCAAGGGATCCACAGGAATATATATATATATATATATATATATATATATAGGAATCTTTAGGAATCCCTAGCACTCTGAAGAATCCTTAGGAATTCTGGGGATCCTCAAGAATCCATAGTAATCCCTAGGCATGCTTCGGGATCCTGATGAATACTTGGGAATCCTTAGGGATCCCTCGGATTCTTTTGGAATCCCTCGCACTGCTGAGGAATCTTCAGGAATCCCTCAGGGATCCGTAGGAATCCCAAAGGGGTCCTTAGGAATCCTTAGGAATCCCTAGGCATGCTTCGAGATCCTGAGGAATCCTTGGGAACCCGTAGGTATCCCCAAGAATCTTTCGGAATCCCTAACACTCTGAGGAATCCTTGGGAATCCTTGGGAATCCAAAGGAATCCTGAGGAATCCTACAGGGACCCTTAAGAACCCGAACGAGATCCTTCGGATTCCTTAGGATACTTGGGAATCCTTCGGGGTCCTTCGGAATCCTTAGGAATCCCAAGATATCCTCAGGAATCCTTCGGACTTCAAAAGAATCCTTTGGATTCCTTCGGAATCCTTGGGATACCCTACCAAGGATTCCCGACTAAGGATCCCTTACCCAGGATTTCCTATCCTAGGAACACATAGGAATCCATAGGAATCCATAGGAATCCATAGGAACCCGTAGGAATCCTGAAGAACCCATGGCAAGACATAGGAATCCTTAGGAAACACTAGGGATCCCTAGGAAACCCTAGGTATTCCCAGGACTGCCTGAGGATCACTAGGAATCCATAGGAATCCATCTGAATCCATAGGGGTCCTGAGGAACCCCTGGGAATCCAAAAGAATTCTGAGGAATCCATGGGAACCCATAAATCCTTAGGAATCCGGTGGGGTCCCTCAATAATCCTTCAGGAATCCTCAGGAATCCTTTGGAATCCATATGGATCCCCAGGAATCCTCAGGAACCTTAACAACCAGCAACACCAGCAACACCCAAGGGGGACCTTCGATCGATATTCCATAGGAGCCCATCAGAATCCATAGGAATCCATCAGGGATCCTTAGAGATCCCAGAGGGATCCTTAGGAATCCTTCGGGAGCCATTCGAATCCATAGAAATCCCTAAGGGACCCTGAGGAATCCCAAGGGAATCCATAGGAATTCTTCGGGTTCCTTTGGAACCCCTCGGAATCCCTAGGAATCCCCAGGGATCCAACGGAATCCTTAAGGATCCTTCGAAAATCCCAAGAATCATTATGAATCCTGAGGAATCCATCGGAACCCATCGGATTCCTAAAGAATACGTAGGAATCCCTAGGAATCCTTAGTGACAACCCAGGGTCCATATGAACCCTAAGGAATCCCTAGAAATACATAGGGATCCTTAGGAATCCCTAGGCATACATAGCGATCCCTAGAAATCCATCGGAATCACTCGGAATCCCTCGGAATCCCTCGGAATACATAGGAATACCTGGGAAAACATAGGAATCCCAATGAATACATAGGAATCCTCAGGAACCCCTAGGAATCCGTCAGGAACCCTTAGGAATGTATTGGCATCTTTCAAGAAGCCCTTCGGAATCTTCAGAAATCCTCAGGTATCCTCCGAATCCTCAGGAAACCTAGGAACCAGCAACCCCCGCAACCCCCCAGGGAGGCGTTCGGCCCCCCCTGGGGGGGAAGCGAAGCTCCTCCGGAACCCTAACAACCAGCAGCCCCAGCAACCCCAGAACCCCCCCCCCAAGGATGCCTTCGATCGATATTCTATAGGAACCCATCGGAATCCACGGAAAACCATAAGGGATCCTTAGGACCCCTACGAATCCTGAGGAATCCATAAGGCATCCTTGGTAATCCCTGGGAATCCCCAGGAAGCCCTACGAATCCTTAGGAATCCTTCAGAACCCCTAGGAATCCCTCGGAATCCCTAGGAATCCTTAGGAATCCTTAGGAATCCTTAGGAATCCTTAGGAATCCTGCGGAATCCTTAGAAATCCTCAGGAAACCTTAGGAAGCCATGGGAATCCCAGAGGAATCCATCAGGAATCCCCCCCTGGGGGGTTGCTTGGGTTGCTGGTTGTTGGGGGGGGGTCTGGGGCTCCAGGTGCAGCGTCCACCAATCACAACAACAACGACGACAACGACAATGACAACGATAACGAGAACAGCAATAACAACAACAACAACAACAACAACAACAACAACAACAACAACAACAACAACAACAACAACAACCATTCCAAGACTGATCGCTCCTACCGGCCCGCGTGTCATTCACTATGCAAATCCCAAACCATGGATACCCGCCCTCTTCGTCTTCGATCGTACCCCCTTTTGGGGGGTTACATTCCTTCCTGGAGAAGCCCTGGGCGGGACCTCTGTGGGCGCGTTCGGGGCATCTGTGGGCTGCGGCAGGGGCCTCTCTGGGCAGCGTGACGGGGCCTCACTGGGCGCGTCTGAGACAAGAGTCGTTGTTGTTGTAGCCCGGGGCCCAGGGCACAGTTTGGCTCAGATGACTTTCCCTGCCAAATAAACAGGGTGCGAGCGTCGAGGGGCGCACCCTGACTGAAAAAACAATGCGCACCGGTGGGGGGAACCAAAAGAAATCATTCTTCAGGGATGAAAGTTCAACATCAGCTAACGTGCGAGAGAGGGAATCGGAAGGAGGGGGGAGGCGGCACGGGAGGAGGGAGGAGCAGGAAGGTAAGATAGCGAACGTTCGAAGAAGTCCTAAGCGAAAGCGCCATTACACAAGGAACTCTCGGGCGGCAGCCCACGACGGGCGGGCGATCCTCTGACGGGCGGGTCGGGCAGGTGGGACATTCAAGCGGGATGCCTGAGTAGGGCGAGAGCGCGATTCCTAAGTAAAGTGTGACGGCGTCCTCGGCGCGAGCGTGTTGCCTGAGCGTAGATAGCGCGATCTCTGAATAAACTGCGCAAAAGTCACAGGTGAGAGCGCAATTCCTGAAAAGGGGATGTCTGGCGGGAGCGGGGGCCTAGACTAAAGCGCAGGGACATCTTAACTGGGAGCGCCGTTCTTGAGTAAATTGCGAAGAAGTCTCAGACGGGAGGGGGGGCCCTGACTAAATTGCGAAGAAATCAACAGCGGGAGCGCCGATCCTGAGTAAATTGGGAGGAAGTCTCAGGCGGGAGCGGGGTCCTGAGTAAAGTTGGAGGAAGTCTCAAGCGGGAGCCGACGACCCACGACGACCCCCCGACGACCCCCCGACGGCCGCCGCCGCCCCCCGCCCGCCCCCAACGTGCGCGCTTGCCTGCTGCTGCCTTTGCCACCCCCCCCCTCTCTTGCATGTTGGCGCCTGCTCGCCGTGTTTTTCCTCTCCCCCCTCGTCCCTCGCCCCTCCTCCTCCTCCTCCTCCTGCCTCCCTCCCTCTCCGGGCAGCACAGCCTGCCCCGAGCCTGTGTTGCGAAGCAGCGTGATGTTTGTCCCGCAAGAGCTTACGGCATGCTTTTGGCGTGTCGGGGCCGCCTCGTTTGGAGGGGGCTGTGGAGCGGACATATTGGGCATTGCTAGGCTCGCTGGTCTATCGTGTTTTCGCCGCCCACGGCACCGCAAACGCGGCCAGGAGCGGCAAGGCCACGCTTGTTTCCCCGCTTTTTCCTCCGGCCTGGGTCAGGGGCAGCGGCTCGCAGGTCTGGAGCGGGAGCCGTTGTTGTTGTAGTCCGGGGGAGCAACAACGCAGTTTGACCCGGACCAAATTGCAAGGAAGTCTGAAGCGGGAGCGCCGTTCCTGAGTAGATTGGGAGGAAGTCTCAGGTGAGAGGGGGGGTCCAGAGTAAATTTGGAGGAAGTCTCAAGCGGGAGCCGTTGTTGCTGTAGTCCGGGGGGCCATGGGCACAGTTTGACCAGGAAGACATTCCCTGTCAGAAAACAGGGTGCGAGCATCGAGGGGCACACTTTGACTGAAAAAGGCAATATGCACCGGCGAGGGGGGATCAACAGAAGTTAGAATTCAACGACAACGGCGGCGGCGGCGACGACGACAACAACGACAAACATCATTTCAAGACTGTTCGCTCCGATCTGCTCTCGCGCCAGTCAAAACGTAGATCCCAACTCATCGGCACCCGCCCTCTTATCGTCGATCGTCCCTTCTTGGGGTATATCTTCCTGACGTGCCACGATTCTTTGGCGCAGCCCCGGAAAAAAAGGAACAGAGGACGGATGGAAGGGGGAGGGAAAAGGATGGAGGACGAAAGAGGTTAGCAGGAGGGGGGCTAGGAGCAGAAAACACGTGGCAGAACCAGACGGGCAGATCGGGAGGGTAGACCCTACGGGGCGAGTGTGGAAGGCGGACCCAGGCGGCCAGGTCGAGCAGGCGGGTTGCTGAAGCGTGAGTCCTGCATGAATCGCGAGGAATTATCGGGCGATGGTACGATTCCCAAGTAAATCGTGAAAAGGCCAGAGTGAGAGCGTCATTCCTGAATGTAGAGGGCGCGGCGGCTACATTAGATTGCATTACATTACATCGCATTGCATCATACTGCATTACATTACATCAAATTACATTCCAGCACAAAACATTACATTGCAATACATCACACTACACTGCATTACAATACACTCCATTACATTGCACGACGCTATACTACATTACTGCAAAAGCCTTACATTACAGTATACTACACTACACTGCACTATATTACACTATACTACAGTAGAACTCACGACACTACATTACATTACATTACATTACATTACATTACATTACATTACATTACATTACATTACATTACATTACATTACATTATATTACGCTACAACACATAACACTATAGCACATTATACAACAGTACATGACATCACATTACATTACATTACAATGCATTACATCACATTACGTTTCAATACACAACAATTCAATGAATTACACTACACCAAAATACTCACATACATTACATGACATTGCACTACATCACACTACAGCGCATTACAATACATTACAGTGCATTGCACTGCCCTACACTACACTACAGCCCAATAAGAGTATTACATTACATTACACTACACTACACTTCACTACACTGCAATACATTATATTACATTACATTTCACGACACTACTTTACATTCCAATACACTACAATACACTACATTACATTACACTACTGTACATTACAGTACATGCCAGTACAGTACATTACTTTGAATTACACTAAGTTATAGTTCATTACAACACGTTACATTACATGCATGCATACATGACTACGCATACTGGGACACACTACAATACATTACATGACAAGACAATATAGTACAGCAATGTGTATCACAATGCCTTACACTCCATATGTTTGTACACGCATATAAACAATTACATGCATGTATATGTACATACATTACGTTACATTGCACTAGACTACAATACGGCACAATACAAGACAATAAAATACAGCAACTACACTACATTAGTCTACATTACAATACTCAACCTTACAATACATTACACTTACATGACACGGCATTACAATACAATACGTTCCACGGCATTACAGCAAATCACACTACACTACAATACGCTACATTACAACACACGGCATGGCATGGCATAGCATGGCATGACATTACACTATATTACGTTGTATGCATACATACATATACATGTGCATTTGAACATTTTACCACGCTGCGCTGAGACGTGATGGCCTGCCGCACAGGCCAGGGTTATCGTCACTGTCCACTGGAAGATGTCTGCGCTTGTGCTTGTGCTATGTTCCTGGGGACGCGGTGCTTCGCCATGCTCGGTCCCACTGTGTATGCCACAATACGCTGAATGGCTATGCTTTGCTGGATGTGTAACGCAATCTGCATATCACACGACTGGGATGGGTCAAATGTTCCCATTGACGCCGGGCCTGCTCAAGCTGACCCCAGAGTTCGGTTCGACGGCGTTCCAAACTCTTTGTTCCACTGCATGCTCCCCACTTCCCTGGTCAATGCAACTCGCCTGAACATCGTTGCTAGATGGGCTGGTGGGGATACGCGAAGCGACAAGGATTGAAGCGTGTCGGCGATGGCGACGATGACGATGATGAGATTGACCGCGGTGATAGAATATGCTAGACAGCTACATACTAGACTGGACCTGGCAAAGCAAGCGCGCTGAGATATCGCAAGCCCGCCAACTACTCGTAGCTCGCTCCGCTGAGCACGGCTTTCGCCTTGCCCAGGGCATCGATCTCCCCGCTGCGCGCGTCCTGGCGCACCGTGTAATACTTCAGGAGCCAGTCGCACTCCGCGTGGAGGCCGCCCAAGAACTTGTCCGTGGCCATCAGCTCCGCCGCCGTAGATTTCTTGGTGGCCTTGAGTCCCTCTAAATCGGCAGTGTTGTCGGCCTTGGCTGCGCCCTTGTCCTTGAGTGTCTTGGACAGCCCCACGCGCTCGGCCTTCGCATCGGCTACAGTTTTGTCATACTCCTCCTGCGAGTTTTTCTCTTCGGTTGAAGCCTCCGTGAGCTCGGTGTCAAGATCCTTCACCAGCAAATCTATCATGGCGATAACGCCACTGCTCTCTTCCGCCTGTGTGGCGTACGCACCCCACGTCTCTGGCGGCGGATCCACTGCGTTCCTGCGCTGCACGTGCTCCGAAATCTGCACAAACGACATGTCCCTCTCGATGGCGCCCTGCTCTGACAGCTCCACCTTAGCAGGAGGGTTGTACAGCTTGGGGTTATCCGTCAACCCCTTGCGGGGCACAACAGGCCGTTAGGGGCAGGGTTCGTGGCATCTAGCTTGTGCGTGTGAGCGTTTCCTCCCCTGTTTTTGGTTTCCGTGGAAGAGAAATATCATTCAGCCTCCTGCAACTTAGCCACCACGCAATTACAATACCACACCCGTTCCTGCTTAACGTATCCCGAAGGAAAACACGAAATGTGGCTCTTCGTTCCGAATCCAAAAACACAGGTTAGCCAACACACTGTGTACCTAGCAGGTTGCGTTGTGCGACCAAGGCAGGGTAATCGATGTGGTGCACTCTACGCAGTGCCGTATCGGGTGTGGAATATGATTTGTGTAACACATGCTGTGAAATATGTGGTGTGGAATCTCTGTGGGGCAGCCTATGTGGCGCACTCTGTGTAGTGGCATACATGCGGCGAAAAGCATGTACTCACAAATATAGGTATAAAGGTATACACACATGTCCATACGTTGGGCAATATATGAAGCGCAAGCTGTGCGGTACAAATTGCACGATTCGCAAGTATGTGGTGCAATCGACGTGGTGCAGAGCTTTGTGGTGCAACAGACATGGTACAATCTATGCGGTGCAACCGCCGTGCTGCAATCTGTAATTATATATAAATTTATATATATATATATATATATATATATATATATATATGTGTGTGTGTGTGTGTGTGGTGCAAGATGTGCTGCGCACCTTGTGTTACGCAACGTTTGTGGAACAGCCTACGCGGCGCAACCCATGCGGTGCAATCGGATGCGTGGTGCAGTCTATGTTGGGAATGTATGTGGTGCAGTGGACGTGGTGCAATCTGTGTGGCGCATGATGTGTTGTGCAAACGATATGGTACGATACATGTGGTGCACTCGAGATGGTGCACTCTATGCGTACAACCAATTGCAAGTCGCAGCGAGTTGTCAACTCCACTGCTCGCGCAATCATCCCACCCACCCACCCGTAACTTGGTTTGCAATACCAATACGACGGCGATTGTGATGAGTGCTAGGAATTGGATGGTGCATGTATGCGGCCGCGCTAGCCCGCGCATGCTCGCGCGTGCAGCGGCCAGAGAGTTTGGCGCTACTGGCGCAGACCGCTGGGCAGTTCCCAGCGGGCACGGCAATGCGAGTCGACGATTTGGGCGGGCGCGATATCATCGCAACGTCGACAATGGTAGACGCGATGATGATGATGATGATGATAATGATGATGATGATGATGATGACGATGATGATAATGGTAGCGATGCTAGTGACGACGATGCCAACGACAACGGCAAGGCCAGTGACGGCACCGATGCTGATCACACCGACGACGATGACGGCGCCCTCGCGTCGGTTATGAAGGTTTTGGACAGAGTTCGATATGCGCGCGCGGCCGACGCGCGAGAGTGGCCCGCATGGGGTCGTGCCCCCCCCCCAGCACGCGCGCAAGGGCGTTCGAATGAATTCGACGTGCGGCGCGAGGGGCCCGTCTGGCCGAGTTGAATGGAAAGTCTGAATAGCTGTAGGTTATGAACAATTCGCAGGAGCGCGAGCGCAGGCATGTTTGAAACCTGATGTTGCAAAACCAAATTGTCTTGTATCTTTTCGGGGCACTCGATTTTGAAATCTCTACAAAACCTATGACTTTTGTAAGATTTCGGCGTGCGCGCGCGACGACGCGCGCGTGTGTACTTCGTCCCATTTGTTGCGAAGGATTCTTGCGACAGCACATGCGCAAGGGCGTTCGAGCGAGTCCGACGTGCGCACGCGAGAGGCCCGTTTGGTAGCAAGTTATGAAATTGTTGATAACCTATGTACTGTTAAAAGAAAATGATGAAGCATAAATTAATTTAAAAATGCAGGAGCCCGAATCAGAGAAACTATGGATTCAGTATGGAGCCCTCCTCCTCCTCCTCCGCCTCCTCGCGATCCGTCTGGCCCCTATGGGCCGCCAGGCATAGCAGGAAAACCGAAACCCCGACACAAACTGAATCCATAGTTTCTCTGATCGAGCGCAATACTGTTTTGAACACTTTTGTTGCGAAACCATGTTTTCATTTGTTTCCGGCACACTCGACTTTCAATTCCCTACGAAAACCGATGGTTTTTGACAGATTTCGGCATGCGCGCGCGACGACGCGCGCGTGCGCACTTTGTCCCATTTGTTGCAAAGGATGTTTGAAAGCTTCTGGTTTTTGATAAACGAATCCGCGCGCGCAGTTTTTTTATTTTGTTGCAGACGATGAGGGTACTAGCCTGCTTGGGATGGTACGAACTCATATTTAGGATGGACGACGGGGTGTGATAGTGCAACTGAATTTGCACCTGGGTTTAGAATATGGATATATTTTCCCTGGGGCCGTGGGCGGCAGGGCTTCGAGACTTGTGTCCGTACCGTTATGGCTCAAGTCCAAAAAACATCAGCTGCCCATCGTGCTTCCAGCTGATAGTGGAGCGGTGCGAGCCCAGGGTCAGGGGTGCCGGCCGGCGCGTCCATGGAGACATGAGCCGGCACGAGCGCTCAAGGACCCTGCGGCGAACGCCGCTCGGCGCCACGGCGATGCCGGACGGAGAAGAGAAGACGGATACATTCGCGGTCATCACTGGCGCCTCGCAGCCTGCGAGAGAGCCAGGAGCTCCAGCAGCCGCAGCAGCAGCGGCAGCAGCTGAGGGCATGACCACAGGAGCTCAGTCTGAGCAGATGCGGGAGCTCGCGCGGGCTATGGTCACTGAGATGATCGCGAAGACACGAGCGACTGCCGAGATGGTGCTGAAGCAGCAGGGCAGCACGCAGGAAGACCCTTGGCACCGTGGTCACGACCCGTGGGAGCACACCCAGAGCGACGGCGCTTCCCGCAGGCAGCCAAGGACGAAGACTGGGACAGCGACGCCATGGCCTGGTCAGGCCGGTGGGCTCTGGCCTCTGACGGGAACTGGGAGCACTGGCCGCGTGACGGCGGCTGGTCAGGCCATGGCGGAGCCTTCACCAAGGGCGACTTCAGCGATCCCCCAGCGTGGCCAGGCTGACCACACTTTCTCTCGTGGAAGAAGGCCATGCGACGCTGGGATCGCAACACGGACGTTCCAGTATGGCGACGATACGAGAAGTTCATAAAGCTGTTCGACTGGTCGATGCAGCCTAAGTTCGAGGACCTACGAGAAGATCGGCTAGAGGGACCCCAGTGGCTCGACATCCTCTTAGAAAGACTTGACCTCATGATCGGCGAGAGCGAGGGCGACGACTTGCGGAGAATCGGTAGTCGAGCACTCTTTGAGGTAGCCCGCGAGCCCAAGGAGGCCCCCCAGTCCTTTGTCGATCGACGCGAGAGGCAGTTCCGCGAGGCCGAGGGCAGTGATCTCCAGATTTTCGACAGGTTCAAGGGCTTCATGATGGAAGGGCTCCTCACTGTCAGCTCAGGAGATGCAGAACTTGAGGACGCTGACTCATGGGGATTTGACGTGCAAGAACGTGTGTTGGGCTCTGAGGCAACTAGATTACACTACGTCCGAGAAGCTCCTCCCAGGCCGAGCTGGCACGCACGTTGCCATGTTTGCCGACAGCTCAGCAGGAGCCGAGGAGAATGATAGTACTCCTCACTCCTACCCTCTCTCCTCCTCTCGCGGTCACGGGCAAGGGGAGAACGGCGGTGACGATCTCTCGAACACGGAGGACCATGACGGACAATCAGACGACGACGACGACTCCTCGATCGAGAGTCCGGAAGAGGAGTGTGCACAGATCCTCGCAGAACTCGAGGAGCTGGACCTGGACAAAGAGGAGGCTAACGTGTTCCTGGCAGGGGTGACCAAGAAGCGGACGTGGAAGGAGAACAAGGCTCTCAAACGAGCTGCCAGGAAGGACCGTGTTCTACAAGGACAACAAGGACCGACCAGGAGGACGAGCACCACCCCCACCTCGAGGGTTCTCACGAGTCCCACGAGGCCGCGGGACGGGAAGGGGCTGCCGTGCCGCCGGTGGAGCTCGAGGTCAGGACCACTCGGGCCGCGGCAAGTTCGCAGGCATGCCGCTCGAAGAGATCATGAAGGTCACCAAGTGCAGGTTGTGCGACCAAAGAGGCCACTGGTCCAGGGAGCGCCCGAACAAGAAGGAGGACGATGCAGCCGGACATCATGGAGCACGACATCGCGGCCAGGACTCGAGGGGAATGACCGGGCACTCGTTCTCAGGATGCAGCTGCAACCCCTCGTCGACGGTCATGGCGGAGCTGAAGGAGTTGCCGGCGGAGCTGGAGGACGACGCCATCTACCTGACGACCCGCGCCGCTCAGGGCCTCATCGACCCCGGCGCTGGCAGCGACCTGGCGGGCCGGGTCTCCCTGAACCGCGAGGCGTACGCCCTGGCGGGCATCGGGGTGACCTACGTAGTGGTGCCTCCCAAGGCTGGGCGGCGCAAGAGGCAGGCCCACGGCGTGGGAGGTCAGGCCACCGTGATTTCGTCCATCCTGTTTCCGCTCACCCTGGGGAAGGCCCTGGGCATCATGGCCGCCTGGTGTTTGTCTTTGGCCACCAGTGCCTGGCTACACATGACAAGTAATTCACACCCATTTGGGCGTGAACTACATCATCATGATGTTCAACTGGTTCGAGACCGATTTCTTTTCGGTCACCTTCTTCTTTGTACGTGTGTCGACCCTAGACCAGAGTCAGCCTGGTTCATATTCAGAAGTACAGGCCCTGGGCATCATCGAGATGCTGGTGCTGGCTGAGGACGTGCCTTACATCGTCAGTGTCAACGTACTCGACTTCTTGGGATGCACCATCGACCTTCCCCAGAACCCGATGCCGTCCCAGAGGCTCGGAGTTACGATTGACTCGACGAGGTTGAGCTCGGGACACAGGATGGCGGACGTAGTCTGCCGCTTGCCCCAGCCGCCTCGCACGCCCGCGCCTGCCCTTTTCACCTATCGTTGTCTGAAGCCAGGCTCGCTCGTTCTGAGCGCGGGCGCTCGGCCTCTCGAGATGGCCGAGACGGCTCCACGAGCATTGTGAGGAAGCATACGGATCGCCCTCCTCCCTCACCCTGCTCCCCTCTACCCTGTTCAGGCGGTTTTCCCAAAGCTGTTGAGATGGGCTCTCTGGGAGTTTGCAGCATCAGCATCATCATGACTGTCATCATCGGGGTCCTTAGCCTCATCGTAAGCCTCGTTTTGTTGGGAAGATCTCGGAAATCAAAGGCCATCTCAGCACCATTACCCTCAGCGTCGTCGAGCGAGGCAGCACGATTAGGAAGATCGGTGGCACCCTCCTCGGGACACTCGTCGCGACTGGGAATATCCTCGTCCAATACCTCTCAGAGATGCCGAGCCTCGACGAGGTGACCAAGCAGCCGCAGCAACGGTTAGCCGGACCCGCCAGGGGCCCGATCAAAGTGTGTGGGCCGCGGAGAGGCCCCGACCAGCAAACTCGTGTCAGGAGCAATTTCGACTCGAAGACCACGCAGCCTGCAGTCAGATCTCTTCGACGCCACTCGGTCCAGACACGAGAGTCTAAGCTATCGGGCGAGTTGCTGCGGCCATGATGTTGCTGGCAGTCGCAGCGACGACGACACAGGCAGCAGGCGACGGCCAGTCCGACGACTCGGACATGGAGGAGGACGGAGACGGTCAGTCGGCAGCGGGTCAGGTACCGCCGCCAGCCAAGCCAACGGGCATGCCCCCGTCCAAGCCATCTCCAGGACTGCGACCGAGCGCCCAGAGGCAGCCAGCGGCAGCCAGGGCCACGGAGTTCGTCCAGGAGAAACGGCAGCGCTACTTGGAGCAGCACGGCATCATGCCCTGCAAACCCCCGCCGCTGAGGCTGTATTCGAAGACCAGCGCCAGCGGGAGCAGGGGGCCCAGGTCTGCTCAGAGTCGAGGACCAGTCGGACCAACAGCAAATACTGTCACATTTGCCCAGGCGCGTCAGCTCCTCGGACCCGCGGGCGTTCCCCGATCGACGATCTCCAGGTTCTCGGACGACGGGACACCGCTACTCCCAGAGGCCTTCCAGGCGTACGTGCGCGGTCATTTCCCTCAGCAGCCAGGCCCCGCGAGGGCCACGCCCAACAGCAACGCCTCGGAGTCGGCCGCCGAGAGCCAGGCAGCCAGGAACTCGGAGAACCAGGACGAGCCCTGCCCCACCAGAGCGTGAGCCACTGCGGCAACCAGCACGGGTCGGGCAGCAAGGGTCGAGACTGTGGGCGGCGCCTCGTGTGGATCCCTCCGTCCTCAGATCTCCCAGGAGGCGGCGACGGAGCAGGCGGTCCAGCAGGCGATCGCCCTCAGTCAGCAGCCGAGGCCGCACGCCGAGCAGCAGAGCAGGCAGAAAGGGCCGTGGCCCTTCTCGAGGAGCAGGAGCCGATGCCCGGCTCGGCCTCCCTGAACGCGCTCAACCACGCCGAGCCGCTGCTCCAGGCTCTGACCACGCAGATGCAGTACTTGCCGACTCACGGTGCCTGGGACAAGGGCCTGCAGTCGATCAAGGGACGGCCTGGAGAGGATGTCCGAGCAGATAGTGACCCTCCAGACCCATCCCGACACCACCAGCGAGGCTTACCAGCAGATCCTCCAGAGCCTCGTTCAGGTCCGTAGGATGCTGGAGGGGTCGCTCGAGCCGTTCTCCGAGTCAGTGGACCACATCGAGGAGCTAGTGGACGGCCTGGCTTGCCCCGCCTCGAACCTGGAGGCCTCGGACGGCCAGCTCGGGCAGCTTGTCATGCAGATAGGCATCCAGGTGGCGGGCATGGCGACGGTCATGCAGCAGGCGGCCAGCGCCAGCACGAGCGGGACATCCTCGTCGGCATCAGGGGCAGCACCGCCCGCCGACACTCCCCCAGCTACGGGGACGCCCGACTGGGATCTGCTGGGGAAGGCGCCAGAGCCAGAGCAGGACCCCACGAGCCAGTAGAGGTTTCACCTATGCTACCCACTTCATTCATCGCTCCTCGTATAGGCCTCTCGGTTCGGCGACCTTCGTGTGTTGTGCCAGCCCGCCAGCACTGCTCGAGTTTGCGTCGCCAGGCTCTAACAAGTCCTGCTCGTGGTTGGATGGTGACTGCTGGAACGATGATCGGGAGGTCTGTCTCCCGAGAAGGAACCGAGAGAGGGTCGCCGCCTTTGCCGAAATGCAAGCAAGAACCTCCCTGGCCAGACCCGGCGCACCCAAGTCTCCACAAGCCCTCAGAGACCACAGAACGGCCGTACGGCTTTTTTCAAGATATTCTCCCCTCTCCGGTTTGTTCCCGAGCTCGAAAAGCAGCGGGGAGTTGCGCTCGGGAGTTGGTGCAGTTTCGACAAGCGTTTACGTTGGGATTCCTGGAGACCCGAGTCAATCAAGGAATTGTGGCGAGTGTTCCGTCGGGACAAGCCCCAGGTAGTTTGGCTATGCCCTGAGTGTCGTGCAGTTTCGCTTCTCAATAACATCAACGTTGGACGCATGGATCCCTCGAGGCGTCAGGAAGAAATGATCAGCGAGGGAGTGCAGGCTTTGACTCTCTGCATGGAAGTCGCCATGTATCAGGCACGACGGGGCCGATACTTTGTCGATACTTTTTTGTGTCTTGGCAATCTACGGGGTAGGGCTGGTGGCTCGGCTGCCAAGAACGCGTAAGCTAAGGGAGGACACGTGTACGTTCGATCTACAGGTGCACCCAGACGGGCTCAGCAAGAAGCCCACCGGCATTCTCACCAACCACCCAACCATCCAGCAAGCACTGTCTGGACACCTGTTTGGGCGGTCACAGGCACGTGGTTCTCGAAAATCAGCTTCCCAAGAAGGCCCAGGTTTACCCCCCCCAAGTTTGTCAGAACTATAGCTCGAGCTGTGGCCAACACCTGGCACGGCACACCCGTCCAGCGCCCGGTGCGTCACCAGGACATGTTGGAGAACACGTGCTGCGGACCCTCCCTCTCCTGTCCCGCGTTTCCTGTCCCAGAGGACGAGGAAAGGCTGGGAGAGAAGAAATCCGGCAGCGACCAGGATGTTCCGGAGACCAGGGGGCCGGAGGCGGGAACCACTCAGGATCTGGGGCCCCAGGCGTCCGAGAGCGGTGGGACACCCAGATAATCGCAAGTTCATTAGAGTGCTTCAGGCCTGGGAAACCAAGGTCAGGCTGCTGCGGTGGGTGCGGGATCGTTTTCGTTGCACAGAATGTGCTGAGCGCGGGGGTCCCAACAACCAACGCCCCGTAGCTCTCCCCCGTAACTTCCGTCTCAGTCACATCTTGGGGGTGGATCTGTTCTTTCTTCGGTTAGGAGGCGAAGCTGTGCCAGTTTTGGATATCGTGGACCACGGTTCCAATTTGTAGGTCTGCTCGCGTTTGCCAGATGCTAAGGCGGCCACCACGTGGCACGGTTTCGTGAGAGCCTGGATCCGACTGTTCGGCCCCCCCCGTTCATGATCACCGACGGAGGCGCCGAGTTTCAAGAACGGTTCGCCCGCGGGATCGAATAGTGGAGGGTGCTGCACAACGTGACGGACGCACACAGCCCATGGCAGATGGATAAAGGAGAGGCTGCAAGCGGAGTTGCACGAGCTCACAGCCCACAAGAATCGATTCTGGCATCGAAGGGGGTTCAGTCCGCTGCAACTCGTTTTCGGATCCAATCCCAGGCTCCCCCACGAGATTTTGTCGGACGACGGTTTAGGCCTGCCTGGGTGGCAGGATGTGCTCCGAAATCCCTCAGAGCAGGAAGCCGCAGGTGCCGAAACTGCGAAAGCCCAGCAGGTACAAGATCGAGCGCGGCAGCTCGCCATCGAAGATACCAATCGAGATCACATCCAGTAGGCCAGTAAGGCCCGGGGCCTTACTATCAAGTCCTTCTCTCCTAGCCAATGGGTGTTCGTGTGGAGAAAGATGGGCCGTACGACGGCCCGTTCGAACTCCTTGGGGGTCTGGCATCGTGGTCCTCCAAGAAAGAGAACGAGGCACAATCTGGGTGGCAATGCCCTCTCATCCCTGGAAATATTCGGCCGGCCAGGTGCGTCCCGCCAGCGCGGAGGAAGAATGCGGACTGCAATTGGCCCAAGATCCGCAGAGGACCGAGCTCTTGACTCGGTCTGGGCAAGGAAGGGCCTCAGCGTTGGATGTCCCCAAAGGGTGGGATCCTCCCGACGAGGCTTGGGATCGTCCGATCGCCGCCGCAGGCGACACTGCCCCTCGCGTGCCAGGCGTCCCCAGCGGTGCGCCGGAGGCTCCCGGCGCCAGAGGCAGCAGCAGCATCGAACCGTCCAAGCCAGTCTCGGGAGGATCACCTGGCACTGTCCCCCCCTTTCGTCGACTCCAGTTTGCGCCCTCCAGGGCCGCCTCGTCAGCGGGTTCAAATGCAGCCCAGCCGTCTACTCGCCTACCATCCATCGCCGAGAGCGAGCCAGGAGACGCGGACAGCAGCCAGCAACAAGTGTCAGATGTGTCTGAGCCCCCAAGCCTTGGAGCGACCGACCCCTCGCCCCCGGCTCCGGGGGGGTCCTCGTTGCACCGCCGGACGCGAAGGAGAAAAAAGACCCAGGACAGTCGAGTCCGAAGGCGAGGGCGAAGCTACCGCAAACCAGCGACGTGGCGATGTCCGTCCTTAGGTCGCGGGAATCCTCCCGCCCAGCGGCCGCGAGCCGCGAGCCCAATCGCGAGTCGGAATCCTCGGACTTGGAGAGAGAGAGAGAGAGAGAGAGAGAGAGCCAGGCTCTCCCCCCCCCTCCGGGTCTAGAGGACGTGGTTGCGATGCCCGTTGATCCTCCTCCCTCCCCCGATCCAAGAGTGTCCTCAGGAGTCTCGGAAGCGCCAGGGCTCGGAGAACGAATCGGGGCGGGACACGAGGACAGTCGCTCTGTGTCGGGAAGGGTGCAGGAGTGGGAGAACCGAGCCGAATCTAGGGAAAGGTCTCCCCGTCGCATCGACGAGAATTCCCTGGCGTCGTTTCTGGTGTGTGTGTGTGTGTGCGTCGAGGCCAAGAGAGGAGTTCAAGTGGAGCCGCTCAAAAAGGCTATCGATCCGGCTGGAGATTTCCCGAGCTGGGGACACGACACGTGGTGCACCCTCTCTGGTGGGTGCTCGGGACCCGGGAGCTTCGCGGCCAGCCGCGGCGGGAGAGTCACGCTGTCTCGCCTGACCCCAGCCGAGAGAGCCAGGTTTGAGATATCAGATGGAACCGAATGGGCCAACATGGCCAAGTCGGGTGCCGTGCGGGTTATTTCCCCGAAGGATGCGAAGATAATCCGAGAAATGCAGCCAGAGCGTATCAAATCCTTGAGGATGGTGAGGCGCTGGAAGCCTCAAGAAGGAACGTTCACTGAGCCCAAAGCCAAGTCCGGATGGTGTGTCCACAGACATCAAGATCCGGGCACGGGGTCCCTGGCGGTGATTGTCCCTACCCCTCAAACAATGATGTTTAGGCAGGTTCTCATGACTGAGGGCATGATCGGCGACATCGGCATTTTGCAGTCGAACCCGATGACCCGAGCGGTCATAGCCATCTACGTAGAGCCGTGCGAGCGAGTTCCTCTTGAGAAGGGAGCCCTCATCGAGCTTCTCATGAATGTGTATGGGCTAGATGACGCGCCAGTTGCCTGGAGAAAGACAGTGGTCCAGTATTTAAGCGACCACGGATACGTCCGCAGTTTACTAGAGCCGTGCTGGTGGTTGAAGTACGATTCCCGAGGAGCCCTTGCCAGCATGATACTGATCGAGATGGATGACTTCTTCATGGCTAACGCTACCCCCGAGGCGCGGCAGAAGACTCGGACCCTCCTCGAGAAACGATTCCGGTTCGGAAAATATCAAGACCTCCACGAGTCTCCCGTGGAGCACGCCAGAAGGAGAATCACTCACACGCCTCAGCGTATATTTGAGAAGTTGAAGACTATGACCCTGGCGAACAGTAGGCTGGCCAAGAAGGACACCCCCCTGGATTCCCAAGAGTTTACGCAATTGCGCTCGCTGATTTACAAGCTGAACTGGGTGGGCCGTGAATCCAGACCCGAGACTGCTGGAGTCGCCAGCATCCTCGCCAATAGGCTGAAGAACCCAACCGCGTGGGACGTTTCTTGTGCGAGCAAGCTTGTTCGCCACCTTCGGGCCACGGCCTCGAGGGGCCTCTCGATTTGGCGTCTGGACCCGGACCGCATGGCTTTCCTCACGTTCTCGGACGCGGGAGGGGTCGGGGCCGGTGCTTCTGGGGTGGACTCCAAAAGGCTCCCCGAAGATCCCACCCAAGGGGCTTGGATGGTGCTGGCGACCGACAGCGTTGTTCTGGATAACAGGTCCGTGCGTGCCTCCATCTTAGGATGGAGATCGTCCAAGTTGAGGAGGAACGTACATTCCACCCTGGCAGGAGAAACGTTGGCACTAGCTTCAGCAGTGGCGGAGGTGGAATACCTCCAAATTTTGTACCGCGACGCGGTGTTCCGCAAAGTTGACATCCAGGACTGCGTGCGGGCCTCCTCCCCCTTTACCACCATACTCAGACAAGACTGCAGTCGAGGTCACAAAGAAAGACAAGTACAAGCTGTAGATGCTAAGAGTATTTACGATACTATGGGTAAGGATGGGACGGCCAGTGCACGGGATAGGAGGACAGCCTTGAATCTAGATATAATGTTATGTGAGTCCCTGGAGCGCTCGAGAGGCTCAGTGAGATTGGTGCCCCATTCTCGCATACCCGTATATCACCTTACGAAAAAAGACATTACGCAAGTGAACGCCGCCCTCTTTCACAACATGGCCTCAGGAAAGCTGCTCCTGGTAGATGAGTCCGAGGAGCTACTAGAAGAAAAGAGAACCCAGCCCAGAAGAACAGGTCCCAGGCTACGTCGGCCAAGGTTCTGAAGAACAACGACCGGAAGATCTCCTGGGAGAAGTTCGTGGACGCGGGATTCGGGGCCGCCGTATCTCCACCCGAGCCCGACCCGTGTCTCTCTCTCTCTCTCTCCTCCCTCTTTTTCCTATCCTCGATGTGTCAGGCAGCAGGGCCGAGACCCGCGAGGAAGACGAGCATTCTACAATCGTCAATGTTGTATCCCCTTGTGATGTGTACAGATGCTCTCAGCTGCTAAACCTACCAGAAAGGTTGACCAGTGTGATTGTGTGACTGAAGTTGTATCGAGGTTTAGCGTTTGGACATATATATATATATGTATTATATATATATATATATATACATTCCCTGGAGCCCTGGGGGCATGGCATCGAGAGTTGAATCCTTACCGTTACGGCTGAAGTCCAAAAAGCATCAGCTGTCCATCCTGCTTCCAGAGAAACAAAATCATAATTATGCAATTTGCAGCACGAAACGAGAAAAAGTTAATTCTGGTGGGGGTAGATCCTAGTACTCTTTTAGAAAGGAGAAGACATCTGGTGTGCAATCTAACGGCGGCGACGGGACGCGACGGCGGCGACAGGGTGGCGACGATGGCGACATACGTAGCCGCCAGAGCGGCAGACAGGCCCAGACGACGGGCGGCGACGATACTGATGGCAAATAACGGCGGGGGGTCGATACCTGTTGGGCTGTGATAGTACGAGTTCGTATTTATGATGGACGATGGGGCAGAATCAGATGCAAATTGCAATACAAAAACTCGGGCGGCTAATCCAGGAGGGGTGGATCCTTAGTCTTGTTTGGGAAGGAGAATCAGCGTTGTGCTACCCATGCAGCGACAAGGCGGCGACGAGGCGGCGGCGGGGCGGCGACGGCGGCAGCATGGCCGCCAGACTGGCAGACAGGCCCAGACGACGGGCAGCGACGAGGCGGCGACGGGACGGCGACGGCAGCAACATAGCCGCCAGAGCGGCGGGCAGCGACGAGCTGGCGACGGGGCGGCGACGGCGTTCAACATAGCCGCCAGAGAGGCAGAAAGGCCCAGACGACGGGCGGCGACGAGGCGGTGACAGGGCGGCGACCGCGGCGACCTAGCAGCCACAGCGGCAGACAGGCCCAGACGACGGGCGGCGACGTGGCAGCGCCAGAGCGGCAGACAGGTCCACGTCCGTAGGGCGAAGTAAGAGCCCGCGAAGTAAGAGCCCCTACGTGCAAGCACTGTTCGGGGAATTCCGAATCACAAAGCAGATGAAAATTATTGCTGGAAGCGCGACACCCCCCCCCAGAAGGCCCCAAACTTGAGATGTTTGCCGCCTCTTGGCGACGGCGCCAAGACGGAAGGATGCCTTCAAGATGCTCCCAAGGCGGTCCCCGAAGCCTCGACAATGCCCCCAGGATCGCCCGATATGACTGTCGAGGCGCCTTCCAGGTTGCCCTCCCCGAGAGGGGGGGCGGAGGGCGAAGCCCTGTGGATAAAATTTGTTCAGCCTGTTCTTCGCAAACAGCAGGAGCTCCTTCGCGGCTGAATCGGACTGCACCAGCGCCTTGTAGTCCTCGTTCTCAGCCTTTCGGATGGCTGTTGCCTCGCTCACGGACGCGTCGAGTGCCTTGATGCTCTTCTCGGTCTCTGCAATCTCCTCCGCGAGTGCTGCTATGTTCTCCTCTGCGCTGGCAATAGCGGTCTCGGTGTCCGCCGCGACATGCTCGAGCTCCTTCTTCTTGTCCTCGGTGGAATCGAACGTCGACAGGCAGTACTCCTTCTTGTCGGCGTCGTCCAGCCCCTCTTTCTTCAAGGCACCCACCATCTCATCGATCATGGAGATGACCTTCTCGAAACCGATCTTCTTGCCACGCAGAGCCAGCACCAGGAAGCCCAGGCGGGCCTGCTTGGGGTTTGCCTGGCGGGCCCGCTGCAGGAGGGCGACGGCGCGCGACCGCAGGTCGGCACTGTGCACCTTCACCTGCAGCAGGCTGGCGCTGGGGGCGGGCAGCGTCTTCTTCCGCCATCCCCGGCTCTCCGGGGAAACCGCACGCAGAAGGCATCTGGGCGGCGAGAACAAGCTGGCACTTGCGCGAAGAGACGTGGCGACCTCACGCCGCGGCTCCCGCGGGCCGCCAGCGTGGCACACCGCGTGGAGAAGAAGGCCCTCACGCGCGGCCTCACGCGGGAAGCTTACGCGCGAATGTCGGCGCAGTCGACCACCACCACCATGCCTAGCCAGGGCCATTCTGGGCCTTGGCGTGGTGTATACGCCCTCCTGGCTGAGGCCAGGAGGGACTGCACACCATCCTAGGGCCCCAGCATGGCCCTAGCCAAGCACGGTGGTGGTGGTGGTGGTGCATAGATGCCCTCTGCGGAAATAAAGCGTGTTGGATGCGCCGGTGTTTCCTCTGCCCCCCCCCCCCCCCCGGTTGCAGCATACAGCACGCTGTTCAAAAGCCAGCAGTTTCAGATCAGATCCACGTCTTCAAGAGGGGCCCCGCCGAAGCCTGGGCAGAAGCCGGCGCAGGCCCCCTCATAGGCGGCCACCAGGTGGTTACCAGTGGTGCTACCATGCTCACTCACTCACTCACTCACTCACTCACTCACTCACTCACTCAGACAGACACAATGCCAGACATTCAAGTACAGCATATCGCATTCCCTCTTGACCTCGTTGTGCGAGAAAGGGCGAGCAGCGGCAGCGAACTTACACACATCTCATTCATAGAGCTGGCATTCAGAACAGAATAGCGTCCAAAATCATGACCTGCTGAACTGTTACATCGAAGCACGGCGACTACGTACCTAAGCTACATATTATTTGCTGGAACCATGGAACGGCCTGGTTTGATTATTTCCACGACATCGGACAGGACGGCGACTAGTCCGGCGGCTCGTTACAAGAGTGAGACGACCAAGCATCGACCGAGCTTATGGGATCGGCGGAACGGCGCAAGCCCTCGCGGCTGAAGAGTTCAAGGGCGTCGTCGTCGTTCAAGATTTTGATCGTCTCGGCCAGGGCAAGGAGCTCCTCGTTGCGAGTCTTCACGCGCGCCTCGTACTCGGCATCCTTCGTGGAGCATCCCGCCTTCAGGTCAGCGAGCATCTTCTTGTCCTCCAGGAGGTTGCCTGCGGCGTCCTCTAGATCTGCCTTCATCTGCACGATGGACACGCCGAGCTCCCCGACGAGGGCGAGCTTCTGCTCGATGGAGACAGTCAGTACACCAATCTCCTTGTTCTTCGCAGCGACCAGGGCTGCGTGCTCCTGGACGGCAGTTGCCTCCGCATCCTCTGCCGCCTTCAGCGACTTCGCGAAGTCGTCAAACATCTGCTTCAAGATTCCCGTGACCTCACCGCTTTGAGGGGCGTACGAAGCCCGGCCCGAAAGGAAGGACATGACCATCTCTTTGTCGTCGTCGCCGATGATCTCGGATTTCTCCACAATCTTGCGCAGTGCGGCGGCGGACGAGCGCCCCTGCAAAAAGCTGCCGGCCATGCCCTTCTCCAGAGACGCCACCGCCGACGAGATCTGCGAGAGGTACCCCTCCAGCGTGGCTTTGGTCTCGGCGAACGCCTTCGCGGCCTTCTCCCGGATCGCCTCCGCGGAGGCAATGGCCCCCTTGGCTTCCGCGCGCTCCTTCTGCGCGTCCTCCAGGGACTGCTTGGTCTGGACCAGCTTCTCTTCTCCCCCCTTGATGGCGGCCTCTAGCTCTGGAGCCGCGTTGCCTGCGGCGTCGACGCGCGACTCGAGCTCGCCCACGCCAGATTTGCAGTAGCATTTGAATTTGGAGTACAGCTCATCTTCTTTGCTCCCCTCGGCCTGCACCTTCTCCTGCATGTTCTGCAGGAGGGTTACAACCCTGCGGACGGGATTGGCAGCCGCCTGCACAGCAGAGCGCTGCTTCGAAGCGACGCACACCTGCAGGCAGAGCGCCACAATTGCTGCCGCGCGCGCGGGCATCGCCATCATTGACACTTCAATGAGTCTGATACGCGAGGATGCGGCTAGGTACGATGATCCAGTCACGCTGTTCGACCCAGAGAGGCCACAGAAGGGGGAATCAACATCGCAAAAAGGAAAGAGGAGTTGTAGGAGGCGAGGAAGCGAAGGGCACAAAGGAAGGGGCGTCTACGACCATCGTGGGGTCTTTTCGGAGGCCTCTGGGGCACCTTGGATGCCGTCTGGGTCTGCCCTAAAGGCGTCTCGAGGGCTCCCAGAACCATTTCTGCTTCAACGGAAAAATACAACACGCCGAAAACATTCAATGCTGTGGCCTCCCAAGGGCCTCCCGACGAATACCTCGGGACTGCCTGGGGGGGTGTCTAGGAACTATCGGACCCGCCAAATGGTGCAACATGACGCGATCCAAGACTCCTTCAGAAGACCCCTGGGAAGCTGCCTTGCGGGATGTCGTTGTCGAGTTGTTCGTGGATTCATGTTTCGTCGGGGTTCGGGCCTTGAAATTCGAGGAAATTCTTCGCCGATTCTGGGCCCCTGGGTCCGCTTTCGGGCCCCAGGGCATCGAAAACGGATCCGGGATGAAGAGCTACCCCGCGGGAGACTCCGTCGTCGTCGTCGCCGCCCTCCTCCTCCTACTCGTCCTTCCTCCTCCTCCTCCTCCTCCTCCTCATCCTCCTCCTCCTCCTTCTCGCCCTCCGCCGAGAGGAACGACTCCGCTGTGGCTAGAGCGAATCAAAAAACATTGACCGTTTCCCCCCCCGGTGGGCGGGCGGTGGCCAAAAAAGTCCCGTCGGCGTCCCGTCAATGTCCCGTCGGTGTACCGTTCGTGTCCCGTCAGTGGTCCGTCGGTGCCCCGACCCGCCGTTACCGACGACGTCCGAGGCAGGCGGTTATCAAATGATTGTCAAATTAATGGGTTCCTGGACGCAGCCCGGCGAGTACTACTCCCCCTCCCCCCGCGTCTTTCCTGTGCCAAGCGTGACACAAACCAAAATTCATGGGAGTCAGGGCTTGGTCACTTGCCCCGTGCCGCATTTACAGCATATTACTGGCATGCAAACAATACTGGACACAACCAAATTCTGCGCCGAACTGTGCATCAACTGGGGATTATGGTTATCTGGGCTTGGTCAACTGCCGCGTCCCGCGTCTACTCGGTTTTAACCCAGTTCTGCGCCCACTGGAAAAAGGATCTGGGGCTTATCAAACGTCTCGCCTTGGTCAATTGCCGCGCCCCGCGTCTACTGGCGATCACTGGAAAGCTGACATATTGAAATACAGGGGACGGACAAGAAACTGACATACATGATTCTCAGACATCCTGAGAGATCATGAGGGATCCTGAAAGATTCTGAAGGATTCCGCAGGACCCTCAAGGATCCTGAATGATTCAAAGAGATCCTCAATGATCCTGAAGGATCCAAAAAACCGTGAGGAATCCTGAGGAACCCAGCGAGGTCCTGAGGGATCCTGGGGATCCACGCGGGATTCTGAAGTATCCTGAAGGATATTGAATGATACTGAAGGGTTCTGACGGGTTCTGAAAGATTCAGCGCAGCCTGAGGCATCCTGGGGATCCTGACGAATTCCGATGGATTCTGAAAGGGGGCCAATGAATGTGGACGGATTCTGAAGCATTCTCACGGATTCTCAAGGAGCCTGCGGGATCCTGAGGGGCACTGAGGGTTCCTGAGGGATGCAGAGGGATCCTGAAGGATCGCGAGGGATGCCGAAGGACCCTGAGTGGCTCTCCGGAATCCCCCAGGATCCCTCAGACTCCGTCGGGATCTCTCAACATCTCTCCGGAGCTCTCAGAATCCCTTGGGATCCCTCAGGAGACCTCAGGAACTTTCAAATACCATTAGGATCCACAAGACCCGCCCAGGACCCCTTAGAATCCCTAAGGATTCCCCAGGACCCCTTCGGATCCTCAGGATCGCCCAGACTCCTTCAAGATTCTTCAGAATCCTTCAGGATCCTTCAAGGTTCCTTTGAATCCTCAAGATCCCGTCAGTCCCCGGGAATCTTCCTAGGATCCTTCTGGATCCCTCAAAATCCTTCAAGTAATCATTCAGCATCGGTAGGAATCTCTCAAAACCCCTCAAGATCCCTCAGGTTCCTTCGGTACCCTCCAGAATATCTCTGGATACCTCGGAATCCCTCAAGACCTGTCGAGATCCCTCAGGACCCCTCAGCAACTCTCGGGGATCACCGTTACCAGCCGGATCCTTCTGGATCCCATGTGAGCCTCGAGATCCCCTGGCGACACTTCAGAATCCTTCAGAATCAATCAGAATCGCTCCGGATCTGAAATTGCTAAATGCTGTACCCCGCGTTAAACTAGGGTTTGTCACAAATCGCACCCGCTTGTACTTGCTATCAGTTAAAAACTCTTACGCACACATCGTGGAAACAGAACTGACATTTTGCTATACCCATCCGCAAAAGCAATTTGTCATGCGGATACAGAACGCGGCCAGGTTGACGCGCCGAACGGAGAACAACCCGGGGTTCATGGAAATCTAGGTTTCGTCAATTGCCGCATCCAGCGTTCACTGGGGATTACTGGAATGCTGACATATTCAAAAACTTAAAAACAACGGGGAACTTCCATCACGAATTGCATAACATGTCACGGGATGCATGGAGGCAGCGAAATTCTCGCGCCGAACTGCAGGCAGTCCCTGGGTTTATACACGCCCCTGGGAATGCTGACTGATTTCACAATGCTGGAAGCGGAGCGGCACCAGGACCACGTCCATTTGCAACGGGAGTGTCACAGCAGTACTAGACTCAGCCGAGTTTGTGCTCCCGCCTGAAAGTAGCCCAGGGGTTATGGAACTCTGAGCGCAGTCAATTGCCGCATCGCGCTTACAGGCTATTATTCGGAGGCTGATGTACTCAAATACTGAACACGGACATGATGTACTACTGTACAAATTCGCGAAATGAGTGACTCACACGTGTAGTGGACACAACCAATTTCTGCGCCGCACTGAATACAAATTGGAATTCATGGAAGTCTACGTTGCGTCAAGTGCCGCGCCCCGCGTTGACTGGATTTTACTGGAATGCGGACGTTCGCAGAAAAAAAAACAAAAATGAAATGGACATACGACTATACCCATTTACAACAATAGCACGTCACAGGATTAGTGGACACGACCAAGTCATCGCGCCGAGCCGAAAACAGAACCCAGGCTTGTAAACGTCTCAGCATGGCCCAACGCCGCGCCCGGCGGCCACTGGCTACCACTGGAATGTCGACAGATTTACACACTGGATGCGGAACGAGAATAGGACCACGCTCATTTGCAACAGGAGTGCGTTACAGCACTACTCGACACCGCCGAATTCATGCTTCTGTCTGAAACAGCCCAGGGCGTATGGTAACCTGGGTTGGTGAATTGCCGCGTCCCACGTTTACTAGCTGTGATTGCAATGCTGACGTACTCCGATACTGGAGACGGAACGCGTATATGAATGCACCAATGTGCAAGAATACTGCATCACCGCATTACTGAAGACAAGCACGTTCTGCCACGAACCACACCCAAGTTCCGGCGACTACCTGGAAAATCCAGGGCGTGTCAAACCTCTCACCTTAGTCAATTGCCGCTCCCCGCGTCTACTGGCGATCAATGGAAAGCTGACATACACGAGTACTGGGAGTGGAAAGGGAACATGACCATGCGCATGTGCAGTTTCGATGTGTCACAAGATTGCTGGACACAGCCCAATTGTTGTAGGCTGAGGGGGTTGGGGGATTCGACGTGCGGTCAATTGCCGCATCTCGCGTTCACAAGCTATTACGAGGTGTCTGACACACCCAGATATTGGGCACGGAAGCGATCCGCCACCGCGCCTCCGGGCGCGAAGTGGGCTTGTCCTCAGCTCCTGTGCCTCACGCCCTGAGGCCCAGAATCCTCGGTCCTGAGGAGCCTCGCTGTGGGGGGCCCGGACCCCACGTTCTCAAATTCCTGGGGCCTTGGCGCGTGCTCCCTGGAACTTGTCGCATCTTCTCGCGCGACGGCTTCGGGCCCAAGAGGGCGCCAAGACGGGCCCAAGAGGGTCCCCAGGAGGCTCCCTGAACGGTCCAAGACGGCCCCGACACGCCGCAAGATCGACCCAAGACGCCCAAGATGGCTCCCAGGAGCCCCAGAGACGCCCGAGACGCTCCAAAAACTTCGAAGAGGCCTCCCAAGGACCCCCAGAGCAACAATCATAGTTTTTCGATGGGTTTTTGAAGGTTCTCGAAGTTCTCGCGTTTTCGCCCCCCCCCCCACGCTCGAAGACGGCACAAGAGGCCCCAAAGATCGCCCCCATGCCGGCCCAAGGGGCCCCCGAGACGGCCCCAAGACTGCCCAAGAGGGCCCCAAGACGGCCCAAGAGGCTTCCAAGACGGCCCAGGAGGCCCCGAAGACGGCTCCCAGAAGAGGCCCTGACGGGGCCCCCCGACGGGAATTTCGAGCCCTCGGCCTCTAGAAGCCCCCAGTAAGCCCCACGAGGCCCACGAGAGGCCCCGACAAGGCCCCAAGAAGCCCCAGGCCCAAAGCAGCCCAAAGACGGGCCAAAACAGGCCCCAAGAAGCCCCCAAGACGGGCCCACACAGGCCCCCAGAAGCCCCAACACGGCTCCCGTGAGGCTTCAAACCTGCTTCGAAGAGGCCCCCCAGGGACCGACCACGAGATCCCCACGAACGCTCAGGGCCCTCTCACCCACCACCCAGGCACGGTGGCGGGATGGACCGAAGGCCATTACCGCCACTTTCTGCGAACACACTGCGACAGCACAGCCCTGCGGTCCCCGTTCCCGCTCTGCCAAAGATATGCGTTGATTCCCACCTCCCAGGTCAGTCCCTGGGAGGACCCGCAGGCAAGACAGGGTCAATCCCACTGTCTCAGGAACTCAGTCACTTCTTTGGTAAAGCTCCCCTGCCTCGTCTCCTCCTCCTCCTCCTCCTCCTCCTCCTCCTCCTCCCCCTCCTCCTCCTCCTCCTCCTCCTCCTCCTCCTCCTCCTGCTCCTCCTCCTCCTCCTCCTCCTCCTCCTCCTCCTCCCCCTCCTTCTTGTCCACCCTTTTCGCTCCTCCTGTTGCCTCCACGAAGGAATACGGACAAGGACGACTGCGACGGCGACGGAGGGTGACGGCGCCGCGGCCTCCTCGACGCCATCCATCCCCGCGGGGTCGTCCAGAAAGATGTCCACCGCTCCACCCCTGCCGGAGACCCAGGGGGAAGGAGAGAGGGGGAATGGGTAGAAAGAAAATGAAGAGGAGCACGGGGGATTGTGAAAGCGCCGAGGGGATTCTGGCGGGCAACAGAGAATTCTGCCGGGCAACCCATTGTCCTCGTCCGACCCCTGTAAACCAGCTGCATGCCCGTCTTTCCCTATCCTACCCTCCGAGACGTTCGCCGATATGAATTTGTCAATCCGCGGCCCCAGAAATCGCGACCTCCTCCCCAGGGGTGGTTCTACGTCCCGGATAGAGCCGTGGTGGCCCCCGCGCCAGACAACGGCCCCAGAGGCGGAAGCCCTGGAGGAAGAAAAAAAAAAAAAAATGGGCTGAAAAAAGCAGCTCCTCGGAGCCCTGGGACTGCCCGTCGTGATTCTGCACTAGGGAAGCCTCCCGCATGGGGTCCGAGCAAATGGGGGTCGGAGAGTATCCCCGCATCGCCGCTGCATCGGCGATGCATCGCCGACGCATCGGCGATGCGTCGGCCATACACTGGCGACGTCGGCGCAGCATCCGCGACGTCGGCGTGGCGAAGATTGGGCCCCGCATCAGCCCGCATCGCCGATGCGTCGCCGGTGCACCGCCGGCGGCGGGCAACCGCGGCCTCCCCGCGGCGCCCGCGGCCGCGCGCGCCGAGGGGCTGTCGGTCCTCGATCCCTCGATCCCTCGATCCTCGATCCCTGGACCCTCGATCTTCGATCCCTCGATCCCTCGATGCCTCGATGCCTCCATACCCTGATCCGTCGGCCCGAGCCCCGAGAATCAAGGGCGAGGACCGAGGGCGCCGACGAGGAGGGCGAGGCTCTCGTTCCGCTCACGGCCAGGTCAGCGCAAACCCGGGTCGGCCGGGGCCCTGCCGGTAAGCCCGGCCGCCCGCTTAGCTTAGTAGCTCCCAAGCCCGCCCTGAAATGCTGGCCTCATTTTTTGAAGCTGGGCGTTTCCGCGCGGTTTCGGGCCCCGGGACCCTCACAGAGCGATCTGGCGAAGAAACGAAAATCGAGCAGAAAGATGGGGTCCAAGTCTCCAATCGTAAATTTTCGCGAGCTTGAATGTTTCGCGACTCCGGATCTCAGGGCGAGTCAGCGGAGGGCGGAAGAGGGGAATCGGCCCAACGTGGCCCCCGAACCCAGGTGAGCAAGACGGGATTGGCCGACCCCCGTCGGCGCTGACCCCCGTTGGCGCTGAGCCCCGAGGCTGCGTGGGCGCAGGGCCTCTGGCAGGCCGCGGGCGCCGTTACGCAGGCGCCGCCGTCTTCCTGCGGGCGGTGGGTGAGTAGAGGCCTCCTAGATGGGGTCGGAGAAGATGGGGTCAGAGGATCGCGCCACATCGTCGATGCATCGTCGATGTATCGGCGATGCGCTGGCGACGCCGGCGATGCATCGGCGAAATCGGCATGAAGAAACTCGGGCTCCACGTCGAGCCGCATCGCCGATGGATCGGCCAGGCGGCACGATCCTCCGACCTCATTTGATGGGACCCGATCTGGGGGGCCGAGAAGTGGGTGTGGCGGTGGTAGGGGACGGTGGCAGACGGCCGATACGTGCTCAAAACACTCTCATCGGCTAGCGAAAGCCGCTGAGGCTACTACGCAGGCCTCGTAACAAACGTGAGGCACCAGGAGCCCGTCTGCGGCCTCGAGCTTTGCAGGGCCGCCTTGGGGCCCTCAGCAACGCTCGCAAAGCCATCCGAACGTTGAAACGTCAGAGACACAACAAGACTATAAAAACACCAGGATCTTCGTAGGTCTTGGCTGCCTGGGGACTTCATTGAGGCCTCTGGTGAAGTATCTTGGAACATATTGTGGCATCTGGGGCCGTCTTGGAGTCCTGGAGGTTTCTACGGGCGTCCTGGGCCATCCTGGGCTGTCTTGGCGTCCTCCTGGACAAATTGTGGAAAGCTCTGGAGGCCGAAGTAGCCGCCCAGAACACCCAGAGCGGGCCCCAAAGCGGGTCGCAGACTCCTCTGGTGAAGGGGGGGGATTCAAGTGAGCTGCCCCTAGGGCCCCATCGATCCAGAGAACCTCTGAATCTATACATATAAACACATACATACACACATGCATACCTACATACATACATACATACATGCATGCATACATACATACATACATACATACATAAATACATACATACATGCATACATACACGCCCATACATACATGTACATCTACAAATAACTGTACGTATGCAATATGTACACATGCATATACATACACATTTTCATATAACATATGCATGTACACGTGTATATATATATATACATATGTGTATGCGCCAGTACATAGACGTGCCTGTTTATGTTCATATGCATAAACGTGCACAAATACATATACATATGATTATATATATACAATACATATACGTAGACATAGACGTAGACATAGACTATGAATATACATACAAGCATAGATATACATGCACATGAACATGTACACATACATAAATCTGTATACATACAAATACGTATACGTATACACATGTATCTACATATATGTATACATAGTGTGAACGAATACCTATGTATATACATAGACATATCCATACGTATATGCATTTACATATACATATACAAATACATACACGTACACATTTACACATGCGTACACAAATACATCTACAAATACATATTGACATACACATATATACATATACGCGCACAAACATAGTAAAATGTCTCTACATACAAATAGATATACACATACAGATACAGATACAGATACACCTGCATATACATATACATATGTATACATGTACATTCACATGTACCTACACGTATACATATGCATATACATGTACATGTAACTATACATTACATATACGTATGACTGTACTTATATATATATATGCATACAAAATATAATTATACGTATAGATGTACAGAGACATAGGCAAAAAATACATAGACATCGACAAATACATACACAATGTATGAACATATACAAATGTGTATATATATGTGGCGACAGCCACTACCCCAGCACCTACTGATCGTTCTCTTTTCTTTTGACCGTGCTCGTCTCACCTCTTCTTCTCCGTTCGTTCCACCACGTCCTCCTCCTCCTCCTGCTCTTCCTCCTCCACTTCCTCTTCCGATGAGGCATCGAAACAACGAGTCTGCAAAGAGCGAGCGAGAGAGAGAAAGAAAGAAAAAAGAGAGAGAGAGAGAGGGAGAGAGAGAAAGATGAAAAACTCGAGAGAGAGAGAGAGAGAGAGAAAGAGAGACCGAAGGAGCAACGATCCCTGTGAAATCAGATGGCTTGCAAGGTAAGGGGGCGCCAAGCCCTTCAATGTCACGGGGATGATTCGGATTTCTGGTGTGAGAAGCAAAGGAAACATGTGATGTCATTTGGATTCCTGGGAGTTGTCGGGTTTCTGGGGCTCAAAGCTCAAGAGGGCTGCAGCGTGGACTTTCGTCGGAGGATGTGGGGCCCCTGAAATCTAATACATCGAATTCGAATCGCATGGATTTTGAATTCTCACACCAAAAATCCAAAACACCTCGGAGACATCACTAGGTTTGGCGCCCCCCGACTTCGCCAACAAGGCAATATCACAGGGATCCCTGCTCTCTCACGTCTCTCTCTCTCTCTCTCTCTCGGTCTCTCTGCCCCTCTGCCTCACAGGAAGAGGAAGAGGAGGAGCAGGAGGAGGAGGCGGAGGTGGAGGAGGACCTCCCTCTTCCTATTTTCGATGGGGCACAGACGCAACGAGGCAGAAAAGAGAGAGAGAGAGGGCGAGAGAGAGAGAGATGTACATCTATATATATATATATATATATATATATATACATACATACATACATACATATAGAACCATCTCGCGCGTTTCGCGCGCGCTCAGGTTCTAGCCCAGGCCGGGGGGGGCGCTGGACGATCTTGGACAACGCTATCAAGCACAGGCGCGCGACGGCATCTGAGAAGCTTCTGGGGTGTTCCGCATGCTTCGTCAACTGGCTGTTGGAGGCACCTCTTGGGTGCTTCTTGGGGGGGCGTCTGGGGGTCCCTTGGGGGCATCGGTTCTGCAATCTGAAGCCGACATTGGCCGCCTTGGCTGCGTGGAGGCCCGACTTGAGGCCACCTGTGGCCAGATTGAGGCAATCCAGAAGCCTCCCGGGGGCCTCCTGGAAGCAGTTTTGACGCATCGAGGGCAGTCTTGGGCTATTTTAAAGCCTCTTGGACGTCTCCTAGGGGCCTTTTAGGCCCTCGGGAAGCTTTTGGGGTCCTCGTCGGACCACTTGGGGGCCTCTTGCAGCCTCCTGTGGGCCTTGTGGGGGGACCCCTCTGCTGTTGGGTCGCGTTCCCCTTCTTGGGCCTCTCTTGGGGCTCTTGGGGCCCTCTGGGGCCGTCTTGGGCGCCTCAAGCACCGTCTTGGGGCCCTCGCGGGCCGTCTTGGGGCCCTCTTGGAGGCCTCTTCCTCTATATTGGAGCGGTATTGGAAGCCTCTTGGGCCGTCTTGGAGCATCGGGATGCCAAAAGGCCGGAAAAAATTTAAACCCGTCAAAGCCCAATCGTTAAAACAATGAGTTGTGCCTCTTGGGGCCACCTTGGGAGATCTCTTGGAACCTCGTCGGCCCTCTTAGGAGCTTCTTGGGGGCCTCTTGGATCCGATTGGGGGCCTCTTGGGACTTCCCGAGAACCTCTCGGGGTAGAAAGCTCGGATTCTCGGTTCGTCGTTCCCTTCTTGGGCCTCTCTTGGGGCCGTCTTGGGGCCCTCTAGGGCCGTCTTGGGCGCCTCAGGCACCGCCTGGGGGCCCTCGTGGGCCGCCCAAGGCCCTCTTGAAAGCCTCTTCGGCTATCTTGGAGCTGTCTGGGAGGCCTCTTCCTCCTCCTCGTCCCCCTCCTCTTCCTCCCACTCCAGCTCTCTCCTCCTGATCTTCCTCCTCCTCCTCCTGCAGCGTGTTCCGGAAGGCTCCCGCCGGAACATGCTGTGCACAAGTGCTGTCACTGCTCCCGCCACCGTGGCCTGGGTGGTGGGTCAGAGGCATCATGGGTGTTGGTTTGGATCTCGTAGTTGGCCTGTCGGGGACGTCGTGAAGGCAGTTTCGCAGCTTCTCGGTAGCCGTTTTGGGACCGTTGTGGGGCCTCCTCGGGGCTGTTTTGTGGCCTCTTTAGGCCTCGTTTGGGCCTCCTGGGTGCCTTTTGGGGGCCTCCTGGGGCCTTTGGGGGGCTCCTTGGGGCCTCCTGGGGCACTCTTCAAGCGGGAGGGTCGAATTTTGGAGTCGTGGTCCCCCTCGTGGGCGCATCTTGGGGCCGTCTTGGGGCTCTGTTGGGCTGTCTTGGGCGACTCTGGGGCCGTCTTGGGGCCCTCTTGGGCCGTCTTGGGGCGCTCTTGGGGGCCTATTGAGCCGTCTTGGAACATCGGACAGCCGAAAAGGCTGGAAGGCCAAAATCGTTCGAAAACCTTCGTAAATTTGACGATTTCGGCCTCTTGAAGCGCTCTGGATAGGCGTCTTGAAGCGTCGTGGAGTGCCTTGGGGGGCCTCTCGGGCCGTCTTGGGTCTATCTTGGGCGTCCTGGAGCGGGCTTTCGG
The DNA here is from genome assembly GCA_963575745.1 of Prorocentrum cordatum. Taxonomy (NCBI): domain Eukaryota; class Dinophyceae; order Prorocentrales; family Prorocentraceae; genus Prorocentrum; species Prorocentrum cordatum. Next base: position 70,517 of record CAUYUJ010014718.1, read on the forward strand.
CGACTCGGGGCCCGCTTGGGCCGTCTTGGGAGCCTCTGGAGGCCCTCCTGGACTATTTTGGACCTCCCCGGCCGCCCCGTCCTCCCATGAGGAGTCGGAGGCGGCGGCCTCCGAGGCCGGCCCAGGACGCGGAAACCCTTTAGAAACACAGGGAAAATGAGCCCCCGTAATTACCCCCATGGAGGCTCTTCGGCGCTCTTGGACCCGTTCAAGCTCGAAAACGCGAGAAGCCAAAAACATTGAAAATACCATTGAACATATACGACTTTGGCCTCTTCGGGCCGCACCGTGATACCTATCAGACTTCTTGGGGTCTCTTGGAGGCCACCTGGGAGCCTCAAGAGCCGTCGGAAGGCTGACTTGGGCTGCTCATGAGCGTCTTGGGCCATCCTTTCGCATTCTGGGGGCTCCTGGGGGGCGTCTTGGGCCCTCCTGGAGCGCTATGGAGGCTGCCCGGAAAGGCTGGGGCAGCGGTGCCGGGAGCGTCCCCGAGATGTGGCCATATCTTTTCAGCGCGTTCTGGGAGCATCTTCCCGGAACGCGCTCGTGGCAGGGCGCCCACGTCCGAGGACGTTGGCATGGGAAACCGCAGCGCGTGATCATTCCAGCGCGTTCCGGCGAAGACCGTCCGGAACGCGCTTGGGCAAGCGCTGGGTTTGGGGAAGGCGAGTGGGAACCGTTCAGGCAATTTGGGATGCTCGGGGCGAGAGGCGGAAGCCATCCTCATAAGACATGCAGTCTTCCTGGAGCCGCCTTGCAGAAAACACAAGAAAAATGAGACCCTGCAGTCGTTCATGGAGCCGTCTTGGAGCCCTCTTGGGCTGCCCTGGAGCCTGTTGGAGCCCTCTGCGGAATGGTCTTGGAGCACGCGCCGAGGATCTGGAAAATGTCTGGGACCATCGCCGCGGCCCCCGAGGCCCAGGACGCCGAAACCCTGTAAAAACACAGCGAAAATGAGCCCCCGTACTCCCATGGAGGATCGGGCAGCTGTTTTCGGGCCCCTGGGCTACAACCATCGCGCGCGCGCTTCGCGCGCGCTCAGGTTCTAGCCCAGGCCAGGGGGGCGCTGGACGATCTTGGACAACGCTATCAAGCACAGGCGCGCGACGGCATCTGAGGAGCTTCTGGGGTGTTTCGCATGCTTCGTCAACTGGCTGTTGGAGACACCTCTTGGGTGCTTCTTGGGGGGGCGTCTGAGGGTCCCTTGGGGGCATCGGTTCTGCAATCTGAAGCCGTCATTGGCCGTCTTGGCTGCGTGGAGGCCCGACTTCAGGCCACCTGCGGCCAGATTGAGGCAATCCAGAAGCCTGCCTGGGGCGTCCTGGAAGCAGCTGTTGACGCATCGAGGGCAGTCTTGGGCTATTTTAAAGCCTCTTGGACGTCTCCTAGGTGCCTTTGAGGCCCTCGGGAAGCTTTTGGGGTCCTCGTCGGACCACTTGGGGGCCTCTTGCGGCCTCCTGTGGGCCTTGTGGGGGGACCGCTCTGCTGTTGGGTCGCGTTCCCCTTCTTGGGCCTCCCTTGGGGCTCTTGGGGCCCTCTCGGGCCGTCCTGGGCGCCTCAAGCACCGTCTTGGGGCCATCGCGGGCCGTCTTGGGGCCCTCTTGGAAGCCTCTTCCTCCCTATATGGGACGGGCATTGGAAGCCTCTTGGGCCGTCTTGGAGCATCGGGATGCCAAAAGGCAGAAAAAATTAAAACCCGTCAAAGCCCAATCGTAAAACAATGAGTTGTGCCTCTTGGAGCCACCTTGGGAGATCTCTTGGAACCTCGTCGGCCCTCTTGGGAGCTTCTTGGGAGCCTCTTGGATCCGATTGGGGGCCTCTTGGGACTTCCCGAGAACCTCTCGGGGTAGAAAGCTCGGATTCTCGGTTCGTCGTTCCCTTCTTGGGCCTCTCTTGGGGCCGTCTTGGGGCCCTCTAGGGCCGTCTTGGGCGCCTCAGGCACCGCCTTTGGGCCCTCGTGGGCCGCCCAGGGCCCTCTTGGAAGCCTCTTCGGCTATCTTGGAGCAGTCTGGGAGGCCTCTTCCTCCTCCTCGTCCCCCTCCTCCTCCTCCCACTCCACCTTTCTCTCCTCTTGATCTTCCTCCTCCTGCAGCGTGTTCCGGAAGGCTCTCGCCGGAACATGCTGTGCACAAGTGCTGTCAATGCTTCCGCCACCGTGCCCTGGGTGGTGGGTCAGAGGCCTCATGGGTGTTGGTTTGGATCTCGTGGTTGGCCTGTCGGGGACGTCGTGAAGGCAGTTTCGCAGCTTCTCGGTAGCCGTTTTGGGACCGTTGTGGGGCCTC
>CAUYUJ010014718.1:72898-85398 GCA_963575745.1 Prorocentrum cordatum
CATCATCATCATCATCATCATCATCATCATCATCATCATCATCATCATCATGATCATCATCATCATCATCATCATCATCATCATCATCATCACCATCATCATCGTCCTCCTCCTCCTCCTCCTCCTCCTCCTCCTCCTCCGCCTCCTCCTCCTCCTCCTCAACCTCCTCCCCATCCTCCTCCTCCTATTCTTCCTCCTCCTTCCTCCATTCTTCCGCCTCATCCTCCTCCTCCTCCTCCACCTCCACCTCCTCCTGCTCCTCCTCCAACTCCGCCTCCACCTCCGCCTCCGCCTCCGCCTCCTCCTCCGCCTCCTCCGCCTCCTCCGCCTCCTCCGGCCTCCTCCTCCTCCTCCTCCTCCCTCCTCCTCCTCCTCCTCCTCCTCCTCATCCTCCTCCTCCTTCCCCTCCTCCTCCTCCTCCTCCTCTTCCTCCTCCTCCTCCTCCGCCTCCTCCTCCCTCCTCCTCCTCCTCTCCTCCTCCTCCTCCTCCCTCCTCCTCCTCCTCTCCTCTCCTCCTCCTCCTCCTCCTCTCCTCCTCCTCCCTCCTCCTCCTCCCCTCCTCCGCCTCCTCCTCCTCCTCCTCCTCCTCCTCCTCCTCCTCCTCCTCCTCCTCCTCCTCCTCCTCCTCCTCCCCCTCCTCCTATTCGGGCGCGCTGGGGAGCCTATTGGGGCCCTCTTGGGCTCTCTGAGGGCCCTCGGGGCCTTCTTGGCTGTATTGGTGCCGTCTGGGGGCCATCTTGGGCCGTTTTGGGCCCCTTTGGGGCGCCTCTGGGGCCGTCTTGGGATGATCTTTGGGGCCTCTTAGGCTGTCTTGGGCCCGTCTGGGGGCCCTCTTGGACCGTTTCGGGCCCGTTTGGGGCGCCTCCGGGGCCGTCTTGGGACGATATTTGGAGCCTCTGGGCCGTCTTGGGCCCGTCTGGGGAAGAAGCGGGCCATGGGAGCCGCCCGGGAGCCGCTTCACTCGAAAAAATACGAAGGAAACGGGCGATTAGACCAAAACGTCCGGTCCTCGCCCCACCCCTGGACCCCTCCCTAGAAGGGCTTCGCCGCCTGCTCAACGTCACTCGCTCGTACCTCGCTCTTTCCGTCACCTGGGTCGGCACGGGAACGGTAAGAGCGCACTCAGCAATTTGCTCGAACATGCTCATGGCATCATTCGCCTCTCGAGTCTTGGTATTAAGAGTCTGCCGACACTCACTCTTCGGAACCTTGTTACTCCTGCTCCTCCTGCTCCTGCTCCTCCTTGTTCACCAACCAATCGAAAATCAGCGCTCCTTCTGCTCTTTCTTGCTCATCCCCTTCCTCCTCATCCTCCTCCTCTGCTCCTTTTCTGCTTCCTCCTCCTCCTCATCCTCCTCCTCTCCTCCTCCTCCTCCTCCTCCTCCTCCTCTTCCTCCGCATCCATCCTCGTCCTCTTCATCCTCCTCTTCCCTCCTCCTCATGCTGCTCCTCCTGCTGTTCCTCCTCCTCCTCCTCCTCCTCCTCCTTCTCCTCCTCCTCCTCCTCCTCCTCCTCCTCCTCCTCCTCCTCCTCCTCATCCTCATCCTCATCCTCATCCTCCTCCTCCTCCACCTGTTCGTGGTGCTCCTCCTCCTAAGAACTTTTTTACGCCAGTCGTTTTTAATCAGGCGCCATGGTGTTGTGATCTTATGACGTCACTGTGGGCTGTTGGAAGCCTCTGTTATGTGGCGTATCCGAGCCTTCTTGGGGGTCGTTTTGGGGTCATTTGGGGCCGTCTTGAGGCCCGCTTGGGCCGACTTGGGGCACTTTCGGGGCGCCTTGAAGGATTTGGCCGTCTTGGGGCTCTCTTGGGGGTCTCTTCGGGCCCTCTTGGGAGCCTCTTGAGGCCCTCTTGGGGCTCTCTCGGGAGCCTCTAGACCCTCTTGGGCCGTCTTGGGTCCCTCTTGGGAGCCTATTTGGGCCCACTTGGGCCGTCTTGGGGCCTTCACGGGAGCCTTGAGGCGATATCTTGGGCCTCTTGGGCCGTCGTGGGCATCGAGCCGCCCAGAGAGCCATCCCACTCGATAAATATCGAGACCGGAGGGCGTTTAGACTTTTCGCCCGCCCGTCCCTCCCCCCCTGGACCCCCCCCCTTGGGCCGACGCCCTACCAAAAACGGAACCGCGTGAACGCTCTTTCCGTCATACTGGAGCCCACGCGCCAGCCACACTCAATGCAAGTTTGGCATACTGTAAACAAACGATACGCTAGCATCACCGACCGCGAACCCTTACTGGAGGCGATGCCTCCAGCGACACAGAACACGATACCTGAGCAGAGGCGCTCGGGCAAAACGCGACGTCACTGGCCCCCCAGGCAGGGCCCGTGACGACCAATGTTTCTGCCAAGGCTCCTGCTTGAGGAGCTCGAACGCGTGCTGGGCCTTGCTCTCCTTGGCGCGAGCATCCGATAGCGAGGACTCTGCCTTGTCCCGCAGGTCGCCCAGCACGTCTACGATGCTGCCGGACTTGCTCTCGTAGACGGCTGCGTCGGGGGCGCCAGCGCCGTCTTCGCCAGACTGCTGCATGCTCTGCACGAAGGCGGTGAGCCTCGAGGCATCCGCCTGGCTGCACATGGCCGCATTGACCATCACCTCGAGCGCCTGAACCACGGAGCTGGCGCCCTGAACCTGCACCAGGGCTGCACCGCCCGACTTGGCCAGCTCCCTCTCCAGCACGGCGATGGCACGCTGCAGCGTGCCGATCGTTTCCACGAGTTCCTTCTCCTCTCGGCGGCGAGCGAGGGGGGGAAGTGAAAAGGGGCGGGCCTTCTCAGAAGGCTTGGAAGTCCCCCAACCTTCTGCGAAGTTTTCTAAGCCTTCCCCGGAGACGCAGAACACTTCTCAGAAGACCCAGTGGCTTCTGAGAAGTCCTGCCGCCTTCTGAGAAGGCCGTCTCCTTCTCACGTTCCCCCCTCGCTCGCCGCCGATCCTCGGATTCGAAGTCGCCGACCTCCTCGGTGCGGATCTTGGTGGCCGCGCGGAGGTCCTTGTCTCCCCTCGCGATCTGGCCCGCGAGCTCCTCGACCTTCTCCGTGAGGGAGCTGATGGCAGCGGTCTCCTTCGCGATCTTGGCCTCCAGGTCGGCAACATCGCTTGTCCCTGTCTTGATTTCGAAGCCAAGATTCACGGCTGTATCCTTGCACCAGGTGTCCTTTTCCGCCTTGAGCTTAGCGGCCTCTTCGGCCTCATGGACGATGGTCGCTTCCATCTTCGACATCAGCTCAAGAACCTTGCCGATGGGCGCAGCAGCGCTCGCGGCCTGCGCAGCGCCGAGGAGCAGCAGAAGCTGACCGATCACCTGCATTGTTGCGAATGGATTGTGCTGCGCCTATTGAAAAACGCCGCCAAACTCGATGATGGGCTTAATATTGAAGCAGAGAGGCTACGGGAGCAGGAGAAAGGTTGAGGATGCGTCGGCTGGACGAGCAGGGGCAGGTAACTGACCAGGGGGCACATGGAGTGCACGAAAGCTGGCCTCGAAGCGGCCCTATACAAAGTCTCGAATCGAACAAGACCGCCTCAGGACAGTGGCGAGGATGTCCGAAGCAAACAGGCTGGAGCATCTCTCACGCAGCATGTCGTTTCCGGCCGGACCACCTCACAAGCGGCGTATCGGGGCCCATTATTGCGAAAATGCTTCGCCGAAACCGATCTGGACAACCTCTCGCAGAAGGTATTGAAATTCAATGTCCCACCCGCTCTGGTCGGACGCGGTCACGTGTGATCCCTTGTCCAACCCCCTTCTTCTCCTTCGAAGATGGGTGCATCACTGCTCCTGGATAATATAACCCCCCCGACCACTCCACCAACCGCTAGCCCGAGTCACTGCCCCCCCCCTTGCACAATTCCAATTAAAGACAAATTGTATCATCCCCAGGTGCCTCCCCCGCTAGGGCGCCGAAACGCGACGCCTTCTGCATCGCAATAATCATGGCTTTGTACATAGAGAGGAGTCCGAGCTGCAACGGATATACAAGGAGCCCAGGAGAGCGACGCTCAGGCCCGGACAATTCGCCTGAATCCGACCTGCCACGTCTCCACAAGCACCCTGGCCCAAAAAATAGCCTGACGAAGGACCCAACCATATGCAGTTGCAAATACCGCATTGTGGGTACCGGTTTCGGTGAAGCCCCCTTATGGGGCAACGAAACGTGTGAGGGGTGCGCCGAAATCGGTGGCGCGGACGCATGTGGACACCGCCGCTGGGGCCTTCGGTGGAGCTCCCTATAAGGCCACGACACGCTGTCCTGGGTGGGGGAAACGCATGCGGCCTGTGCCACTGGAGCCTTCGGTGGAACTCCCTATGGGGCCAGGAAACGCTGTCCTGGGTGACGCTGACGCATGCGAACTGCGCTACTGACGACTTCGGTGGAGCTCCCTATGGGGCCACGAAACGCTGTCCTGGGTGACGTTAGCGCATGCGGCCTGTGCCACTGGAGTTTCCATGGAGCGCGCTACGGGGCCACGACACGCTGTCTTGGATGGCGTTGGCGCACGCGGTCTGTGCCACTGGAGCCTTCGGTGGGGCTCCCTATGGGGCCACGACACGCTGTCCTGGGTGGCGTTGACGCATGCGGCCTGTGCCATTGGAGCCTTGGGTGGAGCTCCCTATGGGACCACGAAACGTGCGTGGGGCGTGCTGTCGTGGTGGCGTTGACGCATGCGGCCTTTGCCAATGGAGTTTTCGGTGGAGCTCCTATGAGGCCACGAAACGCTGTCCTGGGTGGCGTTGACGCATGCGGCCTGTGCTACAGGAGCCTTCGATGGAGCTCCCCATGGGACCACGAAACGCTGTCCTGGGTGGCGTTGACGCGTGCTGCCTGTGCCTCTGGAGCGTTCGGTGGAGGGCCGTATGGGGCCACGAAGCGCTTTCCTGGGTGGCGGCGACGCATGCGGCTTGTGCCATTGGAGCCTTCGGTGGGGCTCCCTGTGGGGCCACGAGACGCTGTCTTGGGTGGGGGAGACGCACGAGAACGGTGCCACTGGGGCCTTCCGTGGAGCTCCCTATGGAGCCACGAAACGCTGTCCTGGGTAGCGGTGCGAATGCGGACCCTACCACTAAAGCCTTCGGTAAAGCTCCCTATGGGACCACGAAACATGCGAGGGGTGTGCTGTCCTGGGTGGCGTTGACGCATGCGGCCTGTGACACTGGAGCCTTCGGTGGAGCGCTCTATGGGGCCACGACACGCTGTCCTGGGTGGCTGTGACGCATGCGGCCTGTGCCAGTGGAGCCATCGGTGGAGCTCCCTATGGGGCCACGAATCGCTGTCCTGGGTGGCGTTGACGCATGCGGCCTTTGCCACTGGAGCCTTCGGTCGAGCGTTCTATGGGAAACGTTGTCCTGGGCGGCGTTGACGCATGCGGCCTGCGCCACTGGAGCCTTTGGTGGAGCTCCCTATGGGGCCACGAAACGCTGTCCTGGGTGGCGTTGACGCATGCGGCCTGTGCTACAGGAGCCTCCGGTGGAGCTCCCTATGGGGCCACGAGCACTGCCAGCACCTCTGGTCACGGCAGCTCGGCATATAGCCGCGCAGCTCGACCTGCGGCTGTGCTCAGGAGCCGCAGAATCGGCCGCGCGGGGCCACGTCCTCGCAGGAGCGCGGCCAGGTGCCGCGGTTGCGCTTGCAGTTGAACGTAGCCAAAAGACCGAAGGGCCGGCAGGCGGGAGCCATGATGACCACTGGGGGGGGAGCTTGTTGGATGTATCGCTCCACGGCTTTCTGCTGGCCCTCGTCGTTGACGTCACAGACCAGACCAAATCGACGTTCGCGCGCCAGCTCTGAGGCGGCGGCGGAAAGCCAGTCTGCTGCTCAGCGCCCCCCCACCGCATACCTCCACGATGTCGGCGCCGTAGTCGAGTAGGGCGAGGTAGGTGAGGAATTGGTGGACGTCGTCGAACTTGGCTGGCCGGGTCGTTCGATCACTCCCCAGGTGGCGACCCGATGCCAGGGCCGACGAGCCCTGGAACCACCAGGTGGGCAGGCCTGAGATGAGGCTGCCCAGGACGTCGTCGTCGTCGCACTCGTCGGTAGAACCCGGTGGCTGGGGGGCCCAGAAGATTTGTGGCCAGACCTCAAGTGTCGGCGCCGCAGTCGTCGCAGTGGTCCTCTACGACCTGCTGACGTGATTCGGGCAAAGGGCCCTCTTGGATCTTCGCTTTCTAGCGCATGCGCTCAACAGCGGGGCGGGCGCCAGCGACGCAGTCGAAGGGCGCCTCCTGCGATCGTTCGCTAACTTAAACTGTAACTAAGTAGTGCAAGAAATCACGATGTAACTAACCCTAAGCGTCGTGCTCGCGGTGCTTGCGGCTGCCGGTTGGCCAGGAAGAGGCGTTCGAGTCCGGCGAGGAAGGCGCCGCCCTGCTTCGTTGGAAGCGCACCTGCCTAGATACGCCTCCGGGTGCACAACAGGATTTGCAGACCAATAGGTAAGTCGCAAGTCGTAAGAGCTCGCGGCGCATCAGTATACCATATACACGTGCCGGTAGGTGGTCGTTCAGTCGTCGATGCTCTGCTCTAGCTCGATGTCGCACCAGCACAGCTGGCTGTTGATGGGTGCACCGGTGAGCACTATGAAGGCAGCCCTTCAGTGCTTGGCCTCTGGGGCCTAGACTGGAGCACGCGGGTGTCGATCATCCACCGCACAGGTGGCCACCGCCACTGCTGGCCATGCCGGCCAGACATCACTAGCCAGGCGCCGGCATCCGTGACCAGGGCGCGCCAGCTAGGGAGGGAATCGAGGATACAGTGAACCATGCCCCTATTCGCGTCGCATGTGATCCACAGCATGCTGCATTCGGCGCCGGAAAATGCCCTGTCGGACAACGTCTTGATAGCACCCTCGCCGTCATCGGAGCCGACAACGTCGAATCCGTGATCTTGGAACGCTAGCGTTCCGCCCCTCCCTCGTTCTAGGACCCAGGCGGGACGCCCCGGGGCTGCTCCCCACTCCTGCTGGGGCAGGTCAGCGGGGCCAGCCTGGCGGGCCGGCCCGGCCGCATCCTAGCAAGGCGGCCCCTTGGAGCCTTCAGTGAAACTGTCACCAAGACCCCGCAGACGCGCTACCTTGCTTTGTCGCGGTGGGGTCTTGACCGGGGGGCGCCCCGCCAGCGTCTCCACGGCCCCCAGGCCCGCGAGAAGCCGATAGGGAGGTTGGGAACGACCACGATCTCGGCATCGCTGACGACGCGCTCCAAGATAAACTGGGCGATGCGATGGCCCTGCTCGACCAAGAACGTCCGCGGGCCGGCGCTGGACACGATCACCTTGATCTCGTCGCGGAAGTCGGCGCCCACCACGGCGCCCGCGACGCCGACCCCTCGGCGGGCAAGTCCTAAGGGGGGCGCGGGGGGGGGGGGGGGGGGCGATGCGCAGGCAGGCGCCCGGCGGCGTCGACACCAATTCACCACCACGGGCCCCGACGCCGACGTCCGCGCAAGCGTAAAGGTCGTCACCTGCGGCCACGGGCGCGCCCCGCGAGGGCGCCCGCGCATTGGGGCTGAGAAGCTGGACCTTCAACTCTGGAACTCGCGGCTGTCGGCGGCGTCGGAATCCTAGTCGTCGCTGCCCACCGTCAGCAGCGCGGGCCGCTTGGGCGGCAGGCCCCCGGAGCGCGGCCCGAGCTCGTCGCAGTCGTCGACGGGGATGCACATGCAGCCACTGGGCGCCGACACGAGGTCAGAGTGGATGGCGCTGGGGCCCCGCGCACGAGACCTCGCAGCCGCCTGGCCCAAGAAACACGATGCGCTAGCGGTCAACGCCAGTCTCCACAACTGCAAACCTAACAAGGCAGGGAGGTCAGCACCTGCGCCCTCCACGGCTGGGGCGCGCACGCTGCGCTGACTGGCCACGCCGTCAAGGGAAGTCGTTGCGATGGGGCAGTGAACCTCATTGTTCGCTACCTGCGACCCGTCGCCGACTCCTGCCACGTGGAATGGAGACGACAACCTCGCCTCGGAAAGGCCGCAGTTTGGCTCGCTGGGCCTTGCGCGCCAGATTCACGGCGAAACGCGGCCCCCAGATCTTTCGAGGTCGGCCCAGGCGCCCGCGTCGACGAGGGCGCCCACGTGGCCACCCGGCAGGTCGGCGCTCGCCAGGTAGCACGGCAACTCGTTCGATGGACTCGAGCCTGCACCCGACGAGATCGGCCACCACGAAAACGTCGGCTTGCAGGGCGGCACGACCATGACCAGCTGGGCGTCGCAAGGGCACCGCTGCGCCCACTGCGGACGCGAAGCCGGAGGCACTGCCCGGCGACCGCGCGATGTCTGGCCGAGGCGCCCCGGGGGCAAGGACCTCCCGGGAAAACTGCACAAGGCCCTGCTGCGGCGCGATCTCCACTGGCACGCCCCTGTCCGACGCTGCGCGGGCCACCAACACAGTTGTCGGAACCGCGGGCGCACTGTCTGCTGCCGCGCGGGTCGGCGCCGCGGGCACAGGAAGCGCCCGCGCGCGCTCTACACCAATGAAGCAGAACTCGGCGATGACGTCGGCTTGTCCGCGGCGCGCCGGACAGCGCGCCAAACGGGCGTCTGCGGCCTGCAAAAATTGCAGGCGGCACGCTTGATGCCTGACGCGGCGGCGCAACAGGCGCACCACCCACTCGCCGCGCTAAGAGGCCTCGACGCAGATGGGGCGCCACCTATGGTCGCCACTGAACGACGCCACTAAGGGGGGCAGAGCAGTCGGCGCAGCGGCCGGCACTGGAGGAGGATTAACATGTGTCTCCGTCCAACTCTGCGCGGCCCGGCGTCGTTGCTCGTCCTGCTGCCGCACGAGCTCGAGCGCCAGCTGCGCGCCGTGGAGCTCGTCGAGGCGCCGTCGTCGCGCGCGGCCGAGGGCGGCGCGCGCGTCGCGATCGGATCGGCCGCCGCCGCACATCCTGACATCGCGGCCATTGAACCACGCGGCCTCTCTCCCGGACGGTTGGCTCACGCCGACGGGGCCGGTCTGATTAAACAGAGCCAAATCCTGGAGAGACTCCGGCACAGGCGGCGACGCAGCTGCCGGCGCGGACCGCGGCGGCCACGCGGAGTTCGATCCACGCGGCGCGCTGGCGCCGAGGGCCCAGACTGACGGCGCGCAAGCCCAGCTCGGCAACTGCACGTCGTCTGACTGGGTTGGGGGCGCAGCGACACGCGCGCTGAGGTCGCCTATCCAGTCTCGCCCGCGGGGTTGTCAGTGGGAACGCGCCGCCCACGTGCGCCCACCACTGCGGTGTTGTTGGCGGTGGTAGTGCCGCTGAGGCTGCTGGGCACGCTGGCCTCGCCGGCGCACCTGATGCCGGCGCGGCTGGCGGCGCCCCCCCCGCCGCTGCCGGACGGCCTGGCGACGCAGTCGCCAGAAACGCCGGCGCTGCAAGACTTGCGCGCGGCCCGCGAGGTCGGCCATCTCCTGTCGTAGTCGCCGCAATTCGGCTTCGCGCGGCGAGGGCGAGGACGACGACGACGCCCCCACCCAAATTTGCCAATGGTTGCGACCAATCCGCCGCCGCAAGCCGTCCGACGAGGAACTCGGAGTGGCCACTGGCGCCGACGGCCGCAGCGCCAGCGCTGCAGGCGTCGGCGGCCCGCCGATCCAGGGGTCAACGCTCTGCAATGGATCGCCGTTCCTGGCGCCCCCAGCCACGGACCGAGGAGTCCCGGAGGTCCCCCTACTAGTCTACCAGACCACGCACGCCCCCGGCACGGGCCGCTGCCCGTTCGGCCCCGACGGCCCCTGCTGCCCCAGAAGAGCAAGCGGCGAGGACGACAACGCCGATGGCGGCGCTGGGGCGCAAGCGTTGACGAGGAGAACGGGCCCGCGTCAGTGGCGCAGGGGGCAATCGCGCACGACGTGCATCTCGGAGTCGAACTCGCGGCATTTGAAGCGCGCCCCCCCCGGGCCCACGGGGTTGCCGCGGCGGCCCGAACCCGCGCCCGCGGCCCTGAACTTCCGCACCCCCTCCTGACCTCTGCCTGCCCCGAAGCCCGCGACGGTCTCCCAGAGGTCGTTCACGGACAGGGCGGCGGAGAGCGCGGTAGCTTCCACCCTTGCCCTTGCCCTTCCGTCCGATGGCCCCCCGGGCGGGGCGCGCGGGCGCGCGGCCGCTGAGACTGCGCCAGCGCACTTTTGCGCGCCCCACGGGAATGTCGCGTAGCTCGGGATTGTCGGCGGCCATCTCCTCGCCGAGTGAGCAAGCAGCGTCGGCGCCCGTGCCCGAGTCGACCTCCGCCGCCGGGCGCGCCCCCCGATCCGGCAGGGACGCGCAAGAGGCACAGCCCCCAGACACGGCCCCACCCGGCGAGGGAAGGCCTGGCGCCGATCCAAGTGCAGCAGGACCCATACCGCCCCAGCTCTGCCCCCGCGCGGGCGCACCCGCGCGGAACGCGCGCCGTCGGGCAGAGTGGACCGCCGAGGCGAGGTTACCTGGAGACCCCTCTATCACACGCCCAAAGCGTCCCAGCTGGCCCGTCACACGACGAGACGTCGAGCGTTCGCGGGGTCGGCCGCGTCGCAGCGCTGCACGAGCACTGCGAGTTGAGTGTTCGACCCGCCGAAAGCGCGCAGCAGGAGGGAGCTGGGCCCCTCGTAGCCGATCATGATTTGGCCAATTTGCTGCACCCGGTTGCGAGGGATGTCGAAACACCTGGAAGTTGTCGATGCGATCCTGCGGCAGTCGTTTGAAGTTCATCAGAACCGATACTGCCGAGGCGCGCTTCCCCTCGCCCAGCTGGCCCCATCCTTCGGCCAAGCCGCGCGTAGGTCGTCGGCGCCACTGGGTTGCCGTTGATGAGACCTCCCTGGATCAGGAGAGCCGGCGGCCATTCATCCACGTGCACTCGCGCGCCACGCCGGGACGAGGGGCAGGCCGCCCGGCGGAACTTTTTGAGGTCTGAGTGCGCCACTGACCAGATCATCACCTCGCGCACCCATTTTTGGGAAGGCGCGCAAGCCCTGTCCTCGGGCCCAACTGCGGAGGCGGCGCACGTGGCCGCTGCCACCACGCGCCCACGCCGGCGATGCAACTTGCGATGGTACACATGCCGACTCCGATGGCCTTCCATCTGAAGCGCAGCTCCCTCCACATGTCGCGGAGGTCCTGGAGGCCGGGGATCCTCAAGCCGCGTCGGACACTTGCCCCAAATGCGTTCCTCCTCGCCAGCGTATTGGGCGGACGCTTCCGTCGCGTCACTGCATGCTCGCGGTGCTCGGAGCCTCGCGCGACACTGTCACGGGAATGCTCTTCGTACGTCGTGTGGTCACTGTACTGGGCACCGCCAATTGCACGGCCATCGAAAGGAGTGCGCGTCGGGATCCCATCCTGCCCGGCTCGCGGGTCTAAGTGGGCACAGTGGAAGGCGGGGCCCCGAAGCGTGGCCCCTCGGAGCGATGGCGACACAGTCGTCATGCCCTCCACTGCATTACTTCGGAGGGATGAGAACACAACTCCATGTCCCCAAAGGCATCCCCGCCCGGCACCAGCGACTCAGTCGCCGCATGCCTCCCCTCGGATTGCCCTTTCTATGGCTGTCGAGACATGGCATCCAGAAGCTCGGGACCTTGTTCTGACACCGCAGACGTGACCGTTGTGCCGAACAACGGTCTAACATCTGAGGCTACCCTTACGGGCGGGGGCACGGACAGTTTCGGGTCCACGAGATGCCTGGAAACAGTTCGAACATGCCGGGGATGGTTCGCAGAGCGGTCCGTGTAGACTCTGGCGATGTTGTCCTTGATGATATGCTGGTTGTGCACGTTCTCGGTCACTGGTCCTGGTTGATGGGCAGGTGCCCCGACGGAATCTCGAGAAATGTATCCTGCCCTATTGAACGGGAAGAGGTGCACGAACACCACGGTGCTAAAGACGGCGCGACGATCCCGGCCGCGGGTCTTTACGGAAGGACTGATACAGCGCTGACGGACCTTAAAGTAACGTCTCCTGCAAGAGCGAACGGGAGGAAGTACACGAAGGCGTAGATGTTGAAAGCGATTGACGGAGGTCGAAAGCGGCGGAGGGTGGAACCCATTGCGGTCGACGCGGGGCGAGACATGGCGGCCGTGGTGGGAGCAAGGGCGAACCAGCTCTGCTACCAACTAGAACTGAGGATGTAGAGAGGAAACGATGAATAACGTTGATGTTTTTTGAATCAGCGCACACAGAAGGCGTGCATGAGGCGCGAGTAGCCTCAGAGCACAAACGGCGTCGGCAAGGGAAGACCACCACAGCAGGAAAAGTTTACAAGGGGCAGGTGGGCTACCGCTCGAGTAACGGAGCTTCGAGGAAGCACGACGGGAGGTTCGAGGAGGCGCGGCAAGGAGGTTCGAGGAGGAGATACGCTCCGCACCGCGGGGCGGGAGGATCGGGAAAGCTCGGGACGTTGACACGGGGCGGCCAGGAAGTGAACAGCTCGTCGCGCCGACGCGCGGTGGGCCAGAACCGGCGGCGCGACACGACACCCAAGCGTTCCCGACCACATACCGCCCCTGGCCAAGCCCATCCTGCAACCCTCCTCGAAATC
>CAUYUJ010014718.1:86686-131951 GCA_963575745.1 Prorocentrum cordatum
TCCTCCTCCTCCTCCTCCTCCTCCTCCTCCTCCTCCTCCTCCTCCTCCTCCTCCTCCTCCTCCTCCTCCTCCTCCTCCTCCTCCTCCTCCCGCGCCAAGTGCGCCAGGTGTACCAGGTGTGCCAGGTGTGCCAGGCGCGCCAGGCGCGCCAGGTGCACCAGGTGCGCCGAGTGCGCCAGGTGCGCCATGCGCGCCAACTGCGCCAGGCGCGCCAGGTGCGACAGGTGCGCCAGGCGCGCCAGGCGCGCCAAGTGCGCAAGGTGCGCCAGGTGCGCCAGGTGCGCCAGGTGCGCCTGGTGCGCCAGGTGCGTCAGGCGCGCCAGGTGCGCCAGGTGCGCCACATGCGCAAGGCGCGCCAGGCGCGCCAGGTGCGCCAGGTGCGCCAGGTGCGCCATGCGCGCCAGGTGGACCAGGTGCGCCAGGGGCGCCAGCTGCGCCAGGTGCGCCAGGTGCGCCAGATGCGCCACGTGCGCCACGTGCGCCAGGCGCGCCAGGTGCGCCAGGTGCGCCAGGCGCGCCATGCGCGCCAGGTGGGCCACGCGCGCCATGTGCGCCAGGTGGGCCACGCACACCACGTGCGCCAGGTGCGCCAGGTGCGCAAGATACCCTATGCGCCAGGTGCGCCACGTTCGCCAGGCGCGCAAGGCGCGCCAGGTGCGCCAGGCGCGCCAGGTGCGCCAGGTGCGCAACGTGCGCCAGGTGCGCCAGGTGCGCCAAGTGCGCCAGGCGCGCCGAGTGCGCCAAGTGCGCCAGGTGTGCCAGGTGCGCCAGCCGCGCCAGGTGCGCCAGGTGCGCCAGGTGCGCCATGCGCGCCAGGATCGCCAGGTGCGCCACGTGCGCCAGGTGCGCCAGGTGCGACACGTGCGCCAGGTGCGCCAAGTGCGCCATGTGCGCCAGGCGCGCCAGGTGCGCAAGGTGCGCAAGGTGCGCCAGGCGCCCCAGCCGCGCCAGGTGCGCCAGGTGCGCCAGGTGCGCCAGGTGCGCCAGGTGCGCCAGGCGCGCCAGGTGCGACAAGTGCGCCAGGTGTGCCAGGTGCGCCAGGTGTGCCAGGTGCGCCAGGCGCGCCAGGTGCGCCAGGTGCGCCAGGTGCGCCAACTGCGCCAGGCGCGCCAGGTGCGCCAGGTGCGCCAGGTGCGCCAGGCGCGCCAGGTGCGCAAGGTGCGCCAGGTGCGCCAGGTGCTCCAGGTGCGCCAGGCGCGCCAGGTGCGCCAGGCGCGCCAGGAGCACCACGCGCCCCAGGCGCGCCATGCACGCCAGGCGCGCCAGGTGCGCCAGGTGCGCCAAGTGCTCCAGGCGCGCAAGGTGCGCCAAGTGCGACAGGTGCGCCAGCCGCGCCAAGTGCGCCAGGTCCGCCAGGTGCGCCAGGTGCGCCAGCTGCGCCAGGTGCGCCAGATGCGCCACGTGCGCCAGGCGCGCCAGGCGCGCCATGTGCGCCAGGTGGGCCAGGTGGGCCACGCGCGCCATGTGCGCCAGGCGCGCCAGGCGCGCCAGGTGCGCCAGGCGCGCCAGGTGCGCCAGGTGCGCCAGGTGCGCCAGCCGCGCCAGGTACGCCAAGTGCGCCAGGTGCGCCAGGTGCGCCAGGTGCGCCATGCGCGCCAGGTGCGCCATGCGCGCCAGGTGCGCCAGGCGCGCCAGGTGCGCCAGGTTCGCCAGGTGTGCCAAGTGCGCCAGGTTCGCCATGCGCGCCAAGTGCGCCAGGCGCGCCAGGTGCGCCAGGCGCCCCATGCGCGCAAGGTGCGCCAGGCGCGCCAGGTCTGCAAGGTGCGCCGGGTGCGCCAGGCGCGCCAGGTGCGCCAGGTGCGCCAGGTGCGCCAAGTGCGCCAGGTGCGCCAGGCGCGCCAGGTGCGCCAGGCGCGCCAGGCGCGCCATACACGCCAGGCGCGCCAGCGGCTTGGTTGCTGGTTGCTGGTTGCTGGGAGGGGGGCGGGCTGTTAGGTGCAGTGCCAACAACAACAGCAACAGCAACAACAACAACAACAACAACCACAACAACAACAACAACCACAACCGCAACCACAACCACAACCACAACAACAACAACAACAACAACAACAACAACAACAACAACAACAACAACAACAACGACAACGACAACGACAACGACAACGACAACGACAACAACAACAACAACAACAACAACGACAAGAACAACAACAACAACAACAACAACAACAACAACAACAACAACAACAACAACAACAACAACAACAACAACAACATCGTCATCGTCCTCAGCCGCAGCAACAGCAGCATCAGCATCAGCGTCAGCATCAGCATTACCATCATCCTATTCTGTATCATCACCATCAGCAGCAGCAGCAGCCGACTCATCATCACCACCGTCATCATCAGCAGCAGCAGCAGCCGCATCGGCAGCAGCAACAGGAGCATCGTCATCATCACCATCATCATTATTATCATCATCATCATCATCATCATCATCATCATCATCATCATCATCGGTAGCAGCATCAGCATCATCATCCTCTTCCTCCTCCTCATCATCATCGCCATCGTCGTAGTCATCAGCCGCATCAGCAACATCATCAGCAGCAGCATCAACCTCATCACCATCGTAATCCACCCCACCAACGTCACTATCATCATCAGAGTCATCAGCATCAGCTGCTGCATCAGCATCGTCGCCATCGTCATCGCCATCATCATCATCGTCAGCAGCATCATCATCATCATCAGCATCATCATCATCATCATCATCATCATCATCATCATCATCATCATCATCTTCGTCGTCGTGGTCGTCGTCGTCGTCAACATCATCAGTAGCATCAACAGAATCATCATCAGCAGCAGTATCATCATCATCGCCGTCATCATCAGCATCGTCATCATCGTCATCAGCATCGTCATGAGCATCATCATCATCGTCATCATCAGCATAAGCATCAGCATCAGCATCAGCATCAGCATCATCGTCAGCACCGTCATGATCATCATGATCGTCATCATCATCATCACCATCATCAGCATTATCATCATCATCGTCATCGTCATCGTAATTCTCTTCAGTATCATCACCGTCGTCGTCGGCGGCATCTTCATCCTCATCCTAATCGTCAGCGTCATCAACATCACCAGCATCAGCAACAACATCATAATCACCATCATCATAAACAGCATAATAATCATCAGCAACATCATCAATATTATCATGATTGATAGCATCGACATCATCATCACCTTCATCATCACCATCATCATTACTATCATCATCGTCATCATCATCACCTTCATCATCATCATCATCAGCAGCAGCAGCACCGTCATAATCAGCATCATCAGCAGCATCACCACCAACATCATCATCAGCAGCATCATCAGCAGCAGCACCATCATCACCCATCATCATCAACATCAACAACAGGAGCAACATCAGCATCAGCATCATCCCCACCACCACCACCACCACCACCATCATCATCATCATCATCATCAGCGTCATCAGCGTCATCATCATCACTATCATCATCATCATCATCATCATCATCATCAGCAACATCATCATCGCCATCAGCATCATCATCATCATCATCATCATCATCATCACCATCATCAACATCATGATCATCATTAGCATCACCCCCTTCAAACGCAGGACCTTTCCAGGGTGCCTTCTGCGAGGAATCCGACCAGCCCTCTGGGCATAGATGGCTTAGAGAGTTGGTTGTTCCGACCCCTTCGTCCCCCTCAAAATGGAGTTACCCCTCCCTGTATCCCTTTATTTGGGTCTCGACGGGGAGCACGACGCGTTCGAGTGTCCAAGATGGCCCAAGATGGTTCCGAGCTGGCCTCAGACAGCCCACGACAGCATCCAAAATGACGCAATGGCTCAAGCTCGTCGTCAGCACGACTCCGAGAGGCCACAAGACCGCCCCGATACGTTTCCAAGTGGCAACGGGACCTCCCAAGGAAACTGTGAGAGGCAAACTCTTCACATCGAAGGATTAACAATGACATGTGCTTTCCCTCATTTTCGCTAGTGGTTGGCCTATGAGGCCCGAAGATGACTGCCTCTGAGATCGCCCACGAGAGCCCCAAGAAGGTCTCAGAATGGCCCCAAGACGGCCCACCGAGAGCCCAAGAGCGCCCAACTAGCGTCCCGATTGGCGATTGTTCGGGCTCCGGGGAGGAGGGGGAAGAGGAGAAGGGGGAGGAGGGGAGAGAGGAAGAGCGAGGAGGAGGAGGAAGAGGAAGTCGGTCAGTCGGTCGATCGAGGACCCCGAGTGGCTCAGTCTGCGGAGCTCTGTCTGAGGGGTGAGGGCCACAATGGCAACCTTCAGCCCAGCAACTGTCTTACTCGATTGCACAGGAGGAGGAGGAAGAAGATGAGCGAGGAGGAGGAAAAGCGAGGAGGAGGGAGAGGAGGCGGAATAACGAGGAGGAGGAGGAGAAGGTGCGAGGAGGAGGAGGAGGAGGAGGAGGAGGAGGAGGTGCGAGGAGGAGAAAGAGCGAGGAGAGGGAGGAGGAGGAGGAGGAGGAGGAGGAGGAGGAGGAGGAGGAGGAGGAGGAGGAGGAGGAGGAGGAGGAGGAGGAGGAGGAGGAGGAGGAGCGAGGAGGAGGAGCAAGGAGGGAGAGCGGCGGCGGTGGCCGCGGCGGCAGCCCAGCCCCCCCCTGCTGGCCGTGCACGAGCAGCTCCGCGCAGGCGCGCCCGGCGCCCGGCGCATGCTGCAGGCCGTGGCCTCAGGACACCCCCGCCGCCGCCAGAGGTCGGGCGCACGCAAGAGTGACCCTTCGTCCTGCCTGGCCTGCCCTGTGCGGTCTCGCACACCAAGTAATCAGTGCGCTCTCAGGGCGGCAACAACATCCGCCCTAAGCAGTTTCTCATTTCGCTAGGGGATCCGATGCGTCTCCTCGGGCCCAGAGGACAGAGAGCCCCTGTTCATATTGATTTTACGCAAGAGGGACCCCGGGCAAGGGTGGCCCTAGGCAAGAGGAGGCGGGAGGCATGAAGCGAGGTGGGCGACGAAAAGAAGCGGATCTGACGAGGGCTGCCAGCGCGGCACGCTGCATTGGAAGCGAGGGCGCTCACGCGCCGTGAGACACAGGCAGCATACGCGCCAACGTCGGTGAAGACGACCCTAGCTTGCTCCGTCGCTGAGACGGCGAAGGACAGAGGAAGAGGAAGGGGAGGGAGGAGGGAGGGAGGAGGGATAGGGACCAGAGGAAGACGAGGGAGGAAGACCCTGGGGACTTGATGGAGGAGGAGAATCGATCAAGTCGAAGGGGAAGCTGAAAAGCGAGAGGGAAGGGGAATGGGTCACGTGCAGAGGGGAGCAGGAGAGCGAGGGGGAAGGTGGGCGCGGGGGGCCAAACCCGAGCGGGCAGGCCGCTGCTGTCTCACATCGCACTCGGCCACCTAGGGGCCCGAGTATGCCCGCACCAGACCCAGACCCCCGACGTCATAACTTTTTCATGACGTCGACCCCCAAGTCTTCACCCATTCCCCAGGACCGGTTTCTCATCCTGAGTCGTTGTATGACGGCCCCGAGGCCCGGCGAGGGCCCCTGGAGGACGAAAATACAAACCTTTCTCGCGGTTTTTCATGACTCGAGGGGGTCTGGGCAGGCCACCCTGGCGGAGGATTACCAGAGGTCACTCCCTCGCCGCCACTCCCGGCCCTCGGCGCGGCCCTCGGCGCGGCCCTCGGCGGGCCCTCGAAATCCTTCCGCGGCCCCGCAGGCCCGCGGCGGGCCCTCGGTGCGCCCTCGATGGGCCCTCGATGAAGGTCTTTGGACGTCTCAGAGCTTGTCTGGGCGCTCCAGAAGGCCTCCGGAAGTCATCGGAAGCATCCGGCGAGCATTCGGAGAGCCTTTCGGAGAGCCCTTCGGGAGAGCACTTTGGAGAGCCCTCCGGAGAGCCCTCTGGAGAGCATTCCAGGGAGCTCCAGTGACCTCTGGGGAACTCTGGAGACGGTCGTCGTCGTCGTCTTGATTGTCGTTGTCGTGGTCGTGGTCGTGGTCGTCATAGTGGTCGTCGTTGTCGTGGTCGTTGTCGTCGTCGAGCTGCTGCTGTCGCTCCTCCTGCTCCTCATCCGCCAGGTGATCCTCGTCCTTCTTTCTCCTCCCTTGTCCTGCTCGTCCCCTCTTCTTCCTCTTCCTCCTCCTCCTCCTCCTCCTACTCCTCCTCCTCCTCCTCCTCCTCCTCCTCCTCCTCCTCCTCCTCCTCCTCCTCCTCCTCCTCCTCCTACTACTACTACTACGACTACTACTACTACTACTACTACTACTACTACTACTCTACTACTACTACTACTACAACTACAACTACTACTACAACTACTATACTACTACTACTACTACTACTACTACTACTACTACTACTACTACTACTACTACTACTACTACTACTACTACTGCTACTCCTCCTACTGCTACTCATCCTCCTCATCCTCCTCCCCTCGTCCTAATCCTCATCATCATCATCATCATCATCATCATCATCATCATCATCATCATGATCATCATCATCATCATCATCATCATCATCATCAGCAGCAGCATCACCATCATGATCATCATCACCACCACCACCACCACCATCATCATCACCATCATCATCATCAGTATCATCATCAGCATCATCATCATCAGCATCATCAGCATCATCATCATCGTCATCATCATCAGCAGCAGCATCAGCATCATCATCATATTCATCATCGTCATCGTCATCGTCATCATCATCAGCAGCATCATCAGCATTATCAGCATCATCATCTTCATTACCACCACCTTCTTATCTTCTACGAATCATCAGCATCATCATCACCACAGTCACGATCACCAGCACCACCACCATGTAAATCATCATCATCACCATCCCCATCGCATCATCATCACCAGCACCCACACCGTCATCACCATCACCATCACCATCATCATCAGAAACAGCATCATCGTCATCATCAGCATCACCATCACCATCAACATCATCACCATCACCATCACCATCAGCACCATCACCATCACTATCACCACCACCACCATCAGCATGATCATCATTATCGCCACCACCACCACCACCATCGTCATCACCACCACTACCACCACCACCATCATCAGCATCATCATAATCATCATCACCACCACCACCACCAGCACCATCGTTATCACCCATCATCGTCACCACCACGTCCATCATCGTTTCCGTTGTCGTCGTCGTCGTCGTCGGGAGCATCGTCATCACCCGCCACCGTGCCCCCTGACACGTTGACTCGTGGCAGAATGCCAAGCGCTGCCTGGTAGGTTGTATGACTTCTTCGAAGGCCCCCCCGTCCCCCTTCCCAACGAGCGGACGGGTGAGTGCATCGCCAGTTCTCACGAGGCCACGATCCCTCTTAGAAAAAGCATGGGTCAGCTCTCCCGAGGCCACGACCCCTGGTGAAAAAAAACGTGGGCCCGCGTCCCGAGCTTTTCAGGCGGCCCAGACAGTCAGCGAAGGCCGCCATGATGGCTCGGGATGCCTCGAACAAGGCCCAAGATGATCACAATGCGGCCCGGGAGGGCCTCAAGACGACCCAAGACGCATCCAAGAGGGCCCAGAGGGCCCCCAACAGAGTCCGAAGAAGCCAAAGTCACAGATATTGTTTAGAGTTTTGAATGGTGATCGCAGCCTCGCCTTTTCGGACTTCCATCAGCTCAAGACGGCCCAAGAAGACTCCAAAATGGCCCCGACGCAAGAGGGTTCCAAGACTGCCCAATAGGCCTCCAGAAGGTCCCCAAGACGGTCACATGACTGCCCAAGAGGGTCTCCAGCGAGGCCCAAAATTGCCTTAGAAGGCCCGTCGGCGGCCCAGGACGGCCCCCAGACGGCCCCACGACGGCCTCAAGGCATCCGCCATACGGCCAGGAGGGCCCGAAGACGGCCCAAGCGAGCCCCAAGACTGCCTACAAGGGCCCCAAGACGGCCCAAGAGGGCCCCAAGACAGCAATCATGGGCACCCCAACACTACCCCACGGGACAGATCCGCAAGAAGTGAAGCCGAAAGGTGGCACGTGTGACGGCCTTCATCAGCTTTCTCCTGCTCTTCCTCCTCCTCCTCCTCATCCTCATCCTCATCCTCGTCCTCATCCTCGTCCTCATCCTCCTGCTCCTCCTCCTCTTCCTCCTCCTCCTCATCCTCACCATTCTCCTCCTCCTCCTCCCTCATCGTCCACCTCCTCCTCCTCTTATTCCTCCTCCTCTTCCTCCTCGCCAGTCCCATCTTCATCCTCGCCATCCTCGTCCTCATCCTTATATCCTCACTGCATGTCGCACGATATGGCTTCCCGTGACCCCTCGAACAGTTGCCACCCAGAATCCTCATCTGACGCGGTGGTGGAACTTGCCATAGGCAGCTGGATCATCATCATCGGCAGCAGCAGCATCATCATCAGCAGCAGCATCCTAATCCGCATCAGCAGCGGCAGCAGCAGCATCATCAGCAGCAGCAGCATCCTCACCATCATCGTAAGCATCACCATCAACACCACCACCACCACCATCATCATCATCATCATCATCATCATCATCATCAGCAGCAGCAGCAGCAGCAGCAGCGGCAACAGCGGCCTCAGCAGCATCAGCATCAGCATCAACATAGTTCACTTCGCCCTCCCACTTATCGAATTGCTCCCCATCGTCCACATACTGTGCATGCCACTCACCATTATCATAGCAACCATAGACAAGCAGACGGAAGATCGCCGTGCCCTCGCCCTGCTCCTCATCCAGCTGCTCCTGCTCATGTTCCTCCTCCTCCTCACCATGTGTCCTCCACATGTGATGGTCATCAGCATCATCACCACCACCACATCATCAGCAGCAGCATCAGCATCAGCATCATCATCATCATCATCATCATCATCATCATCATCGTCGTCATCATCATCAGCAGCAGCAGCAGCAGCATCATCAGCATCATCATCATCAGCAACATCATCGTGAGCATCAGCGTCGTCATCTTAATCGTCGGCTTCGTCGTCAGCATCATCATCATAAGCATCATCAGCAGCACCTTTAGCAGCAGCTGACTCACCATCAATCAGCATCAGCAGCAGCATCATCATCAGCATCATAATATGCAGCATCTGCAGCATCAGCATCTTCATCAGCATCCACAGCATCATCATCAGCATTAGCAGCAGCATCAGCAGCATCATCATCAGCATCATCATTATCATCATCAGCATCATCATCAGCATCATCATCACCAACGTCATCGGCATCAATGTCATCATCATTATCAGCAGCAGCATTATCACCACCATCATCGTCGCTATCAACATTGTCATTACTGTCATCACCATAACCATCACCCTCGTCGACATAATCAGCAACAGGAGCAACCACAACTACCGAGAGCATTTGCGCGATCATTGAGCCCCTGAACACCCTGAGGCTCCTGCACGAGCGGACAGCAAGCATTCCTCCTCGATTTCGCCCTTGTCCTCGCTAAATCTGCTTTAAGATAGATCAGGGAGGGAAACGGAGGAAGGATGAAACAAACTATGCGCTCCAGGCAACTAACCGCACCCTGAAACCCGATCCTGGCAACTAACCGCATCGATGCATGATCGATTCGCCCCCGCAACCGTACACTACCAGAAGATCAACCCACCGACACGTCAGAGTTTCGGGTGGTCGGTTGGTCGGTGAATCGTTCTTTATAGGTGTGGCTCTGGCTGGGTTAATGAATGGACGGGTGTGGCGTGGTGTGGTGAGGTGTGTAGGTGGGTTGGTGTCGGCGTGCGGGTGTGCGAGTGCGCGGGTGGGGATACGCATGTGGGTCGGCTGCGAGTGAGCATGGCTAAGTGGGCGGGCGTTTGCGAGTGTGGCTGGGCGCGGGCGAGTGGGTGTGACTGGCGTGGGTGGACGGGCGCGCCCGCGAGCAACCAAGCAAGCAGGTGGCTGAAAGGGTGCGGCACCGTCAAGTATATGGACGCTGGCAGAAAGAGCGCTCGTCACAACAGTCGCGTCGCGGCGGCGACCCGCCCACACCTCCCCCCGCCACTGAATCCGCACGCAATGAGCATATTGCTCACGTCCGGGTGCCAGCCAACCACCTGCGGGTGTCCGGCGGGGCCACAAAGAGGGGGGCGGAAGATGGACGGGATGGAGAGCGAGGACTGAAGCGGAAGGAGGCCGAGAAGGCGGAAAGGAAACGAAACAACGGGCAGCGAAGAGGGAGGCGGAAGGTGGCGGACAATGCGACCAGGGGCGACAAGAAGGAAAGGAGAACGGGGGAGCAGGGAGAAGAGGGCAACGAGGAGGGCGGAAGGAAAACGGGGGTGAGAGGGGAGCGGGTGGACAAGGAGCAGGGTGGACGGAGGGATTGAGCGGAAGATGGCGGAGGGGCAGGGACCAGGAACTTTCAGCAGGCAGAGACATGGAACCAGGGGGCAGGGGGGAGGCATTGCTGCAAACCCATGGGCACCATGTTAGCGACACGCACCTCCCATGCACAGGCGTCAGCATAGGCGGGGGCGCTTTCGGCGTCGCGATGCACCGGCGCACCCCATGCCAAGTGATCGAAAGGCGCTGATTTCCTGGGAAGCCGAAAACCGAAAACCAACCAACAGCGCGCAAAAACAACGACGGCTCGCGCACGTTTGGCCCATTACTGCGGAATCTTCTGCTGCTACTCCTACGCAAAGCTTGTCGCGCCATCTTCGCCCGGCGGCCGCGCTGGGGCCATAGCGCCGAGCCAAGACCTTCGACCGACAAAGAACAATGCAGCTGCCAACTCGCGCGCTTGACCAACGACGGCAACGTATTTTCGAATTGACGACGTTCCCGGATTACTCGTCGCACGGCGGCCCTCGGTACACGATAGCCCCCCTTGCCCCTCCCACTTCACTGCTCTTGGAGGGGGCGTCCGCCGCCCCACGGTTTGCCAAAAGCTGCCAACCCGCGCCGAGGCCACAGCCCGAGCGCCCGACGGCACGCGCGCCTTCGGCTGAACTCGGCCCAGCACTGCATGGGGAGTCGGCGGGGGGGGGGGGGGGGGAAACGGTCGCCTCTCGCCCGCTTCGCGGCTGCGCGCAATGCGCCCCGTGCTGGCGCGCGGCCGCTGAGAGTCCACGAGGCCGATCACAATGCGGCATCGGTCCGCTTCGGCGCCGCCGCCCTGCGGCTCCACGCACGATGGCGCCCCTGCGAGGGGCCGCTGACAGCGGCGCGGCGGCTCGCCCGCAGCTAAGCGAAACGCTGGGGATTGGCACATGCGCCACGCCCCCCGAGCTCATCCGAGGGCCCGCTCGCGCGTTGGATCTCTGGGGAATTGGCTCGCTCCTGACGCGGGAACCACGACGCCTGAATCCTTCGGCGAAACCGCCATTCCGGCGGCCGATCACTAAGTCGACATCGACCAGGCTGTCGCCGCAGCAGGGCGCGCCCGCTGCGATATTCTGCACCGCGGGCGCGCTCCATCATGGTTGCGGGACAACCAGGAAAAGGAATTCTCGTCCGCACTCGGCGCGGGGCGCCGATGGGCTCGCGGGCGAGATGGCCACTGCTGGACGCAGTCGCCGTACATGACCGCGTCCGCGCTCAGGGTAGGTCGCCCAGCGCGGAGCAGACTGTGGCGATGATGCGTTGCGGCTCGGCGGGCCTCGCTCTGATCCGCGCGGGCTACTCTGGCGCTCCAAGCTGCACTCGCAGCACCCCGGATTCAAACCCAACCCGCGGCAACACAATTCGGACCCAGCGGGCGTCTCCGGCGACGCATTCCTTGAGGCGGTCCCTACGCGCGGGGGGGGGGGCCTGTCATGCGGCCGCGAACAAAACGGGGGCGCGCCGCCCGCAGGCGGGAGAGGCGCTCGCCAACGCGCGCGCGCGAAGCCCTAAAACGCCCCCGAAGACCCCAGAAACTCGATAAACCCCCCACAACAATCCAAAACCCAAAACCCGAAAACCCTCCAAACCCAGAATTTGCTTGTGAACGCGGCGTTTCGCAAGTTTTAATATATTTTGGGTGGTTATCTGTTTTTTTCACTGGGTTCACCATGTTATGATATGTTGTGCTTGGTTTTATACTGGTTCGAAAGGGATCCGCATGACTTTAAAGCGCTTTAGGCGGCGCAATATTGCGGTCGTGTGTCATAGTGCGCTTAACATAAAGAGTAGGCTTCAAGAAATTCGTCGTTGCTTTATTTAGTCAAACGTGAACTCATGGTGTTTAGCCTGGTTCTGCATTGCTTTAATGCGTTCAAAGATGTTCCAGGCGCTGCGGTGATCCAAACGGCTTGGAAGAATGCTTCTTAAAGTTTCATGCATATCACTTGAGTTATGGCTTTGGAGTTTTCCGGCAACGAAAGTCATACACACACAGAGTCATCAGGCGTGACCCCTGCCATTAACACCTCGCTCCTTTGGCGTCGCTTGGTTGGCCCGAGGAGGAGGAGGGGGACGCCGAGAAGGAGGAGGACGACGACGAGGAGGAGAAGGAGGAGGAGAAGCAGGAGGGGGAGGGGGGAAGGGGGAAGGGAGGGAGGAGGAGCGCAGGGCGAGTAAAGGAGACAATCAGACGAGGGGACTGGGCACGATACCCCAGCAAGAGCGCACTTCGTCAGATTGCGCCGTTGGCACGGGCCCTCTGGGCGCCACCGTCACCGAACCGCACCGCCAGGTGTTCAGGTCCGCCGCGCTGTCACCACCGCCAGCGTGGCGACTGCCACGAAAGATGCAATTGAGGCCTCATTATGTTCCCTGGCCCGCGTAGACCCAACCGTCTTAAGAAGACCCGGCTGGTGCGCGTCGGGAAGACCGACCTGCACTCGAGAAAGTCGCTCACACGGTCCCCCGCGCGGGACTCGCCGAAGCTCTGCAAGTCCGCGACCACAGCCACCGACGCCTCGCACTGTTTGGGGGGGCCTATGCGAAGGCCAGGATCTCATCGGAAGCATCCTACACGGCTTCCACAGGGATGAACACTTCCCTACAGAAAGCATGGCGGAATCGCCTCACCGTCTTCCAGGCCGCGCCGTTTGTGCACTGCGCGTTGCGTACCTGTTTCCGGACACTGGGATGCCCGAAAACGTCCCGCCTCTGCTGGAACTGCACGTTGGCCAACTGAAGCACGCGATTATGCTCGCTCTTGCCCCAGCGGCGCACGGGCCCCACTGCCCGTAGAAACGCTTGGCCGAAACTGACGCGCGGGCGCAAAATTCGCCGCCGCACTCGACGGGCCCGCGCCTGCCCGCAAAGTGCCGTGTGCTACACGCGAGCCCGTCGTCCATCCTGTTGGCCTTGCACAGTTTCCGTCAGAAGCGCCGCCGCGTCTTGTCGAAAACCTCGTCGTCGCAACACACCTCAATGGCATGCCCGAACACACCGTGCTGCAGCCGCCTCACAGGAACCCTGAGGAGATAGCGCAGACCAAACTGGATGGTAGCCAGCTTGGTTTGCGGTACGACCATACGGGAGACCAAACGGGAAACCATGTGGGAGACGATACGGGAGACACTGGGGAGACCGTCCAAAAACCGTACGGGAGACCATGCGGGAAACCATACGGAAGCCCATACAGGTGACCGTGAAGAGAAGAATAGAAGAAACAAACGGGAGACCAGAATATACCAGAATGACGCCTAGGCGGGAGACCATACGAGATTCGGGAAACCACAGCGGGCCAGCGATTCCAGTCCACCGACACCCAGACAGAAGCCACCGTTACAGACAGGGAAGACCTCAAAACGTCGAGCCCCCGAACAGACCAAAGACATTACGGCACGGCTCGAGAAAGCCCAAGATGCCGTCACAAAACCCAGAGGCTCCCACGCGGCCTCCAAGAAGCCTCCGATCCACGATCTGGGCAACTTGGCGAGAAAGGCCGAAAGCCATTGGATCCGCTGCCACTTCTTGCTAGCAAGAGGATGCTAAGTGTGCCAAGTGATTTCTAGCCTACATGTCCTGCGATCCCCAGACGCACAGGGAAACTGTTCAGTGTCCCTCTCTGGCGGTCCCCGGACAGGAGAGGGAAACTTGTCAGTTTCCCTGTCACGTGGCCGAACAGACCTTTTCATATCCCCTTTCTGGCGACTCACGAACGGGACAAGGAAATGCTTCAGTTTCCCTCAAGCGTCGCCGGACAAGGAAATTTGTCCGTTTCCCTCTCCAGCGATTCGTTCCCCAAGATCGCCCCGAGATGGCCAAAAGGGCCCCAAAAATCGCCCCAAGAAGACCAAAGAGGGCCCCAAGACGGCCCAAGAGGCTCCGAAGACGACCCCAGAGGGCCCCAGAGGGTCCCAAGAAGGCTCCAGGAGGGGACCCAAGGAGGGAACACGAATCGACATGTCGAGTTTCTCGCCCCAAGAAGCTCCCAGGAAGCCCCAAGAGACCCCGAAGACGCACCCAACAGGCCCCAAATGGCCCCCAAGAGGCGGAGGTCCCAAGAGGCCCCCCGAGTGGCCTTCCAGGTCCCCAAGACGCCCCAATAGGCCTGTGAGACGCCCCAGTGAAGCCACGGCATGATTCACTGGTGTGCGGATTTTCCCCTCTGGGCAGCCCGCCGTGCTCCCGCTCTGCGAGCTCAATAGGACGTCTAAGGAAGCGTTTTAGCATGAAGCCCACATTTCAGGTTCATGCCACGTGCAGCCTTCGATTCGTACAAGCTGCTGACAAGATAGATAAGGTTGATTATCACAACAACACCTATGTTCGAGTGAATGCCACGCGCAGCCCCTGGTTCCAATCGTTGACATGGAGCTAACAGGTTCGTACTGGGATGGGAATCTGGTGTGCGGTGCTCGAAGGCCGAGGTTCCGAGTTAATGTCGCGGGCCAACACTGACATCAGTCGTCAATCCGAAGATAAGGATGAGATAGAGAATAAACACGCAGCTTGCAGTTAATGCCGCGCGCGGGAGGGGGAGACGAAGGGGAGCAACAGGGCAGGGGAGCACGGGAGCACAGGGGTCAAGAGAAGGGGGAAGGCGATGAAGAAGACGAGGGCAAGCAGGAGTGGGGGGTGAACGGGAAAGGACAAGGACGAGGACAGAAGCAAGGACGACGACGACGACGACGACGACGACGACGACGACGACGACGACGACGACGACGGAGGCGGTGGCGACGACGACGACGACGACGACGGAGGCGGCGGCGACGGCGGAGCAGCAGCAGCAGCAGCTGCAGGCGGCGAAGGCACAACACCAGCTTCGGCGAAGGCGGGGGGTGGGGACGCGGCGCCACCGCGTTCTGGTCGAACGTGTTGTATTCGTAAAAACTCGGGGAGACGGGGGCGCGCGCGGCGGGAGGCGCCCATGCCCTATTTCGCCTCCCCCCCCTCCCCTCCTTTCACCTCCCCTCCTACCCAAACCTTCCCTCCCTTTATCTCTCCCCTCCATCTCTCCCCCCCTCCCCTCCCACCCCACCCCCCACCCCCCACCCAAACCTTCCCTCCCTCTATCTCTCCCCTCCATCTCTCCCCCCCCCTTCCACCCCAACCCCCCCTCCTCCTACCCCAACTTCCCCTCCCTCCCTCCCCAACCCCTTCAACCCCGACTTTCTCTCCCTTTCTCGCTCCCTCCTTCTCTCTCTTTCTCTCTCCCTCTCTCTCTCTTTCTCTCTCTGTCTCTCCGCCACAGCCCCAGCGATTCTCAAAAAGGGACGGCACTCCCAGAGGGGACCTCCGGGCAGGCGAAACACGAAACAGGGGCGTCTGCCCGCAAGGCCATCGCCTTCGGCGGCGGGCCTCACCGGCCGCATGATTTCGGCCACCCGCCAAGGGGGGGAAGAGGAGAAGGAAGAGGACGGACTGCATGCAGGGGCGGCCAGGCGGCCAGGCAAAGGAGACAGGAGAGAGGGGGGGGGCGCGAGGGGGACGGTCGACGTTGACAGGGGAGGCGCGGAGTGGTCGTGGGAGTGATCATGGTGGTCGTGGTCGTCGTGTATCCATCCCTTTCCCTCTCCTTCTCTTTGTTTTCTCTCTCTCTCTTTATCTTGTTATTTCTCTCTCTCTCTCTCTCTCTCTCTACCGCCATTACTTTCCGCCTGTCCCCCCATCGCTGCCATCCTCTCACTCCCGCCGTAGCATCACGCCTCCACCGTCCCTCCCACCCCTCCCCCCTGCTACCCCTTCTCTCGATCCACCTCCTCCTCCTCCTCCTCCTCCTCCTCCTCCTCCTCCTCCTGCTCCTCCTCCTCCTCCTCCTCCTCCTCCTGCTCCTCCTGCTCCTCCTGCTCCTCCCTCCTCCTCCTCCTCCTCCTCCTCCTCCTCTCCTCCTCCTCCTCCTCCTCCTCCTCCTCCTTCCACCTCCTCCTTCTCCTCGTCGTCGTCGTCCGCGGCATCGGCATCGGCATCGGCATCGGCACCGTCTCGTCCTCATCGCCATCGTTGTCGTCATCGCTATCCCACATCCCTCCGCCTTGCCCTCCTCCTTCATCCCCCCCAATCCTCCCGCATCCTCCCCTTCCCAGATCATCCCCGCCACTCCTCGAACACAACCGAGCAAAGTCAACACACCAGAATGCGAATGGGGACTAAAACACGAGATAAACATAACGATTGTGATCATGCTGTGGGGCCTTCCTCGCCCCTCGCCCTCCAAGATGCCTGGTCGAACTTCGCCTGTTGGGCGCAGGTGTTCGGCATTCACTCCTCCTCGTCCTCCTCCCCCCCTTCCTGTTCCATCCCGTTCCCGTTCGGATGAGTCTTCCCAGTCGCACCCCCAGACGCGTCGCTCGAGCGCTGCGCACGTTCGCTTCCAAATATGCAGCAGCTCCTTCTTCAAAGAGGGTATCTCGCTTGAGATGTCCTGACGAATTACAAGCCAGATGCCTGAGGATACGGACGCAGCAGCTGCACGGATGCAGTTCGGTTTCTTCTTCACTCCCCGACCTGCAGCACCAGAAGTGCAAGCTTGTGCAAGAACGACACTGATGGGGGCGGCCTTTTTTTCCGAAAACAGAATATCGCTGAACGCCCCGTCGAACTGTACGACGATACTTTCTCGTACTCCTTCCGATTCGCAAGAGAATGCAAGACAGCTCCTTTTCAAAACGGGGCCCTCCCCTGAATTTTAAGCCCATAGGGCGCTGGTCTTTCGAGGGGGCGCTCCTTGTGGTGAATAAAAGTTTGTGGGGATTTGTGAAAAGTAAGCCTGGGACGGGAGGGTGCATTGCCGCATCGCTGATGCATCCTAGAGTTCCGTTCCTGGTCGTTTTCCTCCCCCCCGTCGTTCTCCCCCACTCGCCCCCCTCCCCCTCCTCTTCCTCCCTTCTGACGCCGACCGGCGGCAGCGGGAGCCCAGCCCACGAAGATTCCACTCGCAGCGCCTCGAACGCGGGGACGCGACTCGCCAGCGCCGGCCACACGACCTGGACCATGACGCCAACGGCGACCGCCGGCGGTGGCGAAGACGA
The DNA here is from genome assembly GCA_963575745.1 of Prorocentrum cordatum. Classification (NCBI taxonomy): domain Eukaryota; class Dinophyceae; order Prorocentrales; family Prorocentraceae; genus Prorocentrum; species Prorocentrum cordatum. Next base: position 104,050 of record CAUYUJ010014718.1, read on the forward strand.
CGACGACGACGACGACGACGACGACGACGACGACGACGACGACGGCGACGACGACGCGACGCCACAGCGACGCGGCGGACGGCGCCGACGGCGACCGCCGGTGGTGCCGACGACGACGACGACGACGACGACCATGACGACGACGACCACGACGACGGTGACCGCCAGCGGCGGCGCGCGACCCCTGAATCGACCAGCCAAAGCTGCACCATGTATCACACGTGAAATGGACATCAGCTGAATTTTGAAAGCGGAACTTGATCAAATCCACAGTTGCTGCGCTGATGAAGTGGTTTCAACATCTTTGTGCGAATCCTGCACCATGTCCTCGGCGCGTGGAAGCATGTTCGAATGCCCATTCGTTCTAGGGTAGGGTCCTTGTCGCTTTCCAAGGGCAACCCCCCCTCACCGAGGGCATTTTCAGAGAACGCGCCCCTAGTTTGCTCTCTGGCGCTTTTGTTGACCTCAAAGCGGGCGACAAAACTGCTGCACGCGACCGCCCCACTACAGCGGCCTCAAGATGCCCCAAGTACATTACAATACAGTACAATACAGAACAGTACAGTAGGGGCGATATCAGCCCGGAAACTAAAAGACGAACGAAAACTCAACGAGAGCAGCGCTGCGCTGCCAGCTTGGCGCCATCATGCCATCGCGTGGCGACAAAGACCAGCCGAAGATGGCGCCCCGAAGACTCCAACCAAGATATCGCCCCCCCTCGGAAGCTCCAAGAAGCTCCAGCAAGGTCATAGGAGAACCAGAATAAGAAAAACTGTTGGAAAATTCAACGTTGATGTTTTCGGCTGCAGATTTGGCAAGACCCATCATCTTTCCACTCTTCCTCCCACTCCTCTCGTCAGGACGCAACCGTTTCTTTTACTCGCGGCGTTGAAGTCACAGGGACGATCGTCTGGCACGATTCAGAAACGCCAGAACGCAACAATAACGTTGATTCGGGGCGTCGAAATCCCAGGAACGGTGTTCTAGCACTGTTCAGGATTTGCAAACGGTTGTCTTTCAACGGGGCCCTTCCCTCGGTGAAAACGAACCCGTGTGGGAACCCATACAAAAAGAAACTTGGGGAGACTTGGGTTTGCGTTGGTCCTCATCATCATCATCATCATCATCATCATCATCATCATCATCATCATCATCATCATCATCATCATCATCATCATCATCATCATCATCATCATCATCATCATCCTGGCAGGTAGCTGGGCGCCCCAGAATTCGCCTCGGTGATTGACAGCTATGGCCTGCCTGTGCACGGAATCGTGCAACGCAGGGCAGGATGGCATGAGCTTCCTGCGGCGGAATGCCGAGTACGGACCTCGCCCTCGGAAGGTTGGAGAGGTGAGGGTAGAGGGAGTACGGCGCGACAGTGACGGCGAGCGACGCGGGAGACGGGGAACGAAGACCGAAGCGATCAGCCAGACCGTCGGGAAAATGGCGTTTCAAAACCGTCCAGCCCTCCTCCTCCTCCTCCTCCTCCTCCTCCTCCTCCTCCTCCTCCTCCTCCTCCTCCTCCTGCTCCTCCTCCTCCTGCTCCTCCCTTAGGACGGCCCGCACGGCGGGCAGGCCTCGGCGCGCCGCGGGCGGCCCCCACGGCCTGGGAGCCCTGCGCCGCCACCTCGCGCCCTCGAGCACCCACCGTTCCTGCTCCCCCCCCCCGTCTCCCCGTCCTCCTCCAAACCCACCGCATGCAATCAACCCGTACAAAAAAAACGCACCATAAGGATGCAAGGGCCCCGGAAGGCCATCTCAATACTTTGCGAACTGGGCGCAGCCAGCGAAAGCGGCCAGGGATGGGCCGAAGGGGAAGGATGTAAGGGACACCTTGGAAAGTCGCCCATCCTTACCCCACCTGTCCTGATCCCCCTCTCCCCGTCCTCCTCCAATCGGCGGCGACCGAGGGGGGAAAGTGAGGAAGAGAAGGCCCTCTGAGAAGGCGGCGGGGCTTCTCAGAAGCCCTCCGGCCTTCTGAAAGGTTTTCTGTGTCTTCGGGGAAGGTTTAGGAAACTTCTCAAAGGCTGGGGGACCTCCCAACCTGCTGAGAAGGCCAGCCCCCTCTCACTTCCCCCAGGGCTGGCCGCCGATCCGAACCCTCCGCGTAAGACGAAGCCAGGACGAGGACCCATTCGGCGTCTGAGCCATATCGGCACTTGGCGGCCGAGCTCGCTGCGGTCCAGAGCGAGGGGGCCACGAAGGGCTGCAACGGGGCCACGAGGCCGCCTTGTTCTAGCTTGGCGTCCTGGCCGTCTTGGGGCCCTCGGGAGGCTCCAACAGGCTCCAGGAGGCCCCAGAGAGCTCAGTCAAAAAAAGGAGCCGTCGCCGACCCTCAGGGCCGTCAAAAGACGACTCGGGGCGCAAAACCGGCCCCACATGCCGAAGCCCTACATGCCGCCACGCTGGTTCCGGGCAGGCTGCGCGGAAAAAAAAGGGTTAGGTTGATGGAGAATCTCTGAGATCCGGCGGCTCTGGCGGATGTCTCGGGCGCCGCGGCCTTCTCAGAGCGTTCAAGAACGCTCTGGAACGGATGCATCCTCGTCCTAGCACCGTCCGACCGCGGCTCGAGGGCAGCAGCTGCAGGGAGGCGGCCTCGTCGAAAAGCTCGTGGTCCGCGTGCTCCAGATCCTCGACACTGCAGTCACGGTCGTCCTCGGGACGAGGGCTCACGCCGCACAGGAAGCGGCCCTGTCGGGGGGAAGGAACAACGACAACGACGGCGACGAAGACGATCCAACCACGACGACGACGATCCGACGACGACGACGACGACGACGACGACGTTCGACGTTCGACGACGACGACGACGACGACGACGACGACGACGACGACGACGACGACGTTCGACGACAACGACCGACGACGTTCGACGACGACGACGACGTAGAGCGACGAGCGACGACGACGACGACGACGACGACGACGACGACGACGACGACAACAACAACAACAACAACAACAACAACAACAACAACAACAACAACAACAACAACAACCACCACCACCACCACCACCACCACCACCACGACAACAACAACAACAACAACAACAACAACAACAACAACAACAACAACAACAACAACAACAACAACAACAACAACAACAACAACAACAACAACGACGACGACGACGACGACGACGACGACAACAACCACAACAACAACCACAACAACAACAACAACAACAACAACAACAACAACCACGACGACGGCGGCGACGACGACGACGAAGACGACGACGATGACGACGACGACGACGACGACGTTCGACGACGACCATGACGTAGAGCGACGAGCGACGACGACGATGGCGTCTCCGTCGCAGCCTCCAGGAGAGGCCGAAGGAGACCTCTGGAGACTTCCAGTGGCCTCAGAAGGGCCCACGGGGGCTGGATGAACGAATGAAGCCGCACGTCCAAGGGCACGCGGGCAACGGCGCAAACATGCGCTAGACAATGTAGTTACGCACAATGTGTGTTCAATGCTTCCGCTGATGCAGATGCAGAGGGGTGGGGGGGGGGCGTCGTTCCGCTGGGTGGTACACGCCCCCCTCCCCCCCTCCCGCCTTCCCGTGTCCTCTTTTTGCATCTCCTCTTCCTCGTACCTTCCCCCCTCAAACTTATCCTCCCCAACCTCCTCCCCAATGCCATCATCTTCCTCCTCCTCCTCCTGTTCCTGCTCCTCCTCCTCCTCCTCCCCCTCCTCCTCCGCCTCCTGGTCCTCCCCCTCCCTAATACCGTCCTCATCATCATCATCATCATCATCATCATCATCATCATCATCATCATCATCATCATCATCATCATCATCATCATCCTCATCCTCATCCTCATCCTCATCCTCATCCTCATCCTCATCCTCATCATCAACCTCTCTAACTATCTTCATAATTCTTCCCTAGCTGCCCCGTCCCCATCCCTATGCTGGCACGCGCTCCCGTGGAGGCGGCCGCGCAGGCAGCTCGATCCTGGATCCTGGAGGGGCGACGATCCTCTTGTCGCCGCCGTCTCTCGGCTTTGCTGCGCTACTCCCGCGTAGCCCGACCAACTCCAACTCCCCCCTCTCCTCCCTGTTCCCCTCAAGACAGTTGGTGTCTTGATATTTTCCGCTGGATTCCAGGAAATACAGACCCTTTCCCCAGGGCCAGCGTTTCATCCCGAGTCGTTTTTGACAGTCCCAGGGCCTGGCGAGGGCCCCAAAAGGCCGAAAACGGGCAAAACCTTCCGTGTGGACCCAGGAGGGCGGCGGCGCTTCTCCCCTGTCGCTGACGCCTCTCGGCCCCAGGGCGCAGCTCTCCCGCACAGCCCGACCAACCCCAACTGCGTAAGCGTACCGATGCACGCTCAATCAAGCAAGCAAGAGACAATAATGAGGGCATCTTCAAATCCGCCGACCCTGTCGGCGTGTGTGAAGGGCTTGTATGTTCGAGTCGTCGCCTCCGTCAGTCGTCGTCTCCGTCGTGCCCTTTCCCTGAACCCTCCTCCTCAAGCATGTCAGCGAGAGCAAAATCTAGCAATGTCGTAATCGAGTTCAAGGGAAGCCCATTCCCATTGTTCCCTCCCCCGTCGGGGGGGTCCCCAGGGGTAGTAGGGGGGGCCCGGGAGGGGGTCAGCTGGGGGTCCTGGGGCTTCAGAAAGTATCAAGACAGGCCAAGAGTGCCCAAGAGGCACCCGAGACGGTCCAAGAGGGCCCCCAATTACCAAACGATCGGTCCAAAACGCCTTCACGCCCCCCAGGACGCTTCAAGAAGCCTCAAAGAGCACTCAAGGCCCCAAGAGGCCAAATTCATGGATTTACGTGTGCGTGTTTTCAAAATTTGGGAGTTCTCGTCTTTTCCACTTCCCGCCGATCCAAGACGGCGCAAGAAGCCCCCAAGATCGCCCCAAGACGGCCCCAGAGGCCTCCAAGGGGGCCCCAAAATAGCCTAAGAGGACCCCAAGACAGTCAAAAACGCCTCCGAGACGGCCCAAGAGGCCCCTAAGACGGCTCCAAGAACATGCCCAGACGGGGGACCCAAATGGACATTTCGAGCCCTCGGCCCCGAGAGGCTCCCAGGAGGCCCAAGAGGTTCCCAAGAGGCCCCAAGAGGCCCACAAGAGGTCCCCAGGAAGCCAGAAGAGACCCCCAAGAAGCTCTCCCAAGAGGCCCCCAAGAGGCTCCCAAGAGGCCCCAAAATTCCTCCCCAGAAACCCCCGAGAGCCTTCCGAAGAGACCCCAAGAAGCACTCCTGAGGACTCTGGCCCACGTCAGCGTCGTCGTCTTCGCCGCCACCACTGTCGTCGTCGTATCCCTTCAGGATCGGCGGCACCGGCCGTGAGGCCTTCGCAATCAAATATCTGACAAACCCGAGCATCGCGATTTCGAGCGTCGGCTGCACTCATGAGTGCTCGGAAAATCGGTTTGAGCCATAACGGCATCGAAAAATGTAATGCACAAGAATGGGATACAAGGCGAGTTTGACAGAAAGTCCGGATGGAATCACTTGGCTACAAGATCAACTCCAACTCCCCTCCCCCATCTCCTCCCCGTGCCCCCCCCCCCCTCCCACTGCCCCAAAGGGTCAACGACAAGGGAGAACTGGCTCAGGTGGGAAACATCGACCTTAAATCGACGATACATCGCCGATGGATCGACGATAGGCCCCCGACAGCGAGCCAGCACGGGCATGGACGGAGTGGGGCTATCAAACCCCTGCCAACGATCAATGGGCGATGGGGGATCGATGCATTCCCCCCTGAGCCTGTCCCCGTCTCTGGTGGCTTCTGGGTCACAGATCGACTCTCGGGTGGCCGTTCGGGACGACCTGGGCACCCCCTGACGCCCCTCGGCGAGGTGGAGAGCACCCCGAAGCCGAAGAACGGCCGAGACCTGAGGAACCTCCGAAACCCTCGAGCCTCGAACCTGAAAGACCCTCCCCCCCAAACCCCCGACGTCGTGATTTTTTCATAGCGTCGACCCCCAGAAATCTGGACACCTTCCCCGGGACCGGCTTTTCATCCTGAATCGTTTTTGACGGTCCCGGGGTCCGGCAAGGGCCCCCACAGGCCGAAAATGGGGGAAAACCTCCCGTCGCGATTCTTTCACAACGCGAGGAGATTTGGCCCCCTCCTGCCCGGCCCCCCCCCCACCCCCACACGCCTGCGAGCCCTCGGACCGGAAATACACGCCGCCCGGGTCGACCGTGAGTGGCGCCGCGTCGGGCGCGGGGGCGCTGGCGGTGCCGCCGGCGCACCGGAAGGCCCACATGCAGCGCTTCCTCGGTTCCTCCCCTCCCGAGGAGGGGAGGAGCGAGACATGGACAATCCATGAGATCCTGGCGTTGCACTTTTCTCCACAACGGGCGTTTCACCCCGTCTCGGGCCCTGGGACCCTCACAGATCTTAGCGGGTCGAGAACAGTATGAAATATTTGTTCCGCCGTCGTGGACGGAGAAAAAATGTATGTTATAGTGTTCTTCGCCCCCTGAAGATCGATCCAGCTCGAAAAATGGCACCGAAAGGTGAGGCATGGGGCTCTGGTCGCGGTGTTTTCTGTGATGTTGAAATTTTTCGCAGCGTCGAATCTCAGGGGTCTCTGGCTGCAGGAGCGGGAGCCATGGAGCGCGGGCATCCCGGCGACCAACACATCGATGTGGTCCGTGCGCGGGCCTCTGCCCTGCTTCTTTGGAGCGCGCGCAGGGGTTTTGCCGAAAAGTGCTTGGGAGGAGGGAGGAGGCAGAGGAGAATAAGACATCCCAGCGACCAAGACAACGATGTGGGACATGCGGGGGCCTTCGCCTTGCCTCCAAGAGCGCGCATGTAACAGAGCGTGCGAAACTGGCGCGACGTTGAGTGGGCAGCGTGTTTGCCAAAAAGTGCTTGAGAGGAGGGAGGAGGAAGAAAATAAGAAGACACGGGCAGCATGTGTCCCACCTGGTGCTTGCGACATTGGGCGCCGCGTTTGGTATTGATGATTGTTCTTGGCTCCCCCTTAGCTGTGGCCCGGAGTCCCCAAAATAAGTCAGTGTTGCAACATGTGGTCGACAGCCTTGGGAATCCCCCCTTGCCGTCGATATCAAACAGGGGGAGGGAGGGAAGGATAAATGCTTCAGCACGTGTCGGAAGACTAGCCCCAAGTGACGCAACTTGTTGCCGATGTACAGAAACATCCGTAAACCTCGAGCCTCGAACCTGAAACTTGTTTCCCCCCCTCTCGCGCGAAACGCCGCTCTCGTCCCAGCGCCGCGCAGATTGGGCGGCGCCCACGATGGGGCGGCACGAGGGGGATGGGCTATTTTCTAAGAAGGCGGCGGGGCGTCTAAGAAGGCAGGGGGTGCTTGTTCGAAGACCCCCTGGCTTCCAAGAAGCCTTCTTAGGAGCCCATGTGGCCCTCCAAGAAGAGAAGGCAGGGGAGGGGGTGCTTGCTCGAAGCCCCCCGGGCTTCCAAGAAGCCTTCATAGGAGCCCCTGAGGCCCTCCAAGAAGGCCCATATCTTCAAGAAGCCCCTCCGCCTTCTCTGCAAGCCGCCCCCCAGCCTCGTACCTCGCCCTTTTGTGGGTGGGCGAGAGTGCGAACGTCGTCTGGCTGTCGGGTCATAACTCTAGTCTCTGGCGGCCGTTCGGGACGACCCGGGCACCCCCTGACGCCCCTCGGCGAGGCGGAGCTGCTGGAGAGCACCCCGAAGCCGAAAAACGGCCGAGAAACAAGGAAAGCGTCCGAAAACCTCGAGCCTCGAACCTGAAAGCCCCTCCCCCCCAGACCCCCGACCTTTGTGATTTTTCACAGCGTCGACGCCCAGAAATCTGGACACCTTCCCCGGGACTGGCTTTTCATCCTGAATCATTGTTTGACGGTCCCGGGGCCCGGCAAGGGCCCCTGGAGGCCGAAAATGGAGAAAAGCCTCCCGTCGTGATTTTTTCGCAGCGCGAGGAGGTCTGGTTTCAGCGCGAAACGACGCCCTCGAGCGAAACGCCGGTCTCGCCTCAGCGCCGCGCAGAGCTTCCCGATCGCCGTGCGCCTCCCTGGGTGCGCGGAGCAGCGGCGCCCCGCCAACCCCCGCCCGTCGGCGGCCGGCGCGGCCCACCGGGAGCCTGCGCACAGCCCCAGAGTCCGCACACTTCCACGATCCGAGCTCCGCGAGCCACGATGCCCCTCGCCCTCCTCGCCTTCCTCCTCCTCCTCCTCCTCCTCCTCCTCCTCCTCCTCCTCCTCCTCCTCCTCCCCCTCCTCCTCCTCCTCTCATTATTCTTCCTATATTCATTATTACGCTTAGTATGTTTTGTATTCTTAATAGTGTTATCAGTATTAGTATGATCAGTATGCTTAGTACTAACCGTATTAGTACTAATAACAGTATTTGTTAGTAACCATACTAATGCATAGCAATAATAATACTAGTACTAGTAATAGTGATAATATTGATACTATAAAAATAATGATGAGAATAATAATAATAAAAATAATAATAATACGAATAATAATAATAATAATAATAATAATAATAATGATGATGATGATGATGATAATACTACTAATGATAATGAGAATAATCATAAGAATCATAAACATAAGCAGAAAAAAAAAATATGAAAAAAATAATACGAATAGTAGTAATAAGACTAATGATAATACTAAGAATAACGATCGTATTAATAATGATGCTCAGAAGAATAAGAATAATAATAATAAGAATAAGAAGAATGTTAGTTATCCTCCTCCTTCTCCTCCTTCTACTCCTCCTCTCTCTCTCCTGCACTGTGTTCCCCTGTCTTTTTTGTTCTCTCTCTCTCTCTCTCATTATGCCTCTCTCTCACTCTCTCTTTTTTGTTTTCTCTTTTTCTCTCTCTCTCTCTCTCTCTCTCTATCTCTCTCTATATACAACTCTGTATATACATATATGCTTGCGGCCCCGCCTGGTACCAACCCTTCGGCCGTCCTCGCCGCTGCTCGCCGATGGCGTTGCAGACCCTCTTCAGCCTCCTCCTCCTCCTCCTGCTGCACCTCCTCCTCCTTTTGCTCCTCCTCCTCCTCCTCCTCCCCCTCCTCCTCCTTTCATTCCCCCCTCCTCTTTCCACCACTCTGCTTCATGCTCTCCCTGCCTCCTCCTCCGTCCTCGGCCTACTCCCACACCTCCTCGGGTCACAGTGTCCACTGTGTTGCTACAGGGTCGGGCCTCGGCCCTCGCCGCTACTCGCCGCTGGCGTTGCAGACCTTCCTCCTCTTCCTCCCCTTCCTCCTCCTCTTCTTATTATCAATAATAGTATTACTAGTATTCTTAATATTCTCATTCCCTACCTAGGCTCCGCCTAGAAGGTTCTTACATTCTTTCTTAAAGGGGCCGGGCAGTGGAAATCGCCCCGGGCGGTTCCCCCGGTAACCGCCCCGCGGTTCCCCCAGTTACGTCCTCTTAGCTTAGCTTTGCTTATCTCACCTTAGCTTAGCCTAGCTTAACTTAGCTTAGCTTAGCTTAGCCTAACCTAGCTTAGCTTAGCTTAGCCTAGCCTAGCTTAGCTTAGCTGAGCTTAGCTTAGCTTAGCTTAGCTTAGCCTAGCCTAGCCTAGCTTAGCTTAGCTTAGCTTAGCTTAGCCCAGCTTAGCTTAGCGCAGCGCAGCATTAGCATAGCATAGCATAGCATAGCATAGCATAGCATAGCATAGCATAGCATAGCATAGCGCAGCAAGGCATAGCGCAGCATAGCATAGCATAGCATAGCACAGTATATCATAGCGCAGTAAGTCATAGCATAGCATAGCATAGCTTAGCTTAGCCTAGCACAGCGCAGCATAGCATAGCATATAATAGCATAGTGCTGTTTTCCTAGGGGCTCCAATTCCTAGGTAGGGTCGCACTGGGATAAGTACTGTTGTTTAGTAGTGGTACTCATAATAGTAGTAGTAGTATTATTATTAATATTATTAATATTATTCATAATAGTAATACGGTTCGTCTTCGCATTATCCTTAGTATTACTATTATTATTCGCATGTTTCTTAGTCTTAGTACTACTCGTCATAGTACTACTAATATCATTACTATTAGTCTTAGTAGTCGTCTTCTTAAGTGTCTGCTTCTTCTTCTTCTTCTTCCTCCTCCTCCTCCTCCTCCTCCTCCTCCCCCCCTCCTCCCCCCCTCCTCCTCCTCCTCCTCCTCCTGCTCCTCCTCCTCCTCTTCCTCCTCCTCATCCTCCTCTCCTTCCTCTCCCCTCCCTCGTTCCACGACTCTGCTTCTTGCTCTCCCTGCCTCCTCCTCCGTCCTCGGCCTACTCCCACACCTCCTCGGTTCACAATGACCACCGTGCTGCTACTGGATCGGGCATCAGGCCTCGCCGCTGCTCGCCGCTGGCGTTGCAGACCCTCCTCGGCCCCCCCTCATCCGTCTCCTCCTCCTCCTCCCGCTCTCTCCCCTCCCCGCAAGCAGAAATACCGCTAGGAAATCAACAGCATTCAAGAGCCAATGGGAGGGCGCCCTGTCCCAGTAGCATTATAGTTGCATGTTCCGACATAGTAGCGACACAGTGGCACGGTAAAGGAGGGAGGAGGGGGGGCAGCACGGGAGGGAGAGGGGAGAGAGGGGTGAAGGGAAAGAGAAAGGAGGAAAGGCAACAGCGGAAGGGGAGGAAGAGGAGGAGCAATATCACGGGAATCTGCAGAGGGAGTGTCCGACCCAGTAGCAACACAGTGGGCATTGTGACCAGTAGCAGCACAATAGCAACACAGTGAGGCGTGAGACCTTGGAGTAAACATGCGATAGGACCACCACTGTGTTGCTACTAGGTCAAAAACGAAACCAATTCGCAGCGAGGGCGAATCACCTCGACAAGCAACGTACGTCACTCAAGAACCAAGGGGAGCGGGGGGAGGAGGAGGAGGAGGAGGAGCAGCAGCCGCAGCATGATTATGATGAGTTGCAGTCGGGAAGAGCCCTCCGACCAGTCGCAGCACAGAGGGATCTCACGAGGATTCGCAGGGGGAGTGTCTCCGACCCAGTGGCAACACAGTGGGCATTGTGACCCAGTAGCAACGCAGTGACACGAGCGAACGCAGTCGCAACACAGTGAAGCGTGATAGCTCGGAGTAAAAATTCCGATCTGACCACCGCTGTGGTGCTACCAGGTTCAAAAGATGCCCTTGCGCAGCAAAGGCGAATCGCACCGATAGGCATCGAATGCCGCTCAAGAGCCCAGGGGGAAGGAGGAGGTGGAGGTGGAGGAGGTGGAGGAGGAGGGAGGAGGAGGAAGAAGATGAGGAGCATCTGGGGTGCTCCTCGCCCTCCTCTCCTCGCTTCCAGGAATTATGTACGCTTGGTGCTTATCCGACTTCACCAGAAAGTTCGTGGCTAACTTATACAATGGCATGCGGCCCATCCCGCCTGATAATGCACTACGATACAATACGGTACAATGCAATACAACGCAACGCAATGCCGCACAACTCAACACAATACAACGCAATACAATACAGCATAAGACATCTAGCACCACATAGAATGCAACAGAATGTGCGTCGGGATAGCATAGCATAGCATGGCAAGACCTCGACATTCCACTGTACGGTATGGAATCTTGATGTGTTGCATCGTATTGCATTGTACTGCGTCGCATTTCATGGGGTATGTTTCCGACCCAGTAGCAACACAGTGGGCATTGTGACCCAGTAGCACAACACTGAGGAGCGCGACCCAGTATCAACGCAGTGGCGTGCGTGACCTCGGAGTAACAATCCGATCTGGCCACCGCTGTGCTGCTACTGAGTCAAAAAGAAGCAATTGCACAGCAAGGAGGAATGACAACGGCAGGCAACGAACGTCCCGCAAGAGCCGAGGTGGAAAGGGGGGGTCGGAGGATTCGATACGGGAGAAGGAAACACATGATGGAGGAGACCAGCGTGAACACCAGCAGCATGTGTGATGTATTGCGTTGTATTCCATTGCATTGCTTCACATTGTATGGGATATGTTCCCGACACAGTAGCAAAACTGTTCTACACGATGGTTACCGTGGGCTTGTTTTCAACGATGGTCCTCCCAGGCCTGTTTTCGACGACGGTCCTCCCAAGCCTGCTTACACGGGGTTCTTCAAGATCGCCCAAGCTTGCCTCCAACATGCCTTGTTCTACACGATGGTCCTCCTGGGCCTTTTTTTCAACGATGGTCCTCCCAGGCCTGTTCTCGACGATGGTCTTCGCAGGCCGACTTACAAAGAGGTCTTCCAGACCGCTCGAGCTTGCCTCGAACATGCCTTGTTCTACACGATGGTCCTCCTGGGCGTGCTTGCACGGGGGCCTTCAAGAGTTATATAAGCTTGGTGTGTATCACGCTTCACCGAAAAGCTTATTGCATAAATATCAAATAGCATGCGGCCCATCCCACCAAATAGTGCAATACTATACAATACGACAAAACGCAATACAATGCAACGAAATGCAGCACAATACAACCCAATACCACGGAATGGCACCAGGAATGCGCATCGGGGATGCGTATAGCACAGCATGGCAAGACCTCGACATTACATTGTACGGTTTTGCTTATTGGTGTGTTGCATCGTATTGCAATGTATCGCGTTGCATTGCATGGGATATGTTCCTGACCCAATAGCAACACAGCGGGCACCGCGACGCCGTAGCACAACACTGAAAAGTGCGACCATGTAGCAACATAGCGACGCGTGTGACCTCGGAGTAAGATGCGATCTGGCCACCGCTGTGCTGCCACTGGGTGATGAAAGTTGCACAGCAAGGAGGAATCTCAACGGCAGGCATCGAGCGTCGATCAAGAGCTTAGGGAGTAGGAGCGGGCAGGAAGAGGCGATAGGGGAGAAAGAAGAAGAGGATGGAGGAGGAGCAGCGCCAACGCCACCAGCAAGAGAGACCGGGCTTGGCGGCAGGAGAGAGCGGAGGAAGAAAAGGAAAGCAGAATGAGCAAGGGAAACGGGCGCCCCCGGGTGGGTCCAGAAGACTTAAAACTGATTTCTTCAAAGAAACTGAATCCATTTCCTAGCAAGACCAGTACTCTTGAACCGCTGCTCCAGGGAATGGTGATTTCGCTAGGGACTCGATGAAATATCATTCGATTTTCTATGTGTCAACACGTTGCACCTTTCAATTTCCCAGGGCCTCCCTGGGACCAGCATCATCATCATCATCGTCATCAGCAACGTTATCACCTTCGTCATCGTCGTCGTCATCATCACCCCAATGTGCATGCTGCTCTCATATGTCCCCTGACGTTGTCTGCAGTTGTCCCTGCCTATCTGTCACAATTGTTTTACACGGACTGTCCCGAGATGGTATTCGAGATCGTTTTCCCCATCAAGACGTCCTCGGTCTTTCAAAAATGGTGTTGCCGCTGCAGGTTGGCCACATTGCAAGATCGATGATTTGCTCCCGTCGCTCGGAATGGCGCTCTCGCGCCAGCGCGGGCCACGTTTCTGGATCCGATTCATTCCTCGTCGTTGCCGCACCCCTCCTTGTCCCTGCGCCATCCGCTAATCCTCCTGCCTGCTTCTGCTGCTGACCATCATCATCCTCACCTCGAATCCTCTTAATACTCCTCCTGTTCTTCCTCCTCCTCCTCCTAATCCTCATCACCACCACCACCACCACCACTATCAGCATCATCATCATAATCATTATCATCATCATCATCATCATCATCAGCATCATCATAATCATCGTCATCGTCATCGTCATCGTCATTATCATCATCATCATCAGCATCATCAGCATCATCAGCATCAGCATCATCATCGTCGCTGTCGTCGTCGTCATCAGCCGCAGTAGCATCTACCACCCTTTCCCCATCCACATCCAATGCAAAAAGCCCCCCATCCGATTGCGCATCATGCAAGTGGGCCACATGGAGGACCAAGGTCCTCTAGAACAGCCCACACAATAGGAAGGCGCAATTGTAAGGCGCAAGATACCCCTGTGAAGCGATTAATAAACCCTCCTGTGTGATCGTTAGCACCGACACGAAAATGAACAACCCGTGGAGGCGGATTCAGCGGAGCGATCGTTTGAGCACCGCACCAGGCCGCAACAAGTAAATCATGATTGCCCCCCCTTTCGACCGCAAGTACTGCCGCGCAGAAATGGAAACCATTGTGTGCAAACATTCCTGACGTCGCACGAGGATTGTGGAATCGATATAGAAGGCGACAAGGAGGACAAGGAGGATGAGGATGGCTCCAAGGGCCATTGGGCGCCAAATGCCAGGCTAACGCTTCAGGGTGCTGGCTGCCTTATCGTTTCACCCGAAGGGGGGGTACTTAATAGCTTCCCACGATTACAAAGTTTAATCAGCGCCGTGGGAAGGCATCGGTAGGAAGGGCAGAACGTCAGATGTGGGGCGGGCGCGCTTAGCTTACCATCCTTCCCGTCTCCCTCCTCCTTCCCTGACAACTTCCTCATCTCCCCCACCTCGACTGGGATACGTGTTCGGGTTCGGGCTCGGGTTCGGGCTCGGGATTTGGGGTTCGGGTTCGGGCTCGGATTCCGGCTTTGGTTCGGACTCGGGCTCAAGCTCGTGCGCGGGCTCGAACTCGGCTCCCACCCCCACTCTCACTCCTCCAGCCCCCCTCACCCGCCTTCTTTTTGACGCTGGAGGGCGGCCGGGGGGCGGCCGCGACCGTGCGCGTCCGCAGCGGGACCCTGTCGACCGAGGCTGCCACGGCCAGAACAGCATGCCGAAATTATTCGATCCTCCCCCTCCACGGTTCAGGATTTTCGAAAGGTTGTCTCCCAACGGGGCACTTCCCTCAGTGAAAACGAACCTTTGCAGGGGCCTGCGAGAGGGAGCTTGGAGGGGGGATTTATTCCAACACCGTTGGTGACTCTTGGGTTTACAATGGCTCCCCTCCTCCTCGTCCTCCTCCCCCCCCTCCCCCTACGAGTGCACCCTCACGGCGCCAACCCCCCCCCCCGCCCTGCCCCTCCACTGGCAGCTTGGCCGCCCACGGCCCGCACATCTCCACGACACGCCCGCCGTGCGCACCCGCCGCGTTGACGACGGCGCCCTGCCGGGCCGCTTCGCCGCTGCTGGGCCCCGCCCCAGCCCCGCCTCGGCCTGCCGCCTCCGCCCGTCACGCCTCCGCCGACGACGACGACGACGACGACGACGACGACGACGACGACGACGACGACGACGACGTCGTCGTCGTCGTCGTCCCCCGCCTCACCGCACGCCTCCGCCCTCCTCTGCCTACTGTCGGCCGAAGACATGGGCGGACGACCAGCAGCACAAAAGCAAACGCTATCCATCCATCTCCTCCGCCCAGTCCCCCCCACACCCGGGTCTTCACCGGGGTAGCGGTGCCACTGCTGAAGTGGTTGCGGGACTTTTCGGGTGCATGCTCTGAATGAGCCTCCGGGATGACAGATCAGCCAACAACAACGACGACAACAACAACAATCAGTTTAAGACTGTCCGCTCTTATCTGCTCGCGTGTCATTCAATATACCTATCCCAAACCCTGGATACCCGCACTCTTCGTCTTCGATCGTACCCCCTTTTGGGGGGTATGTTCGTTCCCTGCCACGCGTGGTTGGTGAAGCCCTTGAAAACGAAGGGTAACAGATAACGGAGGAGAGTGAGGACGAAAGGATCGGAGAAAGGGAGGGGAGGAGCAAGAAGGAGGGAGGACGATGATTTGCGCTGCGAGTGGCGATTCAGCTTGCGCCATGGCTTGCGCCAGCCACTCCAACACAGGTTAACCAGAAGTTTCGCCATGGGTCGCGCCATAAACAGCGCCACGTACCGCCCCCTTGAAAGAACATATCGTGGATACCCCCACGGGGGGACGTACAGCTGCGAACTGGTGTCAGAAACAAATTTCGTGGAACCCTGAAAAGAAGCGGGATGTTGGGAGAGTGGGGCGGAAGGATAGTGAGAACTGCAACCGTGTCGAGAGGAGCGCGAAAGCCCCAAGTGAGAGCGCGATCCTTCCATAAATTGTGAGGAAGTATCAAGCGGGAGCCGCGATCCGGTGGAAAATTGCCAGGAAATCCCAAGCGAGAGCGCGATTCTTCAATAAATAATGAGGAAATATCAAGCGGGAGCCGTTGTTGTTGTAAACCGGGGGCGAACGACACAATTTGACCCTCAAGACTTTCCCTGACAAAAAACAAGGTGCGAGCCCCGGGAAGGGCACTTCAATCGAAAAAACAATGTGCACCGGACGGGGGGGATCAACAATAATTGTTCTTCCGAAATGAGAATTCAACAACAAAAACAATAACAATAAATTCAAAACTGTTCGCTATTCTCTGCTCGCATGCTACTCAACAGGACTATCCCGAACCCTCAATACCCGCCCTCTTCGTCCTCGACCGTACCCCCTTGGGTGTATATCTTTCTTCCCTGCAACGTGTATTTCGCGCAGCCCCTGAGGCAGGGGAGAGAGGACGGATGAAAGGAAGGACAAGGGGGAGGGAGGAGGATGGAGCACGGGCTAGGAGCAGAAAGCACGTGGCAGAACAAGACGGGCAGATCGGGCGGGTAGACCCTACCAGGCGGGTCGGGAAGGAGGCCCCAGGCGGCCAGGTCGAGCAGGCGGGTTGCTCAAGCGTGGGTCCTGCATGAGTCGCGAGGAAATCTCGAGCGACAGCTCGATTCCCAAATCAATCGTGAGGAAATCCACAGCGAGAGCGTGATTCCTGAATGTCGGGGGCGCGGCGTCTGAATAAATTGTGAAGAATTCCCGCGCGAGAGCGCGATTTGGGAATAAATTGTGGGGAAGTCTCAGGCGGGAGCCGTTGTTGTTGTACTTCGGGGGCCAAGGGCCCAGTTTGACCCTAGTGACTTTCCCTGATAAAAAACCGGGTGCGAGCCCTGGGGAGAGCACGTCACTTGAAAAAACTCGATGGTCACCGGAGAGGCGATCAACAAGAATTATTCCTCAGCAATGAGTCAATGAGAGCTCAACAACAACCACAACAACAATCATCTTAAGACTGATCGCTCTTATTTGCTCGCGGCCCATTGGACACGTATATCCCACAGCCACGATACCCGCCTCTTCGTCTTCGATCGTACCCCTTGGGGGTATATCTTCCTTACCTTCTACGTGAATTTCGTGCAGCCCCTGAGTCAGGGGAAAAGAGAACGGATGGGAGGAAAGGACAAGCGAAAAGAAGGATGACGGAGCACGAGAGAAATTAGCAGAAGGGGGGCAAGTAGCAGAAAACAAATGGTAGAACCAAACGGGCAGATCGGACGGATAGGCCCTAACGGGCGGGTCAGGAAGGCAGGCCCAGGCGGCCAGGTCGAGCAAGCGGGTTGCTGAAGCGTGCGTCCTGCATGAACCGCGGGGAAATCTCGAGCGATAGCGAAATCTGCAACGGGGCCACGAAGGGCAGCGAGGAGGCCACGAAGGAACGGGGCCACGAAGGGCAGCGAGGGGGGCACGAAGTGCTGCAACCGAGCCACGAACAGCGAGGGGGCCACGAAGGGCTACAACGGGGCCACGAAGGGCAGCGAGGGGGCCACGAAGGGTTGCAACGGGGCCACGAAGGGCAGCGAGAGGGTCACGAAGGGCTGCAACGGGACCACGAAGGGCAGCGAGGGGGCCACGAAGGGCTGCAACGGGGCCACGAAGGACAGCGAGATCCCGATTCCTAAGTGAGCTGTGAGGGAGTCCGAGGCGTGAGCGCGATTCAGGAGCGCGGCGCTTGAGTAATTGCGGGAATTCCAGCGCAAGGGCACGATTCTTGAATAAATTGCAAGCGCGTCTCCAGCGATAGCTCCACTCCAGAGCGTCGAGAGAGCGATTCCTGTATATATTCAAAGGAAGTCCCAAGCGAGAGCGCGATTCCTGGGTAAAATGCGAGGAGGTCTCAGGCAGGAACGGGGGTCCTGGCAAGACTGTGAGGAAGTCTCAAGTGGGAGCCGTTGTTGTTGTTGTAACACGGGGGGCCAAGGGCACAGTCTGACCCCGTGACTTTTCCCTGAAAAACAACAGGGTGCGAGCCCCAGGGGAAGCACTTCAATTGAACAATCATCTTAAGACTGACCGCTCTTGTCTGCTCACGTGCCAATCACAATCACCACGTATTTCCCAAGCCCTCGGTACCCGCCCTCGCCGTCTTCAATCGTACCCCCTTGGGGATATATCTTCCTTACCTGCCACGTGCATGTAGTGCAGCCCCTAAAACAAAGGAAGAGAGGACGGGTAGAAGGGGGAGGGAGAAGAATGGAGCACGAGAGATATTAGCAGGAGGGAAAACAAGTGGTAGAACCAGACGGGCAGATCGGGCGGGCGGACCCACAGCGGGCAGCTCGGGAAGGCGGGCCCAGGCGACCAGGTCGAGCAGGCGGGTTGCTGAAGCGTGCGTCCTGCATGAATCGCGAAGAAATCTCGAGCGATAGCGCGATTCCCAAGTAAATCGCTGGAAAAGCCAAAGCGAGAGCGTGATTCATGAGCGCCGAGGGCGCATCGTGTGAATAACTTGCGAGGAGGCCCCACACGAGAGCGCGATGCGTACAGGAATTGTGAGGACGTCTCGCGCGAGAGCGCGATTTGGAAATCAATTGTGAGGAAGTCTCAAGCGGGAGCCGTTATTGTTGTTTGTTGTAAACCGGGGGCCAAGGGCCCAGTTTGAGCCTAGCAACTTTCCCTGATAAAAAACAGGGTGCGAGCCTCGGGGGAAGCACTTCAATTGAAGAAAAAAAACAATGGTCACTGGAGGGGGGATGAACAATAATTATTCTTCAGTAGTGAGAGTTCACCAACAACAACAATCACCTTAAGACTTCTCGCTCGTGTCTGCACGCGTGTCAGTCAACATGATTAACCCAAGCCCTCGATCGCACCCCCTTTGAGGGGGTTATATTTCTCCCCTGCCACGTGTAACTGGAGAAACTCCTCAACCGGAAAACAAAGGGGAAAGAAGAAATGGATATAATGACGAAGGGATCGGAGGAAGGGAGGGAGGTGAGGAGGGCCAGAAGGGAGAGATGACGATGATTAGGCACTGCAAGTTGAGATTCAGTTTGCGCCATGATTTGCGCCAGCAATTCTGACACAAGTTAGCAATCCGCGAAGGGAAGCTCAGGGGCCACGAAGGGCAGCGAGGGGACAAAAGAGATACATCAGGGCCACGAAAATCAGCAATCGGGTCACTGAAGACACGCGCGACCAGGGGCCACGAAGGGCATATATGGGGACACGAAGGGCAGCAGGGGGGCCACGAAGGGCAGCAATAGTGAACCGAGGGCAGCAAAGGGGTCACGAAGGGCCACCCTGGGGCTACGATGGGTAACAGTGGGGCCGTT
Source organism: Prorocentrum cordatum (assembly GCA_963575745.1). NCBI lineage: Eukaryota > Dinophyceae > Prorocentrales > Prorocentraceae > Prorocentrum > Prorocentrum cordatum. The sequence goes on from CAUYUJ010014718.1 coordinate 123,305, forward strand.
GAGGGCACGAGCGGCCGGGAGCCACGAAGGGCTACGCTGGAGCCACAAAGGGCAGCGATGGGGCCACTGAGGGCAGCAATGGGGCCACGAAGGCAGCCAGGGGGCCACGAAGGGCAACACCGGAGCCACGAAGGGCAATCATGGGGCCACTAAGGAAGGGCACGAGCGACCGGAGGCCACGAAGGGCAGCGGTGGGGTCACAAAAGGCAGCGAAGGGCCACTGAGGACAGAAGCCGGGCCACGAACGGCAACAAGGAGGCCACGAAGGGCTACGCTGGGACCACGAAGGGGAGCCATGGGGCTACTGAGGACACGAGCGGCCAGGGACCACGAAGGGCATATTTGGAGCCACCAAGGGCAGCAGTGGGGCCACTGAGGGCAGCGGCGGGGCCACGAAGGGCAGCAACGGGGCCACGAAAGGCAGCAATGGGGCCACGAAGGGCTACGCTGGGACCACGAAAAGCAGCAATGGGGCCACTGAGGGCACGAGCGACCGGGAGCCACGAGGGGCGTATACACACGGGCCCCGAAGGGCGGCCAACGGGGCCACTGAGGGCAGCGGCGGGGACAAGAGGTACAGCGATTGGGCCACAGGGGGAGGGGCCACGAAGGGCAGAAATGGGGCCACGAAGGGCGCGAGCGAGCGGGGGCCACGAAGAGCATGTATGGCGCCATGACGCGCAAAGAGGCGACACAAAGAGCATGTATGGGGCCACAAAGCGCAAAGAGGGACCAGTGAGGGCTGCAAAGGGGCCAGAGCGGACAGCGAGAGGGCCACGAAAAGCGGAATGAGGGCCACGAAGGTCAGCGACGGGGCCACGAAAGGCGATCGCGGGGCCACGAAGAGCATCGAAAGGCTCAAACAGCAGGGCCACGAGAGGCATCGACGGGGCCACGAAGGCAGCGGCGGGGCCTTGAAATCCGACTGCGGTACCGCCTTGAAATCCGACCCCCTCCTCCCCGACCGTTGCCCACCGCATAAATGGCACCGCAAGCATTGCACCACACAGCTTACACCACATAGATTGCACCGCGTAGGCTGCATAAATTCTTTCTTTACAAGAATTAGGATCTACCTTCCCGCCCCACCGAACTTAATGGTACCCATTTCCGTAACTCAATGTACATATGATGCTGCCCCATCGTCCATCCTGAATCTGAACTCATACCATCCCAGGCAGGCCAGTATCACCCACCCACCCATCGTCTGCAATAAACACTATGCGCACACATTCGTCGATCAACAGCCATTATGTTTGAAGAACCCCTTGCAAAAGATGAGACGAAGGGCACACGCGCGCGTCGTCGCGCGCGCATGCCGAAATCTTTCAAAAACGCCAGGTTTCGTAAGGATTTCAAAAACGAGTGTCCCGAAAACATACTTATCCTGGCGAGGGACCCAACCATGTGCAGTTGTGAGTACCGTCGTTGTGAGCATCGCATTCGAAGAATCCCCTCATGGTGCCACGAAGCGCGTGAAGGGTGTGGCGAAATGAGGCGCGGCCGCCACGCGGGTGGAGGGTGTGCCGAAATCTGGCGGCAATACCATGCAAACCCTCCAACTGGGGCCTTCGGTGAAACTCCCTTATGGGGCCATGAAGCGTCTGCGGAGTGTGCGGACACGGGGCGGCTGTGCCATGCGAACCCTCCCATTGGGGCTTTCGGTGGAGCTCCCTATGAGGCCACGAAACGTGTGAGAGTGTGCCGAAATCGGGCGGCGGTGCCATGCGAACCCTCCCAGTGGGGCCTTGGACAGAGCTTCCGCTGGGACCACGAAACGTTTGAGGGGTGTGCCGAAATATAGCGACGGTGCCGTGCGAACCCTCCCACTGAAGCTTTCGGTGGAGCTTCCAACGAGAGTTGTGCTGAAATGGGGCGGCGGTGCCATGGGAACCCTCCTATTAGGGCCTTCGGTGGAGCCCCCAATTGGGCCACGAAGCGTGTGAAGGGCGTGCCGAAATGGGGCGGTGGTGCCATGCGAACCCTCCGAGTGGGGCCTTCGGCGGAGCTCCCTGTGGGCTACGAAACGGGTGAGGAGCGTGCGGAAATTTGGCGACGGTGCCGCGCGAACCCTCCAACTGGCCACTTCGGTGGAGCTCCTTATGGGTTCACGAAACGTGTGAGGGTGTGCTGAAATGGTGCGGCGGTGCCACGCGAACCCTCCCACTGGGGCCTTCGGTGGAGCTCCCTATGGGGCCACGAAACGTGCCGAAATGGGACGGCGGTGCCATGCGCACCCTCCCAGTGGGGCCTTTGCTGGAGCTCCCTATGGGGCCACGCAACGTGTGAGGGGCGTGCCCAAATACAGCGGCGGTGCCGTGCGAACCCTCCCACCGGGGCCTTCGGTGGAGCTCCCTATGGGGCCACGAAGCGTGTGAGGGGCGTGACGACATGGGGCGGTGGTGCCATGCGAACCCTCCCACTGGGGCCTTCGGTGGAGCTCCGTATGAAGCCACACAGCGTGCGGAATGTGCAAAAATGGGGCGGCGGTGCCATGCGAACCCTCCCACTGGGGCCTTCGGTGGAGCTCCCCATGGGGCCACGAAACGTTCGAGGGGTGTGCCGAAATCGAGCGGCGGTGCCATGGGAACCCTCCCACTGGGGCCTTCGGTTGATCTCCCTATGGGGCCCCGAAACGTGTGAGGGCATGCCGAAGCATAGCGGCGGTGCCATGCAAACCCTCCCACTAGGGCCTTCGGTGAAACTCCCTATGGGGCCACGAAACGTGTGACGGGTGTGCCGAGACATAACGGCGGAGCCACGCGAACCCTCCCACTGGGGCATTCGGTGGAACTTCCTATGGGGCCACGAAGCGTGTGAGGGTGTGCCGAAATAGGGACAGCGTTGCCACGCGACCCCTCCCAGTGGTGCCTTCGGTGGAGTTCCCTACGAGGCTACAAAAAGTGTGAGAGGCGTGCCGAAAGAGTTGACTGGTGCGGAGGGCAGAAGCAAGGAGGGGAGGAGAGAGGAGGGGAAGGAGGAGGAGAGGAGGAAGGAAACAAGAAACGCGGGGTGTTGCCTCTTCAAAACAAAGACCCAACACCACAGGATATTTGGGAAAAACACATGGCGCTGATGTTAAAACAAAAAACTGCGCGCGCCACTTGCATAACATGCAACTAAAGAAACATTTTCCCCCGCGCGCATGTCGAAATCGTCCGAACACACTTGCGCGCGAGCTGCCGCAAGAATCCTTGTGCGGAAAATCAAGACGTACACGCGCGCGTCGTCGCGCAAGCATGCCGGAATACTTCGAAAACCTTAAGTACCGCACGGATTTCAAAAACGAGTGTCCTCAACACATAAGAACGCAAGGTTTTGCAACATCAGTTTCGAAAAAAATATGCGTGTTAGCAAATTATCATGGAAACCATCGGTGTGTTCAACACGGTCATCAAACTATGCCAAGCTGGACCCTCGCACCGCATGCCGAACTCATCCGAACGCCCTCGCGCGCGCACCGGGGGGGGGCACGATCCGTGTCAAATAATACCACGCGGGCCACTTGCGCGCGTCGGCCGCGCGCGCATGTCGAACTCCTTCCAAAACCTGCATCACCGACGCGAGGACGTCGGCATCGTTATCGGCGACGTCATTGGCCTTGCCGTGGTCATCGCAACCATCGTCACCATCATCGTTACTTTCATCATCGTGTCTACCGTTGTCGGCGTCGCCACGGTACCGCGCCAGCCCACGTCACCGACTCGCACTGAAGTGCCCGCTGGAAGCCCCCAGCGGTCAGCGCCACCGCGGCCGCGTCAGTCGCGCCAAACTAGCTGGCCGCTGCGCGCGCGAGCATGCGCGAGCTCGCACGGCCGCACAGATGCACCAGCCAACACCAAGCACGCATCGCAATCGCCGTCGCATGGGCTTTGCAAACGAAACTGCGGATGGGTGGGTGGCCGAGCAGTGGAGTTGACAACTTCATGTTCGGCAGGGTGCCTGGCACCACTTGGACAATACGACATAGGTTTTTCTTTCAAAAAATCAGCTCTACCCCCCCACACACACACACACACACACACACACACACACACCCGGGATGATCCACCCACCTTTTCGCATTGCAATTTACATGTGCTTCTGCCCCATCGTCCATCCTGAATAAGACGTCGTACCATTTCAGGAGCGCCAGGTTCCGCCCCCGCCACACTCCGCCACCTTGTGCGAAAAAATGCGCGCACAGTCGTTTATCACAAATCATCAGTTTTCAACCATTCTTTTGCAAAAATGAAACGAAGTGCACACGCGCGCGTCGTCGCGCACGCATACCGCAATCCTTCACAAACCTTCGGTGTCGTAAAGATTTCAAAAAAATGTCCAAAAAGCATGAAGATAAACACACGGCTTCGCAACACTGAAAAACTTGCGCGCTCTTGCTAATTTTTCTGGGAGCCACAGTTTGTCAACATGTTCAAATAACGCTACCCAGCGGGCCTCGCGCGCGCGCGCATGTCGAAATCGTTCGAACGCCCTTTGCGCGCGTGTTGGGGTGGCACGGCCCGTGCCTAATAATATCATGCGGGCCACTTCCGCGCGTCGGCCGCGCGCGCATGTCGAACTCCTTCCCAAACCTGCATCACCGACGCGAAGACGTCGGCATCGTCGTCGCCGCGATCAGCATCGGCGCCGTCCCTGGTTCCCCCGTCGTCGCTGTTAGCATCGTCGCCAACATCGTTACTATCATCATCGTGTCTACCGTTGTCGACGTTGCCATGATACCGCGCCAGCCCACGTCACCGACTCGCACCGAAGTGCCCGCTGGGATGTGCCGAGCGGTCAGCGCCACCGCGTTCGTGTCGGTCGCGCCAAACTAGCTGGCCGCTACGCGCGCGAGCATGCGAGGGCTAGTGCGGCCGCAGAGATGCACCAGCCAACCCCAAGCAGTCATCGCAATCGCTTCAACATGGGCTTTGCATACCAAGTTGCGGGTGGGTGGGTGGGATGATTGCGCAAGCAATGGAGTCGACAACTTCAAGATCGGCAAGGTGAATTGCACCACATAGATTGCACCACATCCACACATATTGCACCACATTGACTGCACCACCGCGTGTGCTAGAACACACCGTTTGTGGTCCACGCTGGCTAAAAGCCTTAGTACAAATCGTAATATGATTCCCTCCAGCACCTCCTCCCCCACCTCCCCCTCCTCTTCCTCATCCTCCTCCTCCTCATCTTCCTCCTCCTCCTCATACTCCCCCCCTCCTCCTCCTCCTCCTCCTCCTCCTCCTCCTCCTCCACCTCCTCCTCTTAGGCAAACGAAGGGCTCGCGCGTCACCCCCCACTTCCTGTGCTTCTAGGCGATCGCGGCGTCGATGTGGAGCCCTCTCCCTTCGCCTCCTCCTCCCCCTTGGACATACCAATAGCGAGACAGCTCGTTCATCCCCGAGCCTGCTTTAGTAGAGTAAAGCCTTGTTCTCCCTCGCACGCATCCTCGGCGAACCAGCTCACCTTCGCACCTGCCTCGATAGAACGAAGCGTTCCCTCCTCCTCCTCCTCCTCCCCCACGCTCCCCCATGTCCCCAATCATCCGATGTACTGACTTTCCAATAATTACGGGGTCCCCAGAAGCCCTGGCCCGTTCCCCAGGGCCAGCGTTTCATCCCGAGGCGTTTTGTTGACGGTCATGGGACCCAGCGAGGACCCTGGAGGCAGAAAGCGGCTAAAAACCTGCCGTCGTGATTTGTTGTCGCGACGCGAGCATGTCTGGGTCCCTGTCCTCCTCCGCCCCACCCCTCCCTGCCGCGTGGATAACGCTGCCGTCCGCGAGCGCCAGCGAGTCCACCCTGCCATCGGGCGAGAGGCGCAGGCCCGACACCGCCTGCTCCACGTAGGTCACCCCCCGCGCCTGCGCGGCGCTGCTCCCTCCGAGGAGGTTGCAGGTCAAGAAGCGAAGCGAACGCCGGAGTCGTGCGCCCGCCCGTGCCGATCAGGGCATGGCGTGGAGGCCGTCGCCTCCAAAACGTGATAAGCGGGCGGACTCACATGATACGGAGGGGGACTCAAGTAGGTGGAGGTCGGGCGAGAAAAGCGGGGAGGGGAGGGAGTAGAGGGGGACAAGCTAGGCGCGCTCGCGCGCCACATCTGATATCCGACCCCATCTCACTCATCCCTGCCCATGACGCTGCTTTTGTTTCCTCTATCCGTCGACAGATGTCAGAATGAACCTGGAGCCTCCAGGAATACAGTCGGCCCGGCCGAGCCCGGGGTGAGGAAGAAGGTGGGAAGAAAAGCCCTCGATTTCCGGACAATGGACTTCCTGGGTACGCTAGCGTCGACCTCTCTTCAGAAGTCAATGTGCGATTCCGTAGTCGCCCTCGTTCTACTTCAGCCGGCTTCCGCCAGCCTTGCGCAAAACCTTCGCAGGCACTGCGGCGCTCAATGAGAGAAAGGGAGCGAGAGAGAGAGAGAGAGAGAAAGAAAGAGAGAGAGATAGAGACAAAAAAATGCATTTTTATATGTTATCTGTACATATATATATAGAGAGAGAGAGAGAGAGAGAGAGAGAGAGACAGGGAACAAACAAAAAGAGAGAGAGAGAGAGAGAACGAAAAAAAAAGAAAAAAAAGAAAAAAAAAAAAAAAAAAAAAAAAAAAAAAAAAAAAAAAAAAAAAAAAAAAAAGAGAGAGATTGAGAGAAAATGATGAAAAGGAAAGGAAAAGAGTGGAGAGGGGAGCAGAGGAGAGGAGAGGAGAGGAGAGCAGAGGAGCGAGGACAGGAAGAAAAGAGGAGGGGCGCGGGGGGGGAGGATCTTAGAAGGGAAAACAAAATAAGGGAGAAGAAGACGAGAGCGGAAAGGAGAGGAAAGGAGAGGAGAAGGGGAAAAAAAGGGGAAGAGAGGGAAGGCGAGGGCCCAACGACGCCGCCCAGAGCAGAGCCGGGCGCCTGGGAGCCCTGGCGCATGGCCTGAAGCAGCGCCCATGGGTCGAAGTACCCCTCTCCGGGCGCAGGACAACCGGGCGGTGCTGGTCGTCGCTGCCGTTGCCGTCGCCGTCGCCGTCGCTGTCGCCGTCGGTCGTTGATCGTCGGTCGTCGGCCGTCGTCCTCAATCGTCGGCCGTCGATCGTCGTCGTGGTCGTCGGTCGTCCGACGTCGGTCGGTCTTCTGTCGTCAGTCGTCTGTCGTCTGTCGTCGATCGTCCGTCGTCTGTCGTCCGTCGTCGTCCTCCTCCTCCACCCCCCCCCTCCTCCTCCTCCTCCTCCTCCTCCTCCTCTTCCTCCTCCTCCTCGTCCTCATCCTCCTCCTCATCAACATCATCATGATCATCATCATGATCATCATCATCATCATCATCATCATCATCATCATCATCATCATCATCATCATCATCATCATCATCATCATCGTTCTTCTCCTCTGCCCCCTCCTCCTCCTCCTCCTCCTCCTCCTCCTCCTGCCCCCTCCTCTTCCTCCTCCCCTCCAGTCCTCTTCCTTATAAACAACTCCTCCCTGTCGCACCCCGAGGCCGGTTGAAAGGGCGGGCTCGGCGTTTCGCCTGAGACTTCCCCACCATTTACGAAGCTGAAAAATAACAACAGTTTCACAAATGGAGGGCGGGTCGCTTCCAAAATGTGGCTCTCGCCGTAGCGCCGCCATTAGTCGTGATAAAAAATGTTTCAGGGCTTCACGTGTTAAGGACGGGCGGTTTTCAAAATGTGGCTCTCGTCTTGACGCCGCGAACATTCGTTTTATAATTTGTAAGAGTTTCCAGGTTGAGGGCGGCTCGTTTTCAAAATGTGGTTCTCGCTTAAGCGCCGCTCACATTCATCCTCAAAATCTGCAAGGGCTTCACGGATTGAGGGTGGCTCGTCTTCAAAATCTGGCTCTCGCCTGAGCGCCACGCAAATTCTTCAAGTCTGCAAGGGTTTCACATATTCGCATGGTCAGCGTATCCGTGATGGCGTTTTGGAAGGATTCCGGAATATGAGGGTGCAACAGTGACGTCGATTCGCGAAGGTGAAGTCCAAGGAACTATGTTCTGGCACGATTCAAGATCGTCAAAACGCAACAGTCAAGTTGATCAGTGGCGTTGGAGTCCCGAGAATGGTGTTTTGGCATGCTTCAGGGTCTTCAAACGGTTGTCTCCCAACGAGGCAGTTTCCTGTGGAAATGAACCATTGTAGGGGCCTATGAAGAAGGAGCCTGAAGGATGGCTCATTCCAACATCGTTGATGAGTCTTGGATTTACACTGGTCCCTCCTCATCATCCTCCTCCCCTCCTCCCCTCCTCCCCCTTCTTCTCCCCCTAGCCACGACGACCACCACAACCACCACGACGAAAACGACGGCGGCGGCGGCGGCAACAGGCGACCGACGATCGACGACCGACGAACGACCGACCGACGACCGCAGACCGACGAACGACGACGACGACGACGACGACGACGACGACGACGACGACGACGACGACGACGGCACGGCGACGGCGACGGCGACGGCGGGGGCGGTGGCGAAGACGACGGTGAGAGCGCAGCACGCCGAGGAGAGCGGCAGGGGCCTCGTTACGCTCGCCGAAGGCGCCAGCGGCGACGCCTGAGGAGCCCCCGCGAGTGGCGACTGCAGGACTTTAGACTGGGAAGGGAAACCAGATGACACATCTGCAGCACCTCCTCCTCCTGCTCCTCCTCCTCCTCATTCTCCTCCT
>CAUYUJ010014718.1:132051-142051 GCA_963575745.1 Prorocentrum cordatum
ATCACCTCAACTCGCCTGGGCATCGTTTTTGGATGGGCTGGTGGGGATACACGAAGCGCCTAGAATCAGCAGTACGATCATTATGAGTACGATTAGTGTTGCCATTACTCTTAATTGTCATTGATTTGTTCTTTTCACATTAACATGTTTCTTCTTAGTAGTATCAGCATTCGCCTTGAAAGTATTAGCATTCGTGTCCTTAGTATTATTGCCCGTTCCCTTAGTATTATTAGTAAGATTACTAGTATTGTTATTCTCATAATATGAATAGTGTTCTTAATACTGTTAGCATGATTAAGATTACTCTAACAAGTCTTCTCTTTATGCTGAGTATCCCGAAAACTCGTGGTAGTAGTATGAGTATCAAGTATTCGTCTTGTTCTTCGCCATCGACTTCTTCGTAATGATATTCGTATTGTCGGTATTAATATTAGTAGCACTGTTCATATTACTCGTAAGGATAGAGCCGTTGAAAAAAAACAATGTTCGTCTTACCGTTGTTAACAGTAATATCCGCATGTTTATGCTTAGTCGTACTATTATTCGTCGTACCACTATGTTCTGGATATTCGCTTCACTATAATACGTCAAATTGGTCTCATTACAAATCATACTCTTAATATTATCATCACTCGTTGTATCATTTTTTATCATTACTATTGGTAGTACTGGTATTATGAATATGGTGCAGTTTGTTCGTCATTGCGATTATTCGTATCATTACGGTTATTATCATTACTCGTCATAGTAGTAGTACGTTTATACTTACGAATACCTGTCCGATCGATGCCATTAATACGAAGACTATGTTATTATAGTGTGTCCCCTGAATGTGCTTATTCTTATTATTCGTATGAGCCTTCTTAGTACTGGTAGTAGTATTGGCATTATTCAATCGACGTGTCTGTGTTGTTTTTGTTTTTTGCTTTTTTCATACTGACATTATTCATCCTCCTCCTCCTCCTCCTCCTCCCCCTCCTCCTCCTCCTCCTCCTCCTCCTCCTCCTCCTCTTCCTCCTCCTCGTCTTCCTCCTCGCCCTCCTCCTCCCGCCCCCCCGTCCTCCCTCCTTCCCTCCCTTTTTCCCTCCCCCCCTCCTCCCTATCCCTCCCCCTTTTCCTCTATTCCCCCTTCCCCATCCTGCTCGCCCCTCCCCCCCGCCGGTGCCCCCTCCCTCTTCCTCCGTCCTCAAAAGCGGCGGCGCCACGGCGACTGCCTGGACGTCCGCGGGCAACACGGCCGCCCACTCCGACAGGGACTGCTGGGCGCGCGCCAGGCCGAGGCCGCCCGCGACGGGGCCCGCCTGGGGCAGGCTGCCGTCGCCGCCGTCACCGCCGCCACCACCGCCGTTGCCGCAGCCGCCGCAGTCGGCAATGGAGAGGGGGATGCGGGGGAAGGAGGAGGAGGAGGAGGAGGAGGAGGAGGAGGAGGAGGAGGAGGAGAAGGAACGAAAGGAGGAAGAGGACGAGGAGCATGTCGGAGCATGTACCAGTCGTCCCCGAAAGATGCACCAAGACGAAAAGGTGCGCTGGGACAAGACTAGAGCTTGACGGCGATCCACTTGCGGCCACCTTCTCCGAGGTGGTGCACCGCCTCCGGTGGTGCTGGGCGAGCGAGCGAGCGAGCGGTCTGACGGCGCGCGGAGGCGCGCCTGGGCAGACCGAGCGAGTTGAAAACCCAGCATTCAAGCGCCTGGCGGCGTCTCCCGTCGCGCTAGTGGGACAGGATCCACGAACGCGGCCCCCGCAACAAGGCCACGCGCCAGGAACGCAGGGGCCCGCGCCCGCAGGAGGGAGGGGGGGAGAAAAAGGAGAGCGAAGGGGGAGGGAGGGAAGGAAGGCAGGAATGAAAAGAGGAAGGAAGGGCGCAGACGCGAGCGCCCCAGAAGCGCGGGCCGCGCGCGGGCGGAGGCCGGAGCGGGGTCTAGAGCGGAGCCTTGAGGATTCAAACGCATCAGAGATCATCCGACCATCGCTTGCACGGTCGCCCTACGCGCCTGCCTGGGCCCGTCCGGAACCATGGGGTCCAGTCGAGCAGCTGGTTGTTCCATTCTCCTGTCGTGCATGCGCCTGTCTTGAAAGCGAACTGCAAATTCCGACTTCTCTGCGTCTCAACCGAGTCACATAGTCCTCGCTCTCGAGCCTTCTGCCCGCATACACGAGTGGAGCTTCTGAAGCATGCTATCCACTCTTCATCCGGCCTTCTCGGAAACTGGAAAAATGTTCGCGGCATTTTGCGACGCGCCCTCGCGGTCGCCAGGCAGTCCTCCACCCTCATTCCCCAGCACCAGCATCCATATAAAGCCGTCGAAGTGACCACCGAATCAAACAGCTTCAACCTCGGTGCTAAAGAAGATCTCTTCGAGCACACGGCGCGCCGCGACTTAGCAAATGCTCTCCAAGCAGCCGAGACGCGATGTGAAACCTCCGCATGACCTCCAAATTGATAGCGCGCCCAGATACTTCCAGGGCCCTCCCAGTGGAATACTCTCGACCTGGGAGCCGCCGACGGAGCATGAAACCACCGGCGTCGCTCTGCACGTTGGTGGCACTCTTGGCCGTCTCGAAGTTGACTCAGAGCCCGTATCTGGCAGCGGCGACATGTAGGCGGTCTGGCATTTTCGCGGCGTCTTGTCTCTCGTTTGCGCGAATAGTCGGACGCTATCGGCGAAACGCAGCTTCGAGGTCGGAACCTCCCGGTCGTGCAACACGAAGCCAATATATTGTCCATCGCGTGTCCGGTTGAGCCCATGCCATTATTCCTTGGGGAATCTGAAACATGAACCCATAATTGCAACGAGTAGCAGAGCGCGGATTGGACCCCCTTGCTTCACCCCCTTGCCAGGCGGAACGCGCGGGATTCGACTCCAGTGGTCCAGCGACAACAGAAGCAGTCTGGTCTGCGCACAGTTTCCGAATCAATTCACTGGACGATTCGCCAATACCGAACTCGCGCAGAACGCCCCACGGCACCTCGCGTTCGACCGCGTCGAAAGCCTTCTCGAAGCCTACGAACACGAGCCACAATGACTGATTTCACTCCCTGCATTTCTCGACAAGTAGGCTCAGTGCGAGTAGATGGCCCTCAGTCGAGATACCTGGGCGGCGAGCTGCCTGGTCTGGCGACTGCTGCGACATGATGGCACCACACAAGCGATTGCAAACAATTCGTGCAACAAAAATCTACAGGAAACGAAGACTCGCTATTGGCATATAATCCTCCGGATAAGCAGAGTCTCCATCGTTGAATGACACAATCGGTTTGGCACGTCTTCACGAGTCAAGCGGCTCTGTCTAGCCGCAGCACGGCGTTGATCAACGAGGGGGCGCTGCCCGGCCAGTTCAGGCCGCTCTTCCTCAGCATCTTTGCAACGATACCAGCCGAGTCATTGCACTTCCCGCTGTTCATGGCGCGGATTGCCTCTGCCCACTCGAACATCGTGAAATCTGGCGGCGCGCCGCCCGCATCCTTCCCAGAGCGACTATGCCCCCCAAGGCTCGCGTAGAGCGTATCGAAAGAGGCGAACACTTAGGCCGCGTCTTCCTCCAAGTCCTTGACGTCACCACAAGCATCGATGACCGGCGCGACGCGACCCCTTCTCGCCGGCGCCCCAGCGCGCGCAATTGCGCTCAGCCCTTCGAAATCGCCCAAAATATGTCCGACCTTCGCCGCTTTCTGGTTCGACCATTTTTCCCGGGCCAGGCGTCTGATTCGGAGGCTCGCCTCCATTCGCCGGTCTGCCGCGCCTTGGCCCGAATGCGTTGCAGGCCGCCTGAATTGACGCCCGCCCTTGTCTCCCAGGGCTTCGGCTGCCTTCCTCCGGGCGCGCGGGCGCGTCAAAGCCAAACTTTCCACCGCAACGTTCTCAATCCTGGCCGTCGCCTGAGAAGGGCACCCCCACCGGCAGGCCGCTCCTGCAGTAGACGACCCACGCACGCCTCGCAGCTGTCCGCGTCCACATCTGGCCCCCAAGACGGTTTGGAGCGCGCGTCTTCTTTCGTATACTTGCGCCAAGAAGCACGCCCATCCCGAGCGGCCCGCGGCCCGACACTGCGTCGATTTCGGAAAGCGTCTTGCACTTCCGAACACATGTAGCTTCCACGCAAGCGGGAGAACGAAGAAATCAAAGTGTTTCTGACTTGATCAAGTGGCACATGTCCAGAGTTGCTCAGGATCGCCAGCGTCGAACGCGCTGGCGAGAAAGAAGAGCACCAATGCACTGACCACTCACCCCGCTGAATCCTCGACCCTATCGGGCTCGGTCACAGGGCGCACATTTCTCCATCATCGCACTGCGATCTAGGCCCCACCTCTGCGTTGAAATCCCAGGGAAATAGATCTTCAAGGCGACAACAGAGAACCCAGAGTTTCGCAAACTTCCTCAACACGAATATCAGCCAACCTGGAATGAGGCATTACACCCCCACTAGCTTGACGCTCGAGGTGCCCCAACGCAACGTAAGCATCGCCACTCGCTCAGGCTCCGCCTTGGAGGACATGCAATCCCACCGGCGGCCCAGGAAGTCACCTACACCGTTGGATCCCCTGGCGCCTCCGCTTTCGAACCACGCGCCCCCCTTCCGTGGTAAACACCGTTTTTGGATTATTCCCATGTTTCTGTGAAAGCAAAGGCCCCAGCGCATTGCCCCCACCTTGGCCAAGAGATCCTCAAACCTTGCATCAAAATCCATCAGCGAACGAATGTTGTGAGAGATAACGGCAAATTCAATCCGGATCCGGGGCCGCCGACGAAACACCCACATCTGGAGACGATGCAGGTTCTAATTCTGCGGGCCCCGCTGCGCTGACCCTAATACTGCGGGCCAACTACGCGGACCCAGGAGGGCAAACGCGTGCCTCGACGTGCGCATGGAACCCACGGCGCGAAGGAGTTGGCCCCTTCCAGCACCCAGTTCCTGGCACACCACTCCCAGCTCCCAATTCTCGATTCTGGGTCCCCGGTTCCCAGATCCTGGTTCCCCGTTCCCGATTCCTGGCTCCTGGTTCCCCGGCCCCGCCTCCCAGGTCCCGGTTCCCGCTTCCCCGGCGCCCCGCCCTTGGTACCCGGTTCATGGTTCCCGAGGTCCGGGCCCCGAATCCCGGTCCCTGAGCACCCAGGGGACACAGAAAACTAAGTGTTCGTAAAGATTAAGTTCTGGACATATCTCACATTGAGCTTATAGTTTGTATTTAGCAAACTTAACTTAGAATGTACTGAGAATTTAGATTGTACTTAATGTGTTCTTAAACCACACTGAGTGTGCACTTAGTTTGTTGCCGCACTTGCGGATATAGTCACGTCGGTCATCATGGCGCGTGCCTCATTATATTTGGCCCAGCGTTTCGTTATATTAGCGTCTCTGATTGTGTCGGAGAAAATCCCCCTCCACCCCTCCACCGCAGCATGCTGGATCCTCCTCCTCCCCCTCGTCCTCCTCCTCCTCGCCCTTCTCCTCGTCCGGCTGTGCTGGGCGAGCGAGCGAGCGAGCGGTCTGACGGCGCGCGGAGGCGCGCCTGGGCAGACCGAGCGAATTGAAAACCCAGCATTCAAGCGCCTGGCGGCGTCTCCCGTCGCGCTAGCGGGACAGGATCCACGCTCGCGGCCCCCGCAACAAGGCCACGCGCCAGGAACGCAGGGGCCCGCGCCCGCGGGAGGGAGGGGGGGGGGGAGAGGAGAGCGAAGGAGGAGGGAGAGAAGGAAGGCAGGAATGACAAGAGGAAGAGAGGGCGCAGACCCGAGCGCCCCAGAAGCGCGGGCCGCGCGCGGGCGGAGGCCGGAGCGGGGTCTAGAGCGGAGCCTTGAGGATTCAAACGCATAAGAAATCACCCAACCATCGCTTGCACGGTCGCCCTACGCGCCTGCCTGGGCCCGTCCGGAACCACGGGGTCCAGTCGAGCAGCTGGTTGTTCCATTCTCCTGTCGCGCACGCGCCTGTCTTGAAAGCGAACTGCAAGTTCCGACTTCTCTGCGTCTCAACCGAGTCACATAGTCCTCGCTCTCGAGCCTTCTGCCCGCATAAACGAGTGGAGCTTCTGACGCATGCTATCCACTCTTCATCAGGCCTTCTCGGAATCTGGAAAATTGTTCGCGGCATTTTGCGACGCGCCCTCGCGATCGCCAGGCAGTCCTCCACCCTCATTACCCAGCACCAGCATCCATATAAAGCCGTCGAAGTGACCACCGAATCAAACAGCTTCAACCTCGCTGCTAAAGAAGATCTCTTCAAGCACACGGCGCGCCGCGACTTAGCAAACGCCCCCCAAGCAGCCGAGACGCGATGTGAAACCTCCGCGTGACCTCCAAATTGATAGCGCGCCCAGATACTTCCAGGGCCCCCCCCGTGGAATACTCTCGACCTGGGAGCCGCCGACGGAGCATGAAACCACCAGCGTCGCTCTGCACGTTGGTGGCACTCTTGGGCGTCTCGAAGTTGACTCAGAGCCCGTATCTGGCAGCGTCGATATGTAGGCGGTCTGGCATGTTCGCGGCGCCCTGTCTCTCGTTTGCGCGAATGGTCGGACGCTATCGGCGAAACGCAGCTTCGAGGTCGGATCCTCCCGGTCGTGTAACACGAAGCCAATAGATTGTCCATCGCGTGTCCGGTTGAGCCCATGCCATTTTTCCTTGAGGG
The DNA here is from genome assembly GCA_963575745.1 of Prorocentrum cordatum. Lineage (NCBI taxonomy): Eukaryota > Dinophyceae > Prorocentrales > Prorocentraceae > Prorocentrum > Prorocentrum cordatum. Next base: position 138,682 of record CAUYUJ010014718.1, read on the forward strand.
ATCTGAAACATGAACCCATACTTGCAACGAGTAGCAGAGCGCTGATTGGACCCCCTTGCTTCACCCCCTTGCCAGGCGAAACGCGCGGGATTCGACTCCAGCGACAACAGAAGCAGTCTGGTCTGCGCACAGCTTCCGAATCAACTCACTGGACGATTCGCCAATACCGAACTCGCGCAGAACGCCCCACAGCACCTCGCGTTCGACCGCGTCGAAAGCCTTCTCGAAGCCTACGAACACGAGCCACAATGACTGATTTCACTTCCTGCATTTCTCGATAAGTAGGCTCAGTGCGAGTAGATGGCCCTCAGTCGAGATACCTTGGCGGCGAGCTGCCTGGTCTGGCGACTGCTGCGACATGATGGCACCACGCAAGCGATTGCAAACCATTCGTGCAACAAAACTCTACAGGAAACGAAGACTCGCTATTGGCAAATAATCCTCCGGATAAGCAGAGTCTCCGTCGTTGAATGACACAATCGGTTTGGCGCGTCTTCACGATTCAAGCGGCTCTGTCTAGCCGCAGCACGGCGTTGAACAACGAGGGGGCGCTGCCCCGCCAGTTAAGGCCACTCTTCCTCAGCACATTTGCAACGATACCAGCCGAGTCCTTGCACTTCCCGCTCTTCATGGCGCGGATTGCCTCTGCCCACTCGAACATCTTGAAATCTGGCGGCGCGCCGCCCGCATCCTTCCCAGAGCGACTATGCCCCCCAAGGCTCGCGTTGAGCGTATCGAAAGAGGCGAACACTTAGGCCGCGTCTTCCTTCGAGTCCTTGACGTCACCACAAGCATCGATGACCGGCGCGACGCGACCCCTTCTCGCCGGTGCCCCAGCGCGCGCAATTGCGCTCAGCCCTTCGAAATCGACCAACATATGTCCGACCTTCGCCACTTTCTGGTTCGACCTTTTTTCCCGGGCCAAGCGTCTGATTCGGAGGCTCGCTGTCTTTCGCCGGTCTGCCGCGTCCTGGCCCGAATGCGTTGCAGGCCGCCTGAATTGACGCCCGCCCTTGTCTTCCAGGGTTTCGGCTGTCTTCCTCCGGGCGCGCGGGCGCATCAAAGCCAAACTTTCCACCGCAACGTTCTCAATTCTAGCTGTTGCCTGAGAAGGGCACCCCCACCGGCAGGCCGCTCCTGCAGTAGACAACCCACGCACGCCTCGCAGCTGTCCGCGTCCACATCTGGCCCCCAAGACGGTTTGGAGCGCGTGTCTTCTTTCGTATACTTGCGCCAAGAAGCACGCCCATCCCGAGCGGCCCGCGGCCCGACCCTGCGTCGATTTCGGAAAGCGTATTGCACTTCCGAACACATGTAGCTTCCACGCAACCGGGACAACGAAGAAATCAAAGTGTTTCTGGATTGATCAAGTGGCACATGTCCACAGTTGCTCAGGATCGCCATCGTCGAACGCGTTGGCGAGGAAGAAGAGCACCAATGCACTAACCACTCACCCCGCTGAATCCTCGACCCTATCGGGCTCGGTCACAGGGCGCCCATTTCTTCATCATCGCGCTGCGATATGGGCCCCACCTCCGCGTTGAAATCCAAAGGAAAATAGATCTTCAAGGCGATAACAGCGAACCCAGAGTTTCGCAAACTGCCTCAACACGACTATCAGCAAACCTGGAACGAGGCATTACACCCCCACTAGCTTGACGTTCGAAGTGCCCCAACGCAACGTAAGCATCGCCACTCGCTCAGGCTCCGCCTTGGAGGACATGTAATCCCACCAGCGGTCCAGGAAGTCACCTACGCCGTTGGATCCCTTGGCGCCTCCGCTTTCGAACCACGTGCCCCCCTTCCGTGGTAAACACCGTTTTTGGATTATCCCCATGTTTCTGTGAATGCAAAGGCCCCAGCGCATTGCCCCCACCTTGGCCAAAATATCCTCAAACCTTGCATCAAAATCCATCAGCGAACGAATGTTGTGAGAGATAACGGCAAATTCAATCCGGATCTGGGACCGCCGACGAAACACCCACATCTGGAGACGATGCAGGTTCTAATTCTGCGGGCCCCGCTGCGCTGACCCTAATACTGCGGGCCAACTACGCGGACCCAGGAGGGCAAACGCGTGCCTCGACGTGCGCATGGAACCCATGGCGCGAAGGAGTTGGACCCTCCAGCACCCAATTCCTGGTACACCACTCCCGGCTCCCAATTCTCGATTCTGTCCCCGGTTCCCAAATCCTGGTTCCCCGTTCCCGATTCCTGGCTCCTGGTTCCCCGGCCCCGCCTCCCGGATCCCGGTTCCCGCTTCCCTGGTCCCCCGCCCTTGGTACCCGGTTCATGGTTCCTGGGGTCCGGGCCCCGAATCCCGGTTCCCGGTTCCCGGGTACCCGGGTTCCCTTTTCCCGGTTCCCGGTCCCCGGTTCCCGCGGTTCCTAGTTCCCCGTTCCCGGTTCCCGGCTCCAGGTTCCCAGCTCCCAGTTCCCAATTCCTAGTTCCCGGTTCCCGGGTCCCCGCGCTCTCCCAGCTCCCGGTTCCCAATGCCCGGTTCCCAGTTCCTGGCTTCCTGTTCTCAAGTTCAGGCCCGTGGTTCTCGGTTCTGGGTTCTCCACGGTTCCAGGTGCTCAGTTCCCTGTTCCAGGCTTTTGTTTGTTCTCTCTCTCTTTCTCTCTCTTTCTCTTTCCCTCTCTTTCTACTCAGATATCCTCTCTCTCTCTCTATATATATCATATTATTTGGCTGGCGTCTCCCACGTTTGTCTGTACACATACACATACACATACATCCATACGTACATACGTACATACATACATACGTATGTACATACATACATACATACATACATACATACATACATACATACATACATACATACATACATAAATATATACATACATACATACATACATACATACATACATACATACATACATACATACATACATACATACATACATACATACATACATACATACATACATACATACATACATACATACATACATACATACATACATACGCATACATACGCATGCATACGCATACATACGCATACATACGCATACATACGCATACATACGCATACATACATACACATTCATGCGTGTACGTGTGTCTCCGAATACACGTGTACACATTATACATGTAAATGTATGGACCGTGTCCCCTCTCTCACGCCCACTCTCTCTCTCTCTCTCTCTCTTGTTTGATCTCTCTCTCTCTTTAGTTCACTCCCTCCCGCGCTCTCTCTCTCTCTCTCTCTTTCTCTGCGTTCTAACTTCAGATAGCATTACATGTGTCGTCAGGTTGTCCCAAAATATGTGCAAACTCCTGCGAATGGACGCATGTGTACTTGTATCTATGGATATGCATATGTTACTACATGCTCGTACATTCGTTGTGTATATGTATACATGTA